>JANBXA010000740.1:55525000-55879606 GCA_030556225.1 Cricetiscus sungorus
GTGCATATGAGTGTGTCTGCAGAGACCAGAAGAGGACACCAAATCTCCTGGTGCTGGCGTTACAGACACTTTGAGTAATATCAAGTAAGTGCTAGGAACTGAACTCTTGTCCTCAGAAAGAGCAGCAAGTGCCCTTACTGGGTGAGGCCTCTTCAGCACCTGAAAAACTTAAAAACAAACAAACAAAAAAAAAAAAAAAAAAAAAAAAAAAAAAGTGCAGCAGTGGAGATTGAACTTAGAGACTTGAGTGTTCAAGGCAAATACTTGGCCAACAACTGTATTCTCAGCCCTCATGAATAATTATTGAAAAAAATGTGCCAGTAAAATCAGTGTTCACAATAACTGCCCACAGGCCATCCAATGAAAACTCAGTGGTACCCAGGGAAAAAAGCTTTGAGACACAACTTTAGAATGCATGTTATCAGCATTATTTTGTAAAGTAGAAAAGACTGGTTCATATGGTAATTCCAAGAAATAGAAAAACTTTACACTTGGGGTGGTGGTGGGGTCAACCTCAGTTGGTAGATTTCTTAATAATATAAATAGTATCCATACCCTACAAACCCCAACATGGGCAAGTCTGTTATCCCACTACTTCACTACTTTACAGGAAAAGTTCAGGGCTATTAATCCTTAGCAGCCTAAAGCGTTTGAGGCTGGCCTAGGCTACAAAAGATCCTGCCCTACAAAAAGCGCCGATTCATTGGAAAACACACACACACACACACACACACACACACACACACACACACACACACACACACACACACCTCGTGCCCCAAACCCAAAGCAAGCCACATCAGATGGAGGGGTAAAAAACCCTAAAGAAAATTTTTATGATTTTGGAGACAGGTGTTCTTGTATGCCCAGACTGGCTTCTAATTTACAACTTGGCGAAGGTTGGCTTTGAACCTCTTGTCTTCATCTCACAAGTACTGGGACCACAAGTGAGCATTATCTCACCGTCCTGGAGATGGACTCCAGGGCTTCCTGCATGCTAGGCAGGGGCTTTGCAAATTGAACCCTAGGTGGTGTACCTTTATCTGGAAAACACAACAAATCAAAGGCGGAGGCACACAAACACAGACAAAAAGGTGTCTGGAGACAGCCGTGACCGAATGGACCAGACGGATCATTTTTCCTGGGGTGGGAGATTATGCAACATGGCTACTGGCATCGGGAGCGTGAGGGAGAGGCTCCACAGAAAAGCTTTTGTCAGCAGCATCTCCATCGGGGCGTCCCCACCCCCATCCTCGCCCCACCGGTCCGCCATCAACCGAGGCGCACCCGGACCTGGTCCCACCCCTCGCCCCGCCCCCGCGACGCTTGCCCTTCAAGGCCTCGCTTCTGACCGCGACCTCCAGGCTCTTTTCCAGGCTCTGCTCCCCTTACTAGCCCACCCAAAGAAGGGAGCAACTGCCCAGACGCGGGAACAAACAAGCTTTTCTCTCTGGCCTGAAGGGGTTCAACGTGGCCGACAGCGCCGAGCCGGAAGCGGAAGTGACGTCACACCCCTTTCTCGGGGCTCTGGGACCTTCTCGGCGGTTGTCCGAGGGCTCTCCACTCCGCTCGGTGAGTATTCGGCGAGGGGATGTGGGGGTCGGCACCGGGAGGGAGAGGACTAGCTAGGCCTCGGCCGGGAGGTGAGCCGAGCTCTGCTCACGGGGCCGCGCGTTCTTCGCCCTTCCAGGTGCCGCGGCCCGAGTGCACATCAAGACTCAGCGCTGAGCTGTTTGCATCCACCTTTCTTCTAAAGCCTGTGTAAAGTAACCTTTGTGGAATTGTTCTTCCCCCCATCCCCCCGAAAGAATAGAATTTCCGCCATTGGCATCACATTGAGACGCTGCATCTTCCATTCTCGGACCGGGCGATTCTGTCTGCTGCAACCGAGCTTTGGCCGAAAGGTGGGTAAGCACAGCCCTTTCTTCGTTTCTTCTTTGTGTGTGTGTGTGTGTGTGGAAAGGAATGTTTCATCTGAAAATTTAGCTTTTGTTTACCTGAGACACATTCCATTTTGATGTTTTTTTTTTTAAGGTAACTTTGTTATACACTTATGCAGGATGCATTTATCTGTATGTAAATATAAACGTACATAGATCATACACGGATCTCTTTGTGTCGAAGAAAAGTAAGGATAACAAGTTACTCTCATTGATGCTGGGGGGTGCAACTTGGGACTTCGTGATGCTAAGCACTCCTGCTGAGGTACTCCCTAGCCCAAATAGTTAGCTATTGTCTGAACGTTGTAGGCCTGTGCCTACTTGCAGACTTTAAAAAATGGAGGCTTTGTTGGGTTAGTACTGATTGGCTTTTTCCAGGGAAAAATAAAATAACATTTTACAGTGAACTATTAGGAATAAGTTGAGAATTTCAGACATGATACTTTTACAGAGATCTTAATAGTAATGTTTCAACCAAGATATTTAAAAATAACGTTATTTAATATCTTCTTTGTGTGAAATCAGAATTCTTCATTGTTAAAAATTGGGTGTTTTTGTATCAAAGATCTCTTCAAAGTTTCTTTGTTTTGCTTTTGTGACAGTGGCAATTGAGTCTAGGGCTTTGTGCATGTTGGGTAAGCTCTCTACCACAGAGCTATCAACCCAGATCTCCTTAAGGCAGTTTTGTTGTTTAATTAATATATTTAAATTTTAATTACTTTTTATAATTAGATATATATGTATGGGGTGTGGGTTTATGCCTTCGGATGTGTGCATCGCCCTCGGATGTCAGGAAAGGGCATGGGGTCCCTGGAGCTAGTTACAGGAGGTTGTGAGCCACCTGGTATGGTGTTGGGAAACAGACCTCAGGTTCTAGAAGAGCAGAATGTACTCTTAAGTGATAAGCCATTTATCTCTCCAGTCCCCTCTAAGGTTCTTAAAGAAAATTTCAGATGCCTTTTAGATTCTTTGAACCCAGAGCAGTCATGTTGTTGTTATACTTTGTCAGGAGGTGTGTATTTCTCCTTGTTTCTGTGTATATTTTGATGGTTTGTTTTTGTTGGAATTTTTACCCATTTAAAAATTTTTCTCCATTTGAACATTTTTTTTCTGTAGACTGATTGATGCTTTGATGGCTGAGAGAGTGAAGTGGTAGAGTGCCTAGAATATTTGAGGCCTTGGGTTTCATCAGCATTACAAAGGAAAGGACAGGTATAGAAAGAATTGTAAGCTAAGCTTGTTCTTAAAATTCAGACTAAATGTATTACAAATTGATCAGAGTTTTGGAAGTTAATATACTCTCTATTGAGTTATTGAGTTAATATAGTCTATTGGTATATGAGGGTACATGAAGGAAATAAAAGTGTGTGTGTGAGAGAGAGAGAGACAGAGACAGAGAGCCTGGGGGATGCTGAACCTAAAGCCTTGGACATGGTGAGTGCTCTATCACTGAGATAACATACCCAGTCTTTTTACTTCTTAAATTACATTTTATTTTGTTCACATGAGTGCATGTATTTGATGTGTTGTGTGTGGAGGTAAGAGGACAACCTACTGGAGTCCATTCTTTCCTTATATCATGTGGGTACTGGGAATTGAACTCAGGGAACTTTGGTCTTGGTGGCAAATGCCTTTACACATTCAGCTGTCTCTTTGGGCTTAGTGCTTCTTTTCCTGCTCCTTCCTTCTTATTCCTCTTCCCTCAGCATAATGGTTCCATATACCTCTTTACTTGAATATATTCATTGTACAAAATAATGGGTTTCATTATGACATTTTAATACATTTATATAATGTATTTTGATCATATTCACTTCCAAGAGAAGTGAGTTCTAAGTTGAGACTAAATGACAGGGTGTAGGAATAACCATGTTGAAAGAGAAGGGTGTAGGAGGTAAAGAGAGGATGGTAAGCAGTGACTAATTATATTCGTACGTTGCAAGAGGAGAGCCTTGAGTTAATCCCAGGCTTGACAGTAATTTTACTCATTTTCTTTGGTGGTACACAAACTCTTATCCCAGAAATTGGGTGGTGGAGACAGAGGGAGGAGGATTGCTGCTAAGTTTTTAAGCTAGTCAAGGCTATATAGCAAGACCCTAAATAAAAAAAAAAAAAAACAAGGGGGGTCCGTGGTTAAGAACACTGACTTCTCTTGCAGAGGACCTGGGTTTGATTTCCAGCACTCACATGGCAGCTCACATCATCTGTAAGTCCAGTTTCAGGGGAATCCAGTGCCCTTTCTGGCCTCCATGGGCACCAGGCATACAAGTGGTGCATAGACATACATGCAGACACTCATAAAATAAAATTTATCTATGTTATTTATTAATTTTAGGAAGTGTTTTTTTGATCCTAAACAGTCAAAGTCTCTGTGAGTGGTTTTTAGACTGCCTTGGGTTTCCCCTATCTAAACTAGGACTCAGTTTCCCTGGGGGAATGTTCTAGTTCTACTTACAGGAGGAACCAGTCCTATGTGACTGTTTACAGATACTGACACGAATTGGAACCACTCCAGGGGTAAATGACTGGAAGACTCCCTTGCCAGTGTGGTATAGCTGAGAATATCAAGGGGTAATTTGGCTTGACAATATCCATATTTCTATATTTACCTTTTAAGAGGCATAGATTAAAAATGGATGGTGGCAGAGGAGTAAAAGAGAGAGAGAGAGAGAGAGAGAGAGAGAGAGAGAGAGAGAGAGGATGAGGGAAAGCTAGACATGGTAGTAAATAACTGTAATCCCAATATTTTGAAGGTGAAGCAGGAGGAGGATATTGAGTTCTAGGTCAACATAAGTGACAGTATACTGAGTTCCAGATAAACCTAGGCTACATGAGACCTTGTCTCACAAAGCCCAGCCAAACAAACAAAATTAATGAGGAATTGTTACCATACAGTTGGTAAGGTTGTACATACAATGCTTGTGGCAGAATTTAGTGAAGAAATAATTTGAACTAGTAATAGTATGTGTTAAATATTTGAATGTGAATGTTCTGAAATTATAGTATTAGTAGAAAAGTCCAAACTATTATTTAAATATGAATACTATTGGGGGGATGGGAGGAGAGGTGGGGGGATGGGAGGGAGGGAGAACTGGGATAGATATGTAAAATAATAAAAATAATAAACAAAATAAATATGAATACTATTAAAAGTATTCACAATTATTTAAAATTATATTATGTTAGAAACAACTGTGAGGGCTGGGGATGGAGCCCTGGGTTCCATCTCTAGTTCTGCATATACTTGACTGTAGTGTACTGGCCTGTAATTCTGGACTCAGTAGGCACAGACAGGAGACTTATCTTACAGTAAATTGGAGGGATAAATCAATGATAGTACCACATACAGATGAATTGCTTTGACATCTCCTTTTCCTACCCTTGGAATCAGGGCCATGTGAGTGCTAAACAAGTGCTGTACCACTAAGCTACATTTCTGTTCTCCACATGAGGATGCATACCCCTGTTAAGTCAATTGACTTCATTAGAAAACACTTGTTTAAAAAAATAAAAAGAGAACATGTGTATACTTATTAATTAGTGCTTAACAAGTTTTTATACATTTACTGTCTTAAAATGTCACATGACTATTTTGATGGACTTAGAAGATATACAGGTGCAACCCAGGATCAGCCTGAGTTTCAAAATAAAAAGAGAACATGTGTATACTTATTAATTAGTGCTTTTGTCACATGACTATGTTGATGCACTTAGAAGATAGGCAGGTACAACTCAGGACCAGCCTGAATTACATAGCAAGTAGCAGAGGTGGAGGGAAAGAATTGGTGTTGTATTATGTAGCATGTGTTGAAGGAGAGCTTGAGGCACGCTGCAACAGTCCATATTATGGTTGTTTAGCTCTTTAATGTGCTTTGACACTTATAATAGAAATAAACAAGTCTATATTTCTAGCTAAGAAAATACAAAGGGAGCTGTAACTCTTCCCCAGAGTGAGAAGAAACATTCCCACATAGACAAGATATCACTATCAAAGCCATATTCATTAATCTTCATGTTTAGATACATTCTGAGTAAATAACATTCTTTGTTAACCAAAGATTAAATTAGAGCTAGGACTGGCTGCTCAGACCTGTAATCCCAGTTACCGGAAGTAGGGTAAGAAGATTGAAAATTCAAGGCCATTAAGGATTATTTTTTTTTCTTTAAAATTTTTTATACATTTTATATACCAAACACAGTTCCCCCTCCCTCCTCTCCAACTCTCCCCTACTTTCCCCCATCCAGCTCATCATAAAGTGAGTTCAACGACAGCCTAGTCAACTTAGTGAGCCCTTGTTTCAAAATAAGTAAAAAATTTGGCAATCTCAGTGGTAGCATATGTGAAGCTTTACCAGAAAGGGTAGTGGGAACTGAATTAGGAGCTTGACCTGGTAGTGGTAGGGTTGTGAGTGTAAGGTCACTGTGGACTATATAACAAGACTGTTTCAAAAGAAGAAGAATAAAACATTTAATCTCCAGTGATTTCAAAGAAAAGGGGACAAGAGATTGAATGCTTAGAACAGTTATTATAATCCACTGGAAAAGGACTGTAGCTCTTCTTGTGTAGACAAGGCTGGCCTTGAATTCCCTATCCTCCTGCCTCAGATTCTCAATTGTTAAGACTATAGATGTGTGCCGCTGGCTTTTACCTCCCCCCCCCTCCCGCTGAGGTTGCTTTTTCAGGTATTGTTCCTTTATTTCCTTCAGCAAGAATATTGTTCTGGGTTATATATCTGAAAGAATGCCCTTCATTCTCTTCCTTTCTCTCTCCTTTTAATAGATTTTTAGGTGTGTGTATGTGTGTCTCTGCAAAAGCCAGAGGACTTGGATCTCCCTGATGTTGGAGTTACTGTGGCAGTTTGTGAGCTGCCAAAGTGGGGGCTGGGAATTGAACTGTGAGGGCAGTGCTCACTCCTAATCACTGAGCTATCTCCGTAGCCCTTTTCCTTTGTGTTATTTTTAGTTGTAACTTTCTGCTAACTATTCATCATGGAAGAAGATGAGACTCCAAACTTCCTTTTTGCCCTGAGTAGTATATCCTTGTATCCTGCTTTTTCTTTGGTAGTTGGGAACAACTGCTGTAACCAGTGGGTTAGTGCCCCTTTGCCTTTTGATTAGATACTTGGTGCTAGACCAAGCTCAAATGACCATGTTGATAGTCTCATTTCCAGTGTCTTCTGAGAAATGCCTTCCCTTGAGTTTAAAATGGAACTGACTTCACGAATATTCATCTTTTCTCCCACTCAAACTGTGTGTGTGGGACCATGTAAAGTCCTGATTCAGCCTTCTGTGTTAGAAGAAAGTGTTACATTGTTCTGATATCTATTACATAGGCATTTGTTGCATCTTTTTTTGAGAGGGAGTTTTGTTGTATAGCTCAGAATAGCCTCAAATTCACTGTCCTCTTCCTACCTGCTGGCCTACACACATACTTCACTCTTCCAGTTGGTATTGTTTTGGGGGGCAGGGGTACAGGTGTGTGGAGATGGAAATAGTCTCACCATGTAGCTGAGGCTGTCCTGGAACACACTATAGTGTAGACTAGCCTTGTACTTGCACTCCTCCCGACTCAACCTCCTAAATGCTGATATTACAGCTGCATCCTGTCTTTACCTGACTTAACACTTGCATCAACTGTTCATGTATAGACTTTTTACTATTATTTTCTTAACAATACAGCACAATAACCACACAGCATGCATATTATTATATTAGAGCTTTTTTTTTTTTTAATTTTTAGTTAGGTTCTCATTTTACCCAGGCTTGCCTTGAACTCAATATTCATGGAAATCTTCAATTCATGGAAATCTTCAACTTCTAATCTTCTGTCTACGCCTCCTAATGCTGAGATTACAGGCATGTGCCAATATCTGGCCTATGCTGTGCTGTATGTACCAGGGATTGAACCAAGGGCCTCATGCATGCTAGGCAAGTACTCAGCCATCTGAGCTACATACTGTGAGTAATCTGGTGATAACATATCAAGAAGTACATAAGTAATACACAAATACTATGTGATTCTTTTTTTGGGGGGTGGGCGTTTTGAGACAAGGTTTCTCTATATTGCTTTGGAGCCTGGAACTTTCTTAGGCTGGCCTCGAACTCAAAGAGATCTGCCTGCCTCTGCCTCTGCCTCTGGAGTGCTGGGATTAAAGGCCTGTACCACCAACGCCTGGCGACACACTATGTGATTCTTACATAAGGGATTTAATCATTTGCATATTTGGGGATCTGCATGGCACCTGGAACCATTCACCCAGGGACATCTACTGTGTACTGGAACACAGAATCTTGGGCTGGGAAGAAGCCCTTTCTGGGTTATGGAGAATGGAGCCCACATAAATATTGGGTGGCTGTGGTAGCCAGTCTATAATTTTAGCATTCAGGAGGCAGAGATTAAGGATCTGCTGAGTAAGCTGGCTAGTAATTGGCAAGCTCTCAGTAAAATGGAGAGCAACTGAGGAAGACTGATTATAATCAAATTCAGGTTTCCTCATTAGCATACACACCTGCATCTACATGTGTGCCTGTTATGGCAGCTCTTGGTTGTCATCTGGAATTGATGAAAACCCAAGCTTCAGGGTATGCCTGTGGGGGATTTTCTCTTCCTTCCTTCCTTCCTTCCTTCCTTCCTTCCTTCCTTCCTTCCTTCCTTCCTTCCTTCCTCCCTCCCTTCCTTCCTTCCTAAAAAAAAAATAATTATTTATTTAATTTTTTTATGTTCATTGGTATTTTGCCTGTATGTATGCCTGTGTGAGGGTGTTAGATCCCCTGGAGTTGTGAGCTGCCATGTGGGCGCTGGGAATTCTAGAGGCAGTGCACTTAATCTCTCCAGCCCCAAGGGATATGTTTCTTAATTAAATCACTTCAAGTTAGGAAGACCCTCTTTACTCTAGAGAACCCTGACTGATACAGTGCCCCATATGTGAACATGGATATACATATGCAAACCATAGAGACATACATATGAAAAACAAGAAACAAACGTGTGTGTTGTGTGTGTGTGTGTGTGTGTGTGTGTGTGTGTGTATGTTGATATATATTCTTGCCCAGCCTTTTTTTGTTTACTGTCTAGAATTTCAGTGTTTAACCACAGTGCACCTATTCCTTCATTCCTTCCTTCCTTCCTTCCTTCCTTCCTTCCTTCCTTCCTTCCTTCCTTCCTTTTTTTTTTCCAGTTTAGAACTTGCAGGTTGTACTGGTAGGAAAGACATTTGCTTCTATTTTACGCACAGGAACATACCTTTTATAGTGTGTGGACACAGCAATCTCATGGATGCTGCCAATAGTTTTTGAAGTTGTTTCCTCCATAACCTACTCAGTCAGCAATATATGCATGTCCTGATTGGCTTAGTATCAAGAACTCTTACTATTTTTTTAAAATTAGATTCTTAAATTTTTTTTTTTGTAGGGAGGATGTACCTCAGCTTACCTGTGGAGGCTAGAGGACAACTTTTAAGGACTCATTTCTCTCTTTTCTCTATGTGGGTCCCAGAGAGATTATTAGGCTTTGTAGCAAGAACCTCTGCCCGTTGATACACCTCACTGGCCCAGAACTCTTTGAGATAGCTAGCTCCTTGGGATCCCTTGGATAGGATATACAGAAGATGATAAGGACATTTTCAAGCTGCCTAGTTCCATCAGATCCCTCTGGCAGTTCATTTTGGCAGAGGAAATTTCTGGCTGTTCTCCTTGGAGGAATTCCAGACCCCTGCATGTGTCAGTGTTGAGTCCCAGGAGCTGAGTAACTTTGGATACTCCTTCAGGGAGGTGAAGGGCTTGTTTGAATAGAAGGAAGAATTCCAAGATACACTGCAAACAACTCAGATAAGTCCCCTTTTTAACCCTATGCTGAGGGTCACTTGAGCCTTGAACTGTCTCGATGAACACTCTTTACCACAGAGGGCATCCCTGGTCCAGTGATTGTATTCTTTTTGTTTTGTTTTGGCTTTGGTTTTTCCAGACAGAGTTTCTCTGTATTGTTTTTGAGCCTGACCTGGCACTCACTCTGTAGACCAGGCTGGCCTCAAACTCACAGAGATCTGTCTGCCTCTGCCTCCCTAGTGTGGGATCAAAGGTGTGCGCCACCAACGCCTGGAAGTGATTGTATTCTTTTAGATCACCTGTGATGGGATTTAGGGAGGCACAAATGCCTTGATACCTTGTGTGTGTGACAGAGAGAGAGACAGAGAGAGAGAGAGAGGGAGAGGGAGGGAGAGGGAGCCTCTCACTGTATTGCCCAGGCTGACCTGGAATTCATGTATGCTGGCCAAGCATGCTACCCATTGAATCACACCATCAGCTCATTCAGCTTCTCCTTTGTCTTGGTAAATCATCAGGCTGGTGTTGATTCTCATGTCTCAGCCTCGTGAGTGCTGGGATTATAGATGTCCACCACTACCACACCCAGTTTTAGTGCAGGGTTTTCTGTAGTGTTCCTGTTTGATGGCAGCTTGTTCTTGCATGCTCAAACATGGTTTGGTGAATCAGGTGACTCAACTTTAGGAAATTCCAGCCATTTGGTATATTGATATCTTGTAGTTGTTCAGCCTTTATGATATGCCAGGGCTAAGATGTTGATCCTTTTGAGAATAGCTTTATCCAGGAAATGTTACAGGTTTGGTCCAAGTTACCTGAAAACTGTACGTTGAGTCTCCTCATGGTCCTTGTCAGGGATTGTTAACAGTACCCTGCTTCCCTTGATCTGCAAGTCATTCAATGGAAGTGCGGGAGAAGCTTATAGTACAGCCTGAACTCTTTCTTGCCTTGGTCACATTTAAAAACTGGACCCACCCCGCCCCCAGTGATAGGGTTTTTTTTGTGTAGTCCTGGCTGTCCTGGAACTCGATCTGTAGAACCAGCTGGTCTCAAACTCAGATTTGCCTGAGTTTTGAGTGCACCACTGCCACCTGGCTAAAACTGGAATTCTTAAAAGTGAATGGAGACTGGTTTAAAATGAAAATTCTGTTATTTGTGGAAATATGAGTAAAATGGTGGGTGTTGTATTAAGGGAAAGAAAGCCAAGCATAAATCCCTTATGAGCTGCTATGTATAGGAAAAATTGAAGGAAGACTGTTAACTTTGTTGAATTGAGCTAGTTGATTAATGAGCACAGCTCTGGGTATTTCTGTGAGGGTGGTTCTGGAAAGGATTAGCTTATGAGGGTTAATTAATAATTTGATCCATTGATGGATTCGAAGTTTGCATAAACTATTGGAACATGATGGGATTGACTAAAAAAAGGTTAATGAGCATGTTCTTGGGGGTTGGTGTCTTACTGTAGTTTCTTGTTACTGTGTTGCTCTGCTTCCTGCCTGCCACTTATGAAGAACCTTGTCTGCCAGAAGCTCCTGCCACAGTGATGCTCTGCCCAAGCACATGCACCAAGCACTTTGGTCAGAAACTGACCAAAATAAATCTTTTTCAAAAAAATATTAATTTATGCCAGGCATGATGGCCTTTAATGCAAGCACTTGGGGATGGGAAACAGAGGCAGGTAGATATGAGTTCAAAGCCAACCTGGTCTACGTAGTGAGTACCAGGCCAACCAAGGCTACATGGTGAGACTCTATCTTAAACTCACCAAAGTTGTGTGAGTGTTCCTCTCTCTGACACACATGTATGACAGTAGGCATATGTATGCTACTTTTGGTTTTCTCCTACTTTGGGTCCAGGGATTTACTTAGGTTGTCTTGTCTTATTTGCTGAGCCATATTGCTGGCCCAGTAATTCTTTTAATTTGTTGTTAGGTAATCTGTATCTGGGGAAAATAATAAAGGATTTATTAAGAATACAAAAATTAATTTTTTGGAGGCCAGGTCTCATATCCCAGGCTTGCCTAGAACTCACTCATTAGCTAAGGGTGACTTCCTTATTTTGTGGGTATGCATGTGTATTTGTGTATATATAGGTCAAAGGCTATCTTTTCAGTCTGGCCTCAGCATGTTCACATGCATTTATATATAATCACATTCACATACTCATACCCACACCCTTCGTTGGCTATTGTATCTGTTTGCTAGTTGTGGTTAGTGTGTTCAGTAGATGTGTTGTATGACACGGTGCTTCAAGACCTGCATTTCTCTCTTACAGTTCTATTGTATGGGGTATTGGTTTTTGTGTTGTACAGTAGATTGACCCTGGATTTTGTGAGTCTGGTGACAGCAGCAAGTGCTTTTGAAAGTTCATTAGAAAAATGAGCTCCCTGTTTTCCAGGTATCTCCCCAGAGTAAGGGTTTCAAGTAGGTCAAAGATTGTCTTCTGAGCAACCAGTGAACATAATGCTTCCCTGGTCAAGGAAGCTCAGAGTGTCATGGAAGCTTAAGAGTGTGGCTTTCATTTGAGTCTAAAGAGATTCCCTCCATCTCACCTTTCACACTCTTATTCTTCACTAAATGCATGAGGTGGTGTGGGCCTGTAATCCCGAGCCAACTGATCTGCCAGTCTATCTAAACAGAAATCCCCAAATTTAGTAAGAGATACTATCTCAAAAAATAAGAGTCGTTGTGGAAGACACCAAACATCAATTTCTGGCTTCCACATCTGCCTACACAGGTGAGTACAGCCAATAAAAATGCCCTTTTAAAAAAAAACTTCAAAGACTCACAAAATTAATTTTTTCCATTTATTTATTTTGTGTGGGTAGTGGGGTATGCTCATGCTCTGGCATATACATTGAGGCCAGAGGACAGTTTGGAGAAGTTGGCTATCCTTTCTTTATCATGTAGGATCTGGGAATCAAGCTTAGGTTGTCAGACTTGATGACAACTACCTTCCCAGTGAGCCCTTTTACAAATTTTTTTTTTTTTTTTTTTTTTTTTTAACACACTCTATTGGAAAGCTGAGACAGGAGAATTGCTGTAAGTTTGAGACCAGCTTGGGCTATGGAGTAAGGCACTATCTCAACAAAAGATACCATCATGATTGGAGATAGTCTAGGAAAGGGCTACAATGAGTGAGCCCTTAAGTTCTAACCCAGCATTGGCTGGAAAATAAACAAGTAACTGCTGCTGGCAGTTAAAGCAGCATCTGTTTGACCTCCCAATACAGTCACCACAGATAACATTGTGATTCATGTGATTTTTACTGAGTGTCCGTCCCACTGTAAGGATCACTATATGAGAGGCCCTAGCGTGGGTTTGCAAGGAACCAGAAGGACAAGATCCTAGGGATAATCTTAGTGGGCTTTATTTGTCCTTGGAGTCTAAATGTGATTTTTAGGACTTTATTTAGTGCAGCATTTGGGATTCATCATCTATAGAGTAAGCAGCATAGGGATTTTGTGAGGGTGAATTTTGTTGGTGAATAATGAGCTATGGAACGTTTACATGGGAATGCCACTATGTAGAGTGCTAACTAGTTAGGTTAGTATTCTATTGAATTTATGAAATCTTATTTGTGAGGAGAGAATATATGTCACAGTGTGCATGTGGTGGTCAGAGGACATCTTGCAGGAGTCAGGTGCCTCATTCTACCATATGGGACATGGGGATAGATAGGACTCAAGTCATCAGGCTCAGCAATAAGATCCTTTGTATGACCAACCATCTCACTGGGCCTTAATTATTTATGTTTGGTGGGGTTGGATACTGGAAACTGAACCTAGGGTGTGACATGCCCTAGGCATGTGTACTGTCACTGAGCTACATCCTTAGCCCTTTTTTTCTTTTTGAGATAGGATCCCACTAACTTGCCCAGGCTGGCCTTAAATTCATTTTATAGCCCAAGTTAGCTTTGACCTTTTGATTCATCATTTTGCTTCAGCTGCCCCAATAGCTGGGATTACAAGTTTGTTCTGTTTGTTTGTTTGCTTGGCTTTAAGATAATTATTGCTATTTTGCCCAGGCTGCCTTTGAAGTTTGCTTGCTTCTGTCTTGAAAGTGTTGGATTTACAAAGTCTCAAACTACATATTGCAAGGTAACAATAAAAGAAAAATGAAGGAAATTGTTAAAGAATTGAGAAAAGTAAACCTATGGCTGTGGATATAGCTTCAGCAGTTTAGCATATGCCTGTTATGCTCAAGGCTCTGGGTTCTGTCCCCAGCATTATGAAAAGAACTTTGACAGAACATGCCAACACTTAAAAGATAGAGGCAGGACTGTGAATTCAAGGTCAACCAGGTCTTCCTGCTAGGAGTTGGTTTGGATAAAGAGAGAAGAAAAAGACCAAGAAACTTGAATAGTTTTTGTTTTAAAACACCTGGTACTCTTTATTTAAAAAGGTATTCCATACTAAAGAGCTGGGCAGATTCTGACCGATCCTTGACACTGTGCCAATATGAAGAGGAAAGGGAATTTATATGATTCTAGTGTTTCCAACTAAGACCTTGTACTTGAAATGTTCTTTGAGTTTGTGTGTGTGTGTGTGTGTGTGTGTGTGTGTGTGTGTATGGTGTGTGTGTATAGAGGTCAGAGGCAAATGTTGGGTGTGTTCTACAATCACTCTTTACCTTATTTTTCAGAGATTTAGTTTTATTATTATTTATTGTGTTTTTTCCCCCTGTTGTGAGTGTGTGGGCACACTTGGAGGCCAGAAGAGGTCATTGGATTTTCTGGAGCTGAAGTTAACAGGCAGTGTGAGCTGCTGGATGTAGATGCTGGGAATTGAACTCAGGTCCTCTACAAAAGCAGCAATTGCTCTTACTGCTCAGCCATCTCTCCATGCACTGTCCACCTTATATTTTGAGGCAGGATCTCTTGTTGAACCCAGAACTCTATTTTGATGAGACTAGGCAGTGAGTTGTGGGGATCTTCCTAACTTTGTCTCCCCAGCACTGGGATTACATTTCCTGTAATGTATCAGGTCCTCATGCTTGCATGACAAGCACTTTACTAATGAATTATCTCCCCATTTTTATGTTTTATTTTTAAGAAAATTTAAATTATTATTTTATATGATTGGGTGTTTTACCTGCATATAGGTGCACTACTTTTATGTCTGGTGTTCTCAGAAGTTGTTAGATTTCCTGGAACTGGAGTAACAGACAGAGTGAGCTGCCATATGGGTGCTGGGATTGAACCCATGTCTTCTAGAAGAGCAGCCAGTGCTCTTAAGACACTAAACTGTCTCTCTTGCCCTCAGTTCCTTAAAAAAAAAAAAAAAAAAAAACCCTGTCAATATAGCCAGTGTTAGTTTTCTTTTCTGTTGCCATCTTGTCCCAAAAGAGTTTGCAGCTTTGTGTTTCTGGTGTGTGTATATGCAGGGTTCTCTTCTCACCTGCTTGATTTTCCCTGTAGCACTTACGAAGTAATATATCAGTTCTTTTGTTATGATTATATTTCCCCATAGGACTTCTAGATCTTTACAGAACAGGATATTTTCTGTGTCCTTCCCTGCTCTGCTCATGCCTACCACAGGAATCGGACTTCCTCATAATTTGCTGAAAGAATTAAAGAATAAGGCAGACCTGAAATAAACTTCCAGTACCTACAGTAAATGAAATAGAAGAGGTAAGATTATTTGTAATGTTTTTATTTTAACCCGTATATTGAAAGTACCATTTTAGTACATAATAAAAAATTCAGATGCTTACGTTCTTTTCCACACATATTTGATTTATGTTTATAATAAATGAGATTAGTAGTTTTAAAAGATTCAGAACTTGGAGGTGTAGATTAGTGGTAGAGTGTGTGTTTAGCTTACATGAGGCCCTGAATATAGTTCATAGTCGCAGACACAGGGCTGGGGGTGTAGCCCCGTGGCAGAATGCTTGGCCAGTGTACACAAGGCCCTGAGTTCTAACCCAGAACCACATACGCCAGGTATGGTGGAACACATCTGCAATCCTAGTTGTTGTGAGATAGAAGTAAAAGGATCAGAAGTTCAAAGTCATCCTCAGTTACATGGCCAGCTCTTACAACACAGTATGTAAGATCCAGTCTTTTAAAAAAGAGAGAGAAAAGACAAAGGTAAAATGCATTCAAATAGTCAAGCGATGCCAAGCTTTTTTTTTTTTTTTTTTTTGGTTATATTTTGTTTTTTTGAGACAGGGTTTCTCTGTGTAGCTCTGCTGTCCAGGAACTCTTCTCTGTAGATCAGGCTGGCCTTAAATTCAGAGATCTGCCTGCCTCTGCGTCCTAAGTGCTGAGATTAAGGGGATGTGCCACCATGTTTTTTTTTATTTTTAAACTTATTTTTGTTTGTTTGTTAAAACTGGGGGTCTTTATGTGATTGAGGCTCTAACTTACAGTCTTCCTGCCTTGGCCTCTTAAGTGTTAGTATTAAGCATGTGGCATTGGGCCTTGTGCCAAACATACTTTTAAGAGTTGTCAAATAACAGTCATGTTGATTTTAAAAATTATTTAAATTTGTTTTTTTTAATTAAGTCATACTATGTACATACAAAGTAGTCATTTACATATGGAACTAGTGAATCTTGAATAGTGCTGTGGTGGATCCATGTTTTGTCACATTAGGAACAGTAGCAGTCATAGAAAATCAAGCTTTCTGGGCAAATTCCCCTTAATTTCCAAACAGGGTAATACTAGACTGACTACTAGTGCTGCCTGGATGTGGGATTTTTTAGTGTGGGTAATTATATCTACTGTGAAAGGATGGTTATGATAATGTGAGCTTATATATGTAAAGGTGCTAGTACAACTTCTGACAAAACTAGTAAATGTTAATTGGTATGCGTATGGCTATTGTTAGTGAGTAGATGTTTGCTGGTGGGTTTCACATATATTATCTGCAGAGAGTGAGCACTACTGTGTGATGTTTGCTGACTGACGTTCGATGTTGTTGATTAATGATTGATGTGAACAGGACTCCATATAACCCTGTATTAAGAGGAATGGAGATTGCCTCTGTCCACTTAGATTCATAAGCTGTCCCGAAGTTGGCATCAGGGAAGGGAGTGTTCAGGCACATTTCACCATCAGCATCACGGGATGGCAGCCATTGATTTGTCCCATGGTAAGTCCTTGTTGAAGCTCTTTTTTTTAGACTGTTTTAGGTCTCTCCTGCCCTGCAAAGTCCAGTGGGCAGGGCTTCAGTAGTTTTGTGTGTTCATTTACAAAGAGTTGAAATGGACCACATAATGAATGGTGCTTTGTGATTTAGATGTGTATGCTTTTAGAAGAGGTGCTGTATAATTGTCATGAGTCTGTCAACAGGGGCAATGTAGAGCCATGTTTTTAATTTTTATTTTATTTAATTACTATTATTATTGTGTATATGTATTTGTGTGAGTGAGGGTACATGTGGAAGTCATAGGAATTTTTTGGGAGTCAGTTTTCTCCTTCATTGTAGAATCCTGGGATCAAACTCTGGGTATCAGGTTTTAGTACTCAAATTAACCTGATATCATCATCTCATCAACCCCAGAGTCAGTATTTTTCACATCTTAAGTTTCTTCATCTAATAAAGTGAGGACACCCCCTTTCTCAGCAGGCAGCACGGTTCCTACCCTGTCCCCCTGGATCTAGGGGAGACGTAAGTGCTGTGGCATTTCTTGGTAGGAACATGTGTTTATGTTGTTTGATGAGTATAAAGGTGACGGGAATGTCACACTAGAGTGAAATGACATCATGGCTCTGGGATTTGATGCCCTCTTTCTTTCCTGTCAGGCCTTCTTTCTAGAGAGCCTATCTACATCTATGAAGAAAACACAGAAGTAGAAGGGACAGTGACTGACAACCAGGCAAATTGTTACCAGGTAAAAAGAAAGAATATCATTCTACCAAATAACTTTTCAACCATGATCTAGGAGCATTTCCATATAGAGTCTAGAATCTAGACAGACTTAACATCCAGGACTTTAAAGGGAATGCATTCTCCCTAGGGGGTGAAAAGTGTCTGGTTGAATTTCCCTGGGGAACAGAACCTTATATTGGTGACCTTGCAAATCATTTCTGTAATTGCTGCTTAATGTGTTTGCTTGGCTGGGGATTGAACCAGAGCCTTTTTATTCATGCTAGGCACATGCTTTACCATTGAGATATATCCCTGCCCCCACTAGGTGATCTTTTTGTTTGTTTTATATAGGGTCTAGCTGTATAGTCTAACTTTTACTCACTATGTAGTCCTGGCTGATCTCAACCTTCCTCCCTTGTGGGGATTACAGTCATAGGCCTGCACTGACTAATCCTGAGCCTCATGATAACTGCATGTTTTTTTGTTTTGTTAAGTGCTCTGACAGATGATAAGGCAGGTGAGAGCACCCTTTTCTCAGAAGATCTACTTATTAGATATCTGCAGTTTGCTTAGGAATATGCTACAATGAGACAGTAGGATGAGAAGAGCTTCTAGCCTGGCTGTGCTGGTAGAAATCGTGCTTATGAAGTTCTGCTAAAGTCATGTGACAGTAGAAGGTCAACAGAGAGTGAGTTTAGAGAGAAAAATTCCTGGGGCCATTGAATCCTGCAGCTGGATTAAACCTGATCTGAGAACCATGTATAGGTATTAGGTCCACCTTCCTAATTTTCCATTGAGTACATACTAGCAGGACTGTTAATTGGCTCAAATCAACATGTGTGAAACCATTCAGGATTCAGTGACCTTCGATGATGTGACTGTGGAGTTTACCCCAGATGAGTGGACTTTACTGGACCTGACTCAGAGAAACCTATACAGAGAGGTGATGCTGGAGAACTACGAAAATTTGACCTCAGTAGGTAAGGCTGCCAGTATTACTTATTACCTTTTATGAAACAGATGCATATTACATGCTTCTTAATGTGTTGGAGATTGATCTTGTTAATTTTGAATATAGTGGAATGACAGGTGCAATTTAAAAATGACACTGCTTTTGTATGGGGTCAAGGGCTCACACCTTTGATCCCAGCACTTGAGAGGCAGAAGCAGAGGCAAGGTTATTGCTGAGTTCAAGGTCAGCCTGGTCTATATAACACATTCCAGGCCAGGTCATCAGGGCTATGTAATGAAAGCCTGTCTCAAAAAAAAAAAAAAAAAAAAAAAAAAATTCAAAACAGCAACAAAAAGAAACAAAAACTAAACCCCCCCAAAATGTCTTTTCTAGTTTTTCTCTTTGTGTGCATGCATGTGGTGTGTGTGTGTGTATCCCTAAATATATAATACAACCTACAAAGTGCATAGTTTTTCTTGTATGTATATTTTTCAGGGTTGACTATTTGGATAATCAGTTGGTGTAGTCTTCCCCAGGGAAAGACTGTTTCTTCTCTCTCTTAGTATACCTTAGTTGTTTGTAGTTGTTTGTGTAGGGTTGAGGCCTCATGAGACTCCATGAGCATGTATATCTATTGGTGTCTTCCTTGTCCAGCTCATATTTAGGCAGTCATGTTGATACTTTATGGGCATAGCCTCTGACATTATTAAGAGATAAAATCTCACAGCAAACTCTCTGATCTTCTGGCTTTTATCTTTTCACCTCTTCCAAAATGTTTCCTGAACCTTAGGTACAGGAGTTGTTTTGTAGCTGTATCCATTGTGACTGGGTTCCATAATTCATCATTTTGATTGGTTGTGTTTTTCTGTAATGGTCTCTATCTGTTCCAAAGAGAAGTTTCTTGCATGAGGGGTAAGGACTACACTCATCTGTGGGTATGAAGACAAATAGTTAGAATGTAGTTGGGCTATGCTGGTTTAGTAAAGTGATGGGTATAGGTTCTCCAAGAGCTATGGTTTCCAATACTAGGCATGATTTCCCTCTCATTGAGTAAGTCTTAAGGGTATTTATGTCACTTTTGTATCCTTATGGTTATCCTGTCATACTGGTTTTTGTTGTGGTTCAGAGGTATCATAGCTGGGTTGGACTCACCTTGCTTCCCTGTTTTGGAAGCTTTTGTGGCCCCTACTAGCTCTGGGATTTGATGCCCTCTTTCCTCAGGGAGGAAATATTCAGGTCAGTTCTAGCTCAGGGACCCTTGGTCTTGTCTGAAGTGAATGGTATCTTCAGCAATTGGGACCTAACCTTCTACTTCTGGTGGGCAACCAAGGGCAGCAGCAATAACCTGTAGTGTTTTTGGAGTCTCTTGGACAATCCTGTTCAACTACTATTCCTTATAACTTTTTCAGACATCCTTCCTGTTATTTTATCTCCCTTCCTCCTGTCTTTCCTTCCTAACCAAAGGCCCCACCATCACCATTTTTCCTATTTCCTGTTTCAGATCATTTATACTTTGCTGTTCTCTATTACTACCCTACTCTCTTGATTCCAACAATGGTCCTTTCTACTTCCTGGTTTCTATAGCTACTCTAGGTTATATACTCATATCTGAAGATTTGGAGCTAGAAGCCTCAATGAAAAAGAACATGTGGTGTCTGTTTGGGTCTCATACCTCACTCACTGTGATCTTTTGTAGTCCTATCCATTTACCTGCAGAGTTCAAGATTTCACTTTTTCTTTACCATAAGTTATATATGCCACATTTTCTTTATCCATTTGTTGGTTGGAGGAGTTGATCAGCAATGAACATGGCTGAGCAAGTATCTGGAATAGCATTTTAAGTCCTTGGACATATGCCAAGGAATGGTATAGTTGGGGTCATATGGTAGATTTATTTTTAGCTTTTTGAGATTTTTCTCTACACTGATTCCATAGTGCCTGTGTTAATTTGCAGTCCTATGAACAGTAGATGAGGGTTCCTCTTTCTTCTCATCCCCTTCAGCATTTGTTACTGGTTATTTTGTTGATCTTTGTCATTTTGACTAGTCTAAGGTGAAATCTCAGAGTTGTTTGGATTTTCATTCCTTCAGTGCTAAGGATGCTGAACATTTAAAGAAATTTTTTTTTTCATGTAATGCATATTGATCATATTTTCCCCCATCCCTAGCTCTTCCCAGATCCTTCCTAACAATGGACATTTAAAGGGGATATTTCTTAGCCACTTTTTCTTTTTTGAGAACTCTAATTTTGTTGTTTTTGTTTATTTTGTTTTCTTTCTTTTGGTGGGAGTGGGGAGGCACTTTGTTCTGTCTGTCTTTGGAACTCCCCGTGTAGATTAGACTGAGGTAGATCTGCCTGCCTCTGCCTCTCTCTACTGCTGGGATTAAAGGTGTGGCCACCACATCTGTCTTCCTTTTCCTTTTTTTCCTTTACACTTTCATTTTTTCTTTTCTTTTCTTCACTGTTTTTGTGTGTATAGTTCAGGCTAGCCTCAACCTTGTAATCCTCTGTCCTTATCCTCCCAAGTTATGGGATTTCAAGTTTCATATGCCACTGTGACTGGCATAGAAGACTTGTTTTTAGAGAGAGAGAGAGAGAGAGAGAGAGAGAGAGAGAGAGAGAGAGAGAGAGAGAGAGAGAGAGAGAGAGAGAGAATGAATGAATGAATGAATGTGCTAGAGATGAAGCTCCAGGGCAGTACACATGCTAGGAAAATGTTCTACCCTTGAGGTATAGCTTCACTTGAAAGTGTACATTAACATTAATTAACTTGCATTTGGCTCAGGGACTCCTTTTGGGGACACAGAACTAGTAACATTATCTTTTCTTTTATGGTGCTAGAGGTTACACTTAGAGCCTTAGTCATGTTAACCAGGCACTCTACCACTAAACTACAATCCTCCCTCCCCTCCTCTGTATTTGCATTTTTACTTATTTTGAAAGAATTACCTTGCTTTCATTTGAACTATGATTTCCTTAGCCATATAAAAGCTTGTTGTCTCTTGTTTGAACTTCTTCCACTTATATATGTTTCTGCACATATAGGATGTCAGTTCTTCATTCCTAGTCTGACCCCCTGGTTAAAACAAGAAGAGTTGGAGATGGTGGAAAGCACAGTTCCTCAACGTGAGTATGCATGAAGAAAGCTATTTGATGAGTTCAGTATTGTTTTGCAACTTTAATCAAGTATTTTTACAATGTACTGGCCTCAGAGATTAGAGCCATTTTTCTCAAATTTTGGGTCTTCCATTTTACATAATCTATTGTTTCTGTCTATTTGTGCATACCTGTGATCTTACACAATGCTGTGTGTTCCATTTCCTAGTTCTTTAACTGTTTTTTCAGATCTTTCTGACTCGCTGTTGCTGTAATTGCCACAGGACCGTGTGTAATACATAAAATTTGACTCTACTTTTTATTATTATTTTATTACAGCTTTTTTTGTTCTTGTTTTGGAGGTGCTAGGAATTGAGCCCAGGGCCTGGGCTTGTGAGGCAACCATTTTACCCTCTGTTCAGTCCTATTAATAAATTTTTAGCATAAAAAAATTCTTAAATCTGTGCAGTTATTTTCTTTCTCATGTAGGAGAAAGTGTGTGTACACATCACAGCACACCTATGGAGGTCAGAGAACAAATTTGGAGTGAGTTTTCTCTTTCCACCATGTCATTTCCAAGGCTCAAACTTAGATTATCAAGTTTGGTGACAAGGTCGTGTCTACCTTACATTTTGAGACCAGGTCTCTGAGATCTGGGATTTACTCACCAGGCTAGTCTGGTTGAACAGTGAGCCTCAGAGAATATGCCTGTCTGCCTTTCCTGTGCTGGGATTATTAGCATGTGTCACTATGAGTGGCATTTCCAAGCAGGTTACAGGATTCAAACTCAGGTCTTCATGATTTACCAACTAGCTCTCTCCCCTGCCCCTTTTCCTTGTTTTTCTGTTACTAATTTTGAAATAGAGTGTCACAGGCTAGGCTGCTCTTGAACTTAAGAAAGATTCTCTAGACAGGCAGTGGTGGCATACACCTGTAATCCCAGCACTTGGGAGGCAGAGGCAGGTGGAGCTCTGTGAGTTTGAGGCCAGCCTGGTCTACAGAGCTAGTTCCAGGACAACTAGGGCTGTTAAACAAAGAAACCCTGTCTGGAAAACGAACCAAAAAAAAGGAAGGAAGGAAGGAAGGAAGAAAGAAAATCTCTG
This sequence comes from Cricetiscus sungorus, assembly GCA_030556225.1. Taxonomy (NCBI): domain Eukaryota; kingdom Metazoa; phylum Chordata; class Mammalia; order Rodentia; family Cricetidae; genus Cricetiscus; species Cricetiscus sungorus. Next base: position 55,547,726 of record JANBXA010000740.1, read on the forward strand.
GCTTGAGCCTCTTAGGCGTCTCAATCATGTACTATTACGTCTCTCTCTCTTTATTTTCTCATCTTTTTGGTTTTGAGCTTTAGCCATTTATGTCTGAACCATCTTTCCAGCCTTCACTTTTATTTTGTTACTATGCTTAATAGGAAAAGAAAGAAAAATGACCCTTATCATTTTTATGTACCATTTATTTTCTGAACTTCTTACATTTCTCTTTTTATTTAACTTCAGAATTGGAATTACAACCTAGAATTGATGATTCAGAGCTTCAGAATTATTTTAAGATGCAAAGTTCCAGTGAACTAGAAATGGTAAGATCAGCAGAGTGTTTTCTATTTCCTACTCAAACAAAAAAAGAAGAGGGAGTTCTTTTGTAAAGAACTATTAGAGATGAACAGTCTGCACTCAAGAGGAATTGATGCTTCTGGAGAACTATTTGAAATACCATGACTTGGGCAAATCCCCAATTATACCATAAAGATTATGTCTGATTTTTTTTCCCACTAGTGTGTATTTTTCATTATGCAATTAGATGTGGAAGTTTTAAGCATTTTTATGGAACTATACACTTTTTTAAAAAATGCATATAAAGCCAATCATCCAGATTTTGGCAAAGGGATCTGTCATTCAGTTTGGCAAAAATAGAGGTCAGGAAATAATTACATGGAAAAGAAATTATAAAATTCATAATGAAACATAAAAATGTTTTTGTCTTCAGGTGGGTGATTCATCCCTTCCTCAACTGTCAGGAAACCACAGTGAAGAGGACCTTTGTGACTCTAAGCCAGGTAGAGAAGTGTTGGGTGAGCAATTATGCCTTAACACAGAGGTGAGCATGCAAAGCCAAGGATACAGTTCTGAGTGTAACTGGTATGGAAAAGACATTCTTTCTTTGCTCAAGGAAACCTCTACTGGACAGAATGTTTCTGAACTTAATCAGTGTGGAAAAATCTTCAGTCTGACTCCAAACATCATGTACCCAAGCACTAGCACGAATGAGAAACCCTTTGAATGCACAGACTATGAGACAGTCTTTTTTAATCAGTCATACTTTCAGACAGATATGAGGCCTCACAATGGAGGAGAACCCTATGACTGGAATAAATATGGGAATGGTTTTATTCATCCCACCAGCTTTGCTATGCATCTTCCGATTCTCAATGCAAGAAACCCCTACAAATTTGAGGAATGTGGAAAGGACTTTCAGTATTTTGCATGCCTTAACAATCCCATGGGAATGTGCACTGGAGAAAAATTCTGTGACTGCAAGGAATGTTGGAAAGCCTTCACGGTTTCCTCACACCTAACTCAATATGTTTCAATTCATACTGAAGAGAAATCCAAAGTGTGTAAGATATGTGGGAAGTCCTTTGCTAATTTTTCTCGACTTTCTGCACATGTAAAAACTCATAATGAAGAAAAGCCCTTTGTATGCAAGGAGTGTGGAAAGGCCTTTAAAAATGTTTCATACCTTAATGATCATGTTAGAATTCACACTGGAATAAAATCATACAAATGTATGGAATGTGGGAAAGCCTTCCTTCGATGGTCAGGCCTTACTGAACACATTAGAGTTCACACTGGGGAAAAGCCTTACGAATGTAAGGAATGTGGAAAAACCTTTTCTAGATCTACTCAGCTTACTGAACATATAAGAACACACACTGGAATCAAACCTTATGAATGTAAGGAGTGTGGGAAAGCCTTCACTCAGTACTCAGGTCTTGCCACACATGTACGAATTCATAGTGGAGAGAAGCCTTTTGAATGTAAGGAATGTGGGAAGGCCTTTACTAGGACCTCTGGTCTGATTCATCATGTGAGAACTCACACAGGAGAGAAGCCTTTTGAATGTGTTCATTGTGGGAAAACCTTCATAACTTCCTCCCATCGCACAAAACATCTGAAAATTCACAGTGGCGAAAAGCCCTTTGTGTGTAATATATGTGGGAAAGCATTTATATATTCCACATCTCTTAACATTCACATGCGAACCCATACTGGAGAGAAGCCCTATATATGTAAGCAGTGTGGGAAAGCATTTGCTGTTTACTCACGTCTAAGGAAACATAGCAGAGTTCACACTGAAGAAAAACCCTATCAGTGTGAGGGTATGGGTGTTGCTATTTAGCCCATCTGTTGCCACCTTTAAATATTGACAGTGACACCAAAGATCATCAGATTAGTTTTAACTGCTTTGTGTGAGTTATAATATCTCACACTGGCCTTAGACACCATCCTAATTTTATGAAATAGGATAATTTAGGTGCCCCCTCAAAATTTTCTTCTTTTGGGCAGTGCTGAGGATTGACCTAGAACATTACACATGCTAGGCAAGTACTCAATCACTGAGCTGCATCCCTGGAACCTTTTTATGGATGTCTGAGTCTGAGCATTTATGGGTCATAAATGAGGCCATTATACAAGATGGCCTTATTCCGATGATTGACTCTTAGAGATTATAACATTCCTGAATGTTATGAAATAATGAAACAGATTTGATTCTTTTGTTGGTTAGTGGCTGCCAGTGTGTCTTGTTAATATGAAAGTTCACCACAAGCCAAATTAATATAGGACATGGGTGTATTGTGGAAAGACACAGTCCAGGCAACTACTCTGACCCCATTGATTCTGATGAGCATACCAAGAAATAGTCCTTATCCGTACTGACTAGCTATTCTATTTATAGATGTTGTCCCTGTGATCCTATAAATTCAAATTCAAAAAGTCTACCTTTTGGATCTATTTTGAATTGAAGTGGCAGTAACTAATTCAATGTCTATTCCTCAGTTTGGTTGAGATTGATGATCTGAGGATTGAATTGAGGGCCTTGTGGGTGCTAGGTAAGTACTCTGCCACTAAGCTATATCCCTAGCTGGCTCTTAGTCTCTTTAGTACAAATCTCTCAGTTATTGTGTGGATCAGCTGAGAGTTTTTCAAGGTACAGTTCTCTTTTGTTTAACAATTCTTTCTTAGTTTCAGTGTCTCCCCTTTTATATTTTACTAACGGCACTCAGGAGGAGCCAAGTTGCTCCTTTTGAACACTTTAGTTACAGCTCTCATATAAATGTCCTGTGTTACCACTTTCAAGTTCTAACTTCCACGCAAAATGCAAGAATATAGTTCTGCAAGGTTCATGACCATTACATTATCACTGATTAGTTTTTTCTTCATGTTCTAGTAACATGTTCTTCCTTCCTAAGTGAGTCTTCATCAGACTAGTCTCTATCACTCAGTTTCAAAGCTACTTGGATTTTTTTTTTTAAACTGCAATGCCCCAGTATCACAAAACACCATAGTCAGCACTGGCAAAATGGCTTAGAAGGTAAAGATGCTTTACCTGGTTTAAATCAAATCAGGAACTGGGTTCTATTCCAGGAATATACAAAGTAAAAGGAGAGAATGGACTGCTACAAGTTGTCTTTACTTATACATGAATACCACAGCTTGCACACATACTTATGTATACAATAAATATAACACAAAACCAACATGAACCAACTTGCTTTAAAATTCACTTTAAAAGAAATGAAATTTTAGTTTAGCATAGTACTGGGTTCCATTATGACATTTTGGATAAAATTTTAGGGCTCTGGGTTTAGCTCAGTGATTATAATCCTTGCTTAGCATATGCAAAGTTAGTTTTTATCTCTAGCCCTGGATAGATAATATACAGCAATTTATTTTCTCATACAAGGAAGACAGCATGGGAGCCAGTTAAATGGTTCAGAGGGGAAAGCTCTTGCCATGCAAATAGGACCAGAATTTGGATCCCCAGAACCCATCTAAGTGCCAGGTGGGCATGGAGGCCCACCTGTAATCCCAATGTTTGTAAGCATTGTAAAGCAAGGTGGGAATCCTCAGGTGATTCGGGTAACTAGGTTACTTGAATCTATGAGCTCCGAGTTCAGCAAGAGATGCTGCCTGCTTTCATAAATATAATGGAAATTGATTGGGGACACCTGACATTATCTTTTGGCTTCACATGACATGTGCAAATGTGTGAACACACCAACATGCACATACACATACATTAACAAAAATCAGCAGACATTTTCAAATGACGAAGGCTGGAATTGAGGTTTTTTTTCCCTCTTCTGATAAAATAACAGCCTTGTTGGGTGAGGTTTCCTCTTATGGTTCTCGATATCAAATGAAATTCTAAAGACTATCTGGACAATCATGCTGTGGCTTAGATTTAACCTGAATTTGAGAGGGTCATCAGTACAGTATATTTACATACAGATTCTTTTGGTTTCTCAGACAGGTAGTCGGAACTGTAGATAATGATGGTATTTTTTTTCTACTTTAGTGGTTTCTTTACAGAAATGAATATGATGTCTAGCACAATAGTGAAAATAGTAAAAGCATATTTTTCTTTAGAATTATAATGCGGTATGCTCCACCTTCTGATTTGCTTATTAGATAGTTTTTTTTTAATATCTGGATTTTGCTTATTGATTTTATAGTATTTCTTTAATTGTAAAGTAAAATTCCTCTTAGATTCATTAATTGTTTTCCTTATATCTATGATGACCATACTCATTTGCTGGTAAGACTCTAGTACCTAGGGTTTCCTTGGTCCATAACACCTAATACTGGAATGAGTAAAAGGATGCTAAAATAAAGCAGTCATTTATTAATGATGATTATATATTAGTTGTCTGATGTTAACCTTAATTTTTTAGATATATTCAACTTGGACATTAAGGATCATTTTTGTTTTGTGTGATTGCTGGGGATCAAACAATCCCAGGAGTATGAAAGCACTCTACCACTGAGCTACAATTTTGAGGCAAATGGATCATTTTTAGTATTTAGTATTGATTATGTTTACTCACGTAATGATTTTCATAGATATTCTTGAGTAACATTGGCATATAAGTTTTTCTTATGCAAGAAATAATGGAGTAGGGGATAGGTAGGTAGAGTGCCTCTATAGCAGTGTACAAGACCCTGGTTTCAATCCTCAGTACCACCAAAACAAAATTTTAAAATGAATTGACTTGTTTTTAGCTGTAGATTAGAGCAGTATCATATACTACAGTGAAGTGTATTCCTCACTAAATTCTTAACCTGTTCAGTTATCCTAATCTAGAATAATTGATACAGTTTGGAGTACCTGTTTTCTATCATCTTAAACTTTTTGGTATCTTTTATGTTTATAGGATACTTAATATTTACAATATCATTTAAAATTTTTGAGTATATTTTCCTAGGCATGCTTTCATTTTCACATGTGAAACAAAATTTATTTTTTTCTTATATTCCTAATATTTCCTGGTTGTATAATTAAGTTTACTTTGGGCCTGTCTTGCATTCTGCAATTATTTCCCCTTGTATTTACATTAAGTTAATCTTGAAAGTATCTGGTATTATTTTGGAGAGTATCTATCTCAAAAGCAGAATGTGTTGCCTCACACTTTAATCTTAGGGATTGGAACCCAAGACAGGAGGGTCACAGATTTAAGGGTAGCCTGAGACTGGGCTACTTTGTGAGAAACTGTCTAAAGACAAAAAACAAAATAAAATAAAACAAAACACAAACAAACAAAAGAAACTCGCCCAAAGGTGGAATTGGGGGCCTGGTAAATGATTTGGGAGAGAAAAAACTGTCTTGAAATATTGAAACTTTCTGATATAGTTTTTATTCCATTGACTTTGGTAGGTACTTATATGGCTATATATATGTATGTATGTATGTATAAGCTTTCTTTTTGTATCCTTAGTTTAAAAAAAAAAAAACCTTGGGGGGAGGGGTGCTAGGATTCAAACTTAGGGCTTTACACATGCTAACCACTGAACTATAACCCAGCTGTAGATGTGTCTTTTATACATACTTTAGTTGGAGTTTTAAAACTCTGAATACTTGAAAAATCATGATTAACAATTCTTTTACACCATTATGTATAATGCAATTAGTAACAGAATTGGACTTTTAGGGACTTTTTTTTTTTTTTTTTTTTTTTCCTGTATTTGTTGCATGTATCCTCTCTTTGTAATAATGTTTTCATTGAAATTACCCAAAGCTTGAAATTTATGTACTCCATTTACTTTTAGTTGCTCTTCTAAAACATTAAATCCAGTTTTAAAATAAAATGTGTTAATATTGTTTCTTTCTAACTGAGTAGACTAGACAAATTCCCATTATTTACTTCCTGAGTATCACAATTGCGGAGCCCTAGATTCAAATGCACCATTACAATGACACAGAAGAAAATCAGAGTAACAATTTTGTAGAAGAGTTGTTAATAGATTTGCTTAGGAGACAGTAAATCACACAAAGTAGAATTGAGCTTATGAAGTGGTCCCCCTCCCCACACCAATACCCCAAACTAGTGTGCTATTCAAGCCTGCTAGAGATAAGCAAATTCATGGTGCTAGGATGTGAATGTCTGTTCACCAGGATTGGCCAGCCATTAGTCCCATCCCCAGAGGAATGAATTTTGAACAGGCAGCTCCACGTGCAGCACAGCACAGCACAGCATCACAATGGATGTTAGTTCCTGGCACAATTCTGTCAGAAGGACATATGACCCTGGGCCACATCTGTTTGAAAAGAACACTAGTGTACTTAATAATTTTGGCAATATTTTTGCTGTGTAAATCTCCCATCTGACCAGGTGGCTAGATTTGCAGGTTCCTGTTTCTGTTTAAATGTTCAAAGTGTAACCTGGGGCTGGGGCCTAAAAGATTTAAGGATGATAGTAACCCTAAGGAGTACATAAGTGAAGTCTACTTGAGGCCAGCTTGGGTCTTAGCCCTAATTTGGAAAAGCTCATAACCAGCTTTTCCTTCAGTTTAAGTGTGCTCTGATTTCTTGTTAGCGTATTGTTTCTGTGGCAGCACAAGCCCGACTGAACAAATCCCTGGCAAAGGGTGCAAAATGGGCCTTTTGACAAAAGGTCCATTGCATCCTGAGATAAATCATAGCCATACATTCTTCGAAGTTCATCAGAAGTTGGAGTAACAGCTCCTTTCCCTTTTTATGTGAGCTGGTCTTAATTTAATGTGACCAATAGAAGTCAGCAGAATTCAGTTCTGAAAATTACTCAAAAGGCTTCTAATAGGACCTGGAGAGATGGCTCTGTGGTTAGGGACCCTAGTTGGTCTCCCAGAGGTCCCCAGTTCGATTCCCAGCAACCACATGATGGCTCACAACTATCTGTAATGCGACCTGGTGCCCTCTTCTGGCCTGCTGGGGTTACACTTGGACAGAACAATACACAAATACATTTTTTTTAAAAAAGACTTTTAATAACTACAGTTCTCAGTTACTGAATTGTGGGGTTGTTAAGCTGGCTCTTCATATATCAAGGGAGTGTCAGCATCCAACAGTGTAGAATTGTTTGATCATTTTTCCTGTGACCTGAGATGACCCAGGAGATTCAACAGAACTGGGGACTAGAGAAACAGTTGGGAAACATGCAGATAGGTTTAAGAGAATGCTAAGACTCACCCAATAATTATTTCAGGATTTCCTGCCAAAAACTTAGTGGCTCCTGAGCCTGGTGGAATGAGCTGAGGTAGGGTCGATCTGTTGAAGCACCCTTCATGGTTGCAACCTACCAAAAGCAATCCCAACACCTTGAAAGGATTCGGAGGTGAGACTGCCTTTGTTCCTTGCTGAATTAGGAAGCTATGGAAAGCAAAGGTTTTAAAGCACGAGTTTTAACGCGGCAGAGACACTTCCTGTGGTCGCAGTACCCGCAGGAAACCTTGTGGAAGGGCTTACATTACAGGGTCTGGGCGCCACCTAAGACCCGCTCCCACCTCTAGCCTGACCCACATCCTAGGTTCTAAATCTGTCTTGTCCTCGAAACCACCATTGGTCTCCAGCTCCCGCTGTGAAGCCACGACAGCGCCTTCGCCCTCACTGCGAAGAAACCAGAATTCTAAGGGACTAAAATGCGGTATTCAAGCCCCAGCAAACCAAGCGCGGGCGGAAGTGACGTAAGGACCGCGACCGCATCTTCCGGTCCTTATCTACACTGAAGAGCTCCGTGGAGGAGCCGTAGCTTTTGTGAGTTCCGCGGTAAAGGGACTGCCTGAGGTTGATGGGGAAGATAAAGGACGAGGGTGCTGAGCTCCGCTCCACGCGCCACGGCGTCTCTGGACGTGGCCAAGTCTGAGCCACTCAGGCTCTGAGTCACCGGGGTGGGAAAGTGCATAGAGGGTGCCTGAATCTCCCGCTCTTCAAAAGCCGCCAAAGCAACGTTTTTGGGAAACGTTCTTTTCTTTTCTTTTCTTTTCTTTTCTTTTCTTTTCTTTTCTTTTCTTTTCTTTTCTTTTCTCTTTCTCTTCTCTTCCCTTCCCTTCCTTTCCCTTTTCTTTCCTTCCTTCCTTTTTTCCTACTGTCTTTCTCTCCTCAGAAGGGAACGAATTTTCGCTGGAGTAGTTGGAGTGACCGGCCTCGTAACCCTTGTGTTTTCAGCGCCTTAGGTGAGCACTTTGTGAAAGGTGGCTTTTGGAAAATGCCGGAAAAAAAAAAAAAAAAAATTAGAAACGAATGTCTTGGGTGAGAGCTTGACTCGTATTGTTGGGTTGTATTTTTCTGTATATTTTATTTTGACAATTAGCTTCAGATACAAAGACATACTTAGTTACTTAGAATGTACGTTTTTTTCTTGTGAGAATATAAATGTTGGTAGACCTCAAGTCCACTCAAGAAACCCCAGCCCAGTATGGCTGTGCATGCCTTAAATCTCAACACTCGAGTCAAGAGGATTTCTATGAATTCCAGGTTATCCTGGTCTACATAGTGCCTTCCAGGCTAACCAGTTCTACATAGTAAGTTCCAGGCTAACCAGTGCTACATAGTGAAACACTGCATTTAAAAGCAAAACAAAAACGCAATAAACAATAGGGAGCTATTTTTGTATATCTAAAGTTCCCAGACCTATGTTTGTTTCTCCATCCCTTTTATAGCCTTGTACTAGTGATCAAATCCATCATGCTACATGTATTTTCTATTAGGCCTGTTCATCACCAAACTGCTTAAAAATGTGGACCTCATCAAAGAAATGTGGGAAGCTTTATTAGCAAAAATTATAGAATTAAATGTTAAGATTGATAAATTTGTGTTCTCTGTTCCCTCCCCATTTCACTCTGCACCAAGCCATAACCCCAACATTTTGTTTTACAGACATTTTTTTCCTTTTAAATGAAAGAAATCTGTAGGCTGATAGTTTGACAGGAGGAATGTCTTGTACCCTAGATCTCATCCCACCTAATTTTTTAAAACATCCATTAGTTACCTGCAGTGAATACATGTCCCTGTCTTTTTGTTTTTAATTTAACTTTTGTTTAATTAGTATGTGTGCATGCTTGTACCTGAATGATGGTGACATGGTTGTGGTCAGAGGACAACTTTGTGGAGTTGATTCTTTTCTGGTGACCCAACTCAGCTACACAGGCTTATGCTGCAAGTGCCTTCAGCCAATTTGCCAGCCTTTTTATTCCCCCTTACCTGTACTTATATAAGGAGGTGTATTGCCAGTGAGCTTTTAAGGTCATGTGTTCTAGGTCAGAGGACATACATACGTTTTATTTTGACATGCATTAGTTTCCCCCCTTTCCCAGGTCTTTTTTCTAGATAGCAATTTCTGAATCTATCTTTTTTTTTTAGCCTCATTTAAAACTTGTTTTGGGGGAAAATAAACAGATTTTTAGTTGTAACTTCAAGGCATTTTTTTTTTTTTTTTTTTTTTTGAAAGGGGGTTGGTTCACGTGGCCATTTCAAGTGAGTAAGAGCACTCAGGAACTGTAATGCATGGGTGACCTGTAATGCTAGGGGAGCCGAGGAAAAACAAACAAACAAAACAACAAAAAAATCATTGAGTGATATATACCTGTAATATGAGGACTTGGGAGACTGAGGTAGAAAATCACAAGATAGAGGCCATCAGCCTTACATAGTAAAAGTCTGTCTGGATTTATATTGTTTTGGGATGACATTTGATAAGTGTTGTTAATTTTTGCTTTGTAATCTTGTTCTGGTGAATGGTTCTTTCTCCTTTGTGCCCTCCTCCACCCCTTACCTGTCCCCCACATCTCATTGCCCAACCACCATTTTTGCTGGCTGTGAACTCAAATGAGTAAAATAAAGGAAACTTGAAACTTGAAGTTTGGGCATTTATTTGTTTGTTTGTTGTTTGGTCTTGCTATGTTGTATGGGCAGGCTTGCCTTGGACTCACTCTATCCTACCTCAGACTTCCCAGAGTTGTGAGTGTAGGTGTGTCTCCCCCTTGAGTTAATGATTTCAAAATGAGCCTTATTCAAGAGCTTAAAATAAAATGTAATTTAGTAGGGTACATCAGTCTTTACATTTTCATTTATGGTTTTTGAGATAGATTCCTGTTGTGTAGCCTAGATGACCTGGAACTCACTATATAACCCATGTTTCCTTGTTCTCCTGGCTCATGATTACAGTGATTTATGTATTTCTATATGTCTGTATTTTAATGTGAATAATATAAAGTGAATATGTGGTAAATTTTGTCATGTGTAAGTAATAAGTTCTGTATTCTGATCTAACTCAAAATCCAAAATTTGTATGATTAATTTTCATGAATCAGATAGATATGTAGATAGTACCTTGCAGTATATTACTGCAATCTCAGTGTTATGGGTCCGTAATTAAAGTTCCTATATGCAATATTGAATAATTCTGTTCATTCAACAGCTTGTAAACATTTTTTATTTATATATTGGCTAATGTATTCCTTTTAGTGCCTTTTTTTTTGTTTAACTTTTAAAAAATTTATTTTATGTGTGTTGATATTTTGCCTGTATGTATGGTGCTGTCAGATCGTGGAGTTCCAGACAGTTATGAGCTGTCATGTAGGTACTGGGAGTACCACAGCATTTATGGAAATAGGTTGTCTGTTAAAACCCAGGGATCAAACTCAGCTTTTCTGGCTTGGTAGCAAGTACCTTTATCTACTGAACCATTTTACTGGTCATGGCACACTATTAATGTCACACAAAAATACACCACATTTTACTCACTCATCCTTTCCTTTATTTTTTAAATTAAACTTATTTTGCATGCAGGGTGGGGGTTGTTGATCAGGGAACAACTTGGAAGAGTTGATTCCCTCCTTGCACCCTGTGGGTCCCAGGGATTGATGGTGAGCACCTTTTTCTACTGAGCTATCTTGACTTGCAGTGCTTTTTTTTTAGTTCTGGTGGGAATGTATCCTTTATTTTAAAATATTATTGACAAATTCCCAGTACCCACATGGCAGGTTACACCTATCTGTAATTCTAGTTCCAGGGCTTTTGACATGACATCCTCACAGACATACATACAGGCAAGACAATGAGCATAAAATAAAAATGTATATTTAAAAAAAAGATTGGTTATTCCCCCCCTCTCCCTAATAGCATGCATAGCACTCAGCACTATGAAAGCTAGTGAGTAGGGATCAAGCTTCCATGTTAATAACAGTTTGATTTCTTCATGTTCTGTGGCTCAAGTATGTGGTATCTTCAGCAATAGGGTCTTATTCTCAAGTTCTGAAGGGTAACCAAGAGTAGTGGCAATGGTTTGTAATGTTTGGAGGTCTGTACAACACTACCAACAGAAGTAATCCATTCCTGGTCTGATTACAGGGCAATGCTATTTAGACTATTTTTATGTTAGTATATATTTTAGGAAGGTAGGCTTCTATACAATGTTTTCCAAAGGCTTTTAATGTTGTCTTTCCCTGTACTTCTTCTGTTTTGCGCTCCTATCCCTACTACATTTAGCCCATCCTGTTGGATTATTTATTTTTCTCCTTTATGATGTGATTGTTAGCTTTTGATTGTCAATTTATCCACCTGGAATCATCTGGAAAGAGTCTCAGTAAGGAACTGTGTAAATCAGATTGGCCTGTGGGCATGAATGTGAGAACATTGTCCTGTTTGCTAATTCCTATAGGAAGTCCCAGACTGTTAAGGGTGCCACCATTCCCTGGTTTTGGGCTTTGAGCTATATGTATAAGACAGAAGAGCAAGCAAGCAAGGATTCATTCATTGCTTTGCTCTTGATTGTCAATGTCATGTGAATAGCTGCTTCAATTCATGCCTAGACCCACTCCTGGTGATAGACTATAGTCTCTAATTGAAAGCCCCATAAACCCAACATCCCTTAAATTGCTTTTGGTAAGATTGTTTACTCCAGGGCCAGTGAGTGGCTCATTTTGCAGAAGTGCTTGTCATGTAATACTTGGGACCTGAGTTTGATTCCAGGAACCTACAGTATAAGGAGAGAACCAGCTCCTGAAAGTTGTCCTCTGTCCTCAACATGTGTATGCCTACACATGCACACTCAATAATAAATATTTTTAAAGCCTCCAGTGCTTATTGAATGAAAAATAGATAGGCTTTTGACTGCCCAAGGCAGAAGGACAGATTTTACCATTACAGCTGTGTCCTCCTACCTGTGTATTACTTAGAGAAGGATGTTCCAAAATTATGTTTTAATGACCAACATTCTCAACACTTCCCTTAGCCAGATAGCCACAGGTATATAGTTGTAGCATTGTGGGGAGGGCAGAAAGTTCAAGGCCACCCTGAGCTATCAAGCAAGATTGAGACCATTGTCTTGGATCTAGATAGAAATGCCTGATCTGTTTTCTTGGGCGTTGATGACAAAATGGAGTGTCTGGTTATAAACTGGGGTTCCAAAACTTTTTTTCATATGTCTAATGGTACCCTTTTTAGTTGTGTGGATTTTGTTTGCTTTGGTTTTTGTTTGTTTTTCAAGGTTGGCTTTAACTTCACTGTATAGCTACAAATGACTTGAACTGAGCCTCTGGCCACCCCATTCAAATAGTAGGAGTATAGATGTGCTTTGTCATGTGTGGCTCTCCAGTTAGATTTATAAACCTGTGGAAATTAAGTCAGTTTGTTCTGCTTATTTTTTATATGTCTATAACCCAGGTGACAAGTGTTAACATTCCCAGTTGAGTTGTGGCACTAGAATGTTGGCTCTTCAAGTTAAGAACTAAGTGTTCTTCCAAAGGATTCAAGTTTAGTTCCCAGCACCCAGTAATTCTAGCTTAAAGGTACCTTACACCTTCTTCTTGGCCTCCATAGGCACTAGGGCACATGTGACATGCCTGCTCTTTTGCATACACATGCACACTCAAACACAAAGTTGAATTGCCAGGGATAAAGGTGCACAGCTATACTCCTGGCACTTGGGATGATCAAAAAGAGAAAGGTCAGTAAGATGGCCCAGTGGTAAAGGTGCTTGTTGCCAAGCCTGATGTCCTTAGCTCAATCCTTGGGACTCACATGGTGGAAGGTGAGAATCAACTTCCCAGAATTGACCTTTGATCTCTATGTGGGTGCTATGGACCATGGGCGCACGCACACACACACACACACACACACACACACACACACACACACACACACACAGCAATAATAAGAACGTTAAAAAGGGTATTGAAGTGGTTCAGTGGGTAAAAGTTGCTGTGTGAATTTGATCTGGATTTAATCCCTGGAACCCACAGTTGAAAGCTCTCCAAAGTTGTTTGCTTACCTTCTCTGTATATCATGGCACATGTATCTGTATGAGCGTGCACACACAGTAATAATAAAGAATAATATATAAGGACCAGTGAGATGACTTAGCAGCTAACTCAAGTCTGACAACTTGAGTTTAATCTCTAGAGCTCACAGTGAGCATATTTCTGACTGTTGCCCTCTACTTATACACATGTTCAGTCATAGACTGATCCCCACAACACACAATAACAGTAATAATTATACTTTTACATCAAAACTATGAACAATGTTGTGGGGGCACTAGAGAGATGGCTCAGTTAGTTAAGAGCACTTACTGCTCTTGCAGAGGACCAATATTTGGTTCCCAGCATCCACATGGTAGTTTGTAGCCATCGGTAGCGTCAGTTCCAGGGGAATCCAATACTTGGGATTTCTGATTTCCTTGGGCACCAGGCATGCGCATAGTGCACATACATACAATTGAAAAAATATTAGTGGTAGTGGCTTACACCTTTAATAATACCAGCACTTAGGAAACAGGCAGGTGGATTTCTGAGCTGGAGGTCAGCCTGGACTACAGAGCAAGTTCAGCCAGGGCTACACAGAGAAACCCTGTCTTGAAAAACTAAACAACAACAAAATAAATAAAAAATCACATTGGATGCTGGTGTGTGCAGTCAAGCTGTGACTGGTGGGTGAGTACACAAAACAAGGTGTTGTTCTCTTAATGTAACATATTTCCTGGAAACTTAAATTTGTGTTATGAGCAGTCATTTAGTTAAATCTAGTTAATACTCAGTTGTACAATTTCAGAAGGATCTCTAACTGTCCTGGTGGGAATAAAGGTATTCTAAAGAGAGACTGGCATGCCTTGCATTTGGAAATCAGACTATTGAAAGCATAGACTCACTTCAGTTGATATTTCTACAAGATTCTTGTGTTGGGAAAAGGAAAAGGCTGGGAACCAATGTGTAGGTGGGGTAGAACAGGGGAGGGGTTTGTTCCTTGGAAAGAGGTCTGATCATATTGCAGGAGGGACTGGAGCCTGGGGAACCATGATGAGGGTGACCGTACACTAACCAGAACTGCTTAGCTATGCATGTCTCTTGCCCTCTATTTAAATCTGAAGTTCATCTTAGGATCCCAGAGATAGGCTTGAAGTCACTGTACCTTTTTTTTTTTTTTTTTTAATTGGAGGTACAGGTCACTTTTTTTTGTTTTGTTTTTGTATTTTTTGGTTTTTGAGACAGGGTCTCTAAACACTATGTAGCTCAAGCTAGCCTATAACTCAGAGATCCACCTGCCTCTGCTTCCTGAGAGTACTGAAATTACTATAGCCAGCTTATAAGCATTTTAAAAAGATGGTATGAGATTTTGCTTTTCAAGAAATACTAAAATTTAAAATGTATATAGCAGATATTTCAAGGCAAGTTCATAATTCCAGAAAATGGTATTAATATATTTCTCCCAGGTGGTTTTTTGTTTGTTTTGTCTTTTTGTTTTTCAGGATAGGGTTTCCCTGTGTAGCTTTGAAGCCTGTCCTGGAACCAGCTCTTGTAGATCAGGCTGGTCTCAAACTCACAGAGATCTGCTTGCCTCTGCCTCCCAAGTGCTAGAACTTTTTTTTTAATAAATTGTATTTAAATTAGAAATGACCTTATTTTACATATCAATCCCAGTTCCATCTCCCTCCCATCCCATCGGCTCCCCCATCCACTTCCCAGGGAGGATGAGGCCTTCCATGAGGGATCATTAAAGTCTGTCAAGTCATTTGAGGCAGGGCCTAGGCCCTCCCCCATTTAAGTAGGCTTTGGCTACATAGTGAGTTTGAGAGAGTATCCCCTCCATAGGGAATGGGCTCCCAAATTCTGTTGGTACACTAGGAATAAATACTGGGGCCTTATAGATTGCCCAGGCCTCCTAGATCCCCCATATTCAGGGGGGCTGGTCCAGTCCTATATTGGTTCCTCAGCAGTCAGACAGGGGTTCATGAGCTCCCGCTTGTTCAGGCCAGCTATTTCTATATGTTTTTCCTGCCTGGTCTTGACCCCTTTGTTCATCACTCCTCCCTCTGCAACTGGGTTCCAGGCTCAGTGGTTAGCTGTGGATCTCTGCTTCTGCTTCCATCAGCTACTAGATGAAGGCTCTAGGATAGCATTTAAGATTGTCATCATTCTCATTATAGGGAAGGGCATTTAAGGTAGCCTCTCCACTATTCCTTAGATTCCTAGTTGGAGTCATTCTTGTGGATCTCTGTACAATTCCCTAGTGTCAGATTTCTCTTTGAACCTATAATAGAAATGTTTGTCTGGGAGCCAGACATTATGATACATACCTGTAATTCAAGTACTTGTAATTCAACAAGTTCAAGAAAGGACTGGGAAGAGAAGACTGTGGGCTTTCTGTAGAGATTTTTATTTTTGTTTTTTGTCTGTTTTTTTTTACCTTGTTTAGGCATGTATTGCAACATAAGCCACTGCCAAAACTCCAGGGCATAGTTAAAATATGTGCATATGAGTGGAAGAATTGGCTCAGTGAATAAGAACACTTGCTGTACAAGCATGAGAAGCAGTTCAATATCCATGGCATAGTCCTTTGTGTACTTGTAGGCACAGTAGTATAACAGGCAGAGAAAGGAGGATTGCCAGGGCTTACCTGCTGCCAGCCTAGCTGAAGGTTTAGTGAGAGATGCTCTGGAATATGGTGAGAAGTGGTAGAGCAGGGCATCCAATGTCTTCTAGGCTGTATGCACATGACACATGCTTCTCCCCTTCCCACAAAGATGTATGTGTTTGAGTTCTAATATCTCCCTCCCATCCCAATATTTTAGTCTGATCTGTGGAATAGGGCCTATGTAAGGTTTCTGTGAGTGAATTTGGTTTATAGATAACCAAATGAACTGTGTAACTTATACTACAGTTTGGACTGCTGTTCTGGGCTTGCTTCATCAATGATTGCCATTAGATTTTAATGAAAATGTCTTTTTTTTAAAAAAATATGTATTTTTGGTTGTGAGCCTAGGATTTAACAGCTGAGCCATCTCTTCAGTCCCCAGAATTGTTTTTTTTTAAATATATAATGTTTAATGATGAAACAAAAGAAGGGCTGAGGGTGTAACTCAATTGGTAGAGTGCTTGCCTAGCATGAACAAAACTCTTGAGTTTGATCAGAATTACCACATAAACTGGGCATGGAGGCACACTCTAGCACTTAAGAGATGGATGCAAGAGGAGTAGGAGCTCAAGGCCAATTTTGGCTACATAGTGAGTTTGAGGCTACACCAGAGCTTGTTTTATTTTCTTTTTTTAAACAACTTGGGGGGCGGGGGCAGGGACAGGTGGATCCCTGTCAAGGCCAGCCTGATTTACAAAACAAGTTCCAGCTTAGAGGGCTACATAGAAACCATTCTCAGGAAGGGGGAGGGAGGGGGAAACTGAGAAGGAAATAAAAGCAAACTCCAGTGGGGGGAAAAAAGTAAACAAAATACCATTCCTACCTTATTACCTAAGGAAGGAATAATGCTGGTGGTACTTGCTTATAATCTTAGGATTTGAGAGACTGAGTGGGAGGATAGCTGTGAGTTGGAAGCTATCTAGGCTATATAGTGAGATCTTGTTTCAGGCCAGCAAACAAAGCCTAAAATAAAAAATTGCTAAAAGATGGTTTTCTAAAAAGACCCCTAAAATAGGTGTTGAACAGAGCTGAATTTGCTCTAGCCTTCCCTGTGCTAGGAGGAGAAAGCATGGCTTTTGAGTTCAGTCTTTCCTACCAAGACTTGCTGAGGTTGCTTACCACTGAAATTATGTTCTGAGGTTCCCTCTTTTCAAATACTCATTTAATACTGTAATATAGGTCAGGGGTGCAAAACAGAATCAAATACCACTAACAAAAATCTACCTGAAAGCAAAAGAATTATTTTGGGACCATAAAGTGGCTCAGTGTTTAAGAACATTTGCTGTAGATCTGAGCACTCATGTATCAAACAAGGTATCCAGTTAACATCTTTAACTGCAGTCCTAAGGAGAATGGAGAGAGGTTCACTGGAGCTTGCTGGCTCTCAGTATAGTTGAGAAAATGTGAGCTCCTGGTTCAGGAGAGACCCTGCCTTAAATGAATGGGTGGATAAAGATAGGGAAGAAACCTTCTGCCCTCTACATATACAGAACACATACACACAAATTAAAAAAAATAACCATCTGCTCGTTGTACCTAAAATTTTACCACCTATTAAAGATGGGAACAAGTTTGCATACTAATGAAAGAAACCTTTACCAGTCTTCAAGTCCTACATCATCATTTCTAAACTGGATGATAAATGAGCAATCACTAATACACTCTGAATATAGATTCTTTCCTATTTTGTTCTGTTTTAAATTTTATGATTATTTTCTTTCTGTGTGTATATGTAACATATGATGTGCCGGGAAGGGTGCACATGTCATTTCATGAGTGGAGGCCAGAAGACAGTTTGTAGAGTTGGTTCTTGCCTTCCACCTTTACATTGGTCCTGGAGATCAAACTCAAACTGTCAAACTTAAACTATCTGGAGGACAGTGCCTTTACCTGCTTAGCCATTTTGCCAGCTCCCTGTCTTTTTGAGTCAAGTTTTGTTTTGTATCCTGGGCTAGATTTAAACTCACAGCAATTCCCCTGACTCAGCCTCCCCAGGGCTGGCATGTAGGTGGAATTTTCTGTCCCGCCAGCCCTCTCGTAACCATACTGAGACTTATTAATTATGAATGTTCCACTGATAGCTTAGGCTTGTTACTAACTAGCTCTTTCAACTAAACCCATATTTCTTATGGTATACCACATGGTATATTTTTTTTCAGCACGGCATGTTCATCTACTTTTGCTTCTGGATGGCAATTTCACCCTTCTTCATCCTTGTACTCTCTTTTTTATCCACAAGTCCCACCTAA
Organism: Cricetiscus sungorus; assembly: GCA_030556225.1. Lineage (NCBI taxonomy): Eukaryota > Metazoa > Chordata > Mammalia > Rodentia > Cricetidae > Cricetiscus > Cricetiscus sungorus. The sequence continues at coordinate 55,566,149 of JANBXA010000740.1, forward strand.
CCTGCCTAGATATTGGCCATTTAGCCCTTTATTAGGCCAATGAGAGCAACAAATATTCACAGTGTACAAAATGATTGTTCCACAGCACTGGCATTACATTGTGCACCACCATATATACTTGGCTTTGAATGTAGATTTTTTTTTAGGGCAGTTATATTTACTGGGAAGGGTGGTTATAATGATTAATTGAACATACACATACATACACACTTCTTGCACACTCAGTAAATGGCAACTACTAGTATCTCTGGAATTCACATTTCAGAGAGCACTATATTTAGTGATCTTCATGTGTACTTTCTGTATACAGTTAATGTATGACAATTGACAGATAATGACTAAGTAATTCATGTTAATTAGTGACTGATATAGTTAATTAGTGACAGGAATGCTAATGGTTGTGTACAACAGGCAGTGGAGAGTTCCACTGTGCACTGAAACTCACCAGCTACACTAAAGTGATGATAGCCCCAGTGAAAGGACTGTTTGGACCCACTTCCCTGTTACAGGATGGTAGCATTCCCTGTTACAGGATGGTAGCGACTGATTCATCCCATGGTAAGGTCTGTTGATTCTGTTTTTCAGAAGAATTTTTAAGGTTCCCCAGGGAATTCTCAGGAATGCAGAGATGGTTCAACTTGTTGCTCTTGCAAAAGAGCACTTAATACCCAAGTGGTGGCTCTAAATCCAGTTCTAGGGAATCAAATGCCTTCTTCTGACCTTTGCTGATGGTACATAGACATATGTGCAGACAAAACACTAATATTCATGAGGTTTTGCTTTGAGAACAAAAAGGTAGTGCTTTGAGAAGATACTGGGTAGGTAACAGCTATGCAGAGTCTGAGTTTGCCAGTGAAGAGGAAAGGGCAAAATTACATGATTTTAGTGTTTCCAACCAAGGACCTAGTACTTGAAATGTGCTCTAAGGATTTTGTCTCTATTTTTGTGGGTTTTTTTTTCTTAACGTGTGTGTGTGTGTGTGTGTGTGTGTGTGTGTGTGTGTGTGTGTGTACAACCTTTACCAGTCAGTGCTCACCTACCATGTGGGTCTTTGAAAATGAACTCAGGTTGACAGACTTGCTAGTAAGATCCTTTACCCACTTGCTGATCCACAGGGATATTTGTAATGCCTCTGGAGAGTGTTATAAGGAAAATGTGCTGTCTTCATTATAAGTTTTATAACCATGACAAAGTACCATTTTTTTTGTTTTAGATTTTATTTTTATATGTGTGTCTAGTATTTGTCTATGCATCATGTGTGTGTAGTTCCCATGGAGGCCAGAAGAGGGTGTCAGATCTCCTGGAACTATACAGTTGTGAGTTGCCATGAGGATACTGGGAATTGAACCTAGGTCCTCTAGAAGAGATGCCAGTGCTCTTAGCCATTGAACCATCTCTTCATCCCCCAGCATTTTTCTTTTTTGAGATAGGGCACCATGAAGCCCATATGACATTTAATTTGCTAGGTAACTAATAATGGCCTTGAATTTCTGATCCTATTGCTTTCACCCCTTGATCTGTGATGACAGGTATGCACCATCATGCCCATTTTTATGCTAAGATGGAACCTGGGGCTTCATACATGCTAGGCAAGTACTATACTGACTGAGCTCTAGCTCCAGCCCTGATAAAGTAGCATTTTCAGGGCATAAACTTCCATACTTGTGAAATGAGTCTGTTATTAATGGAGTTATTCTAATAGCAGCATTCCTTGCCATCCTTCTTTGTAGATGGGACAGGACTGCTGTAGTATTCTGTGGCACATAAAGGTGAGGAAGGACACGTGTGTGTGTGTGTGTGTGTGTGTGTGTGTGTGTGTGTGTGTGTGTGTGGTGGGTAACAAGTGAGGGAGAGAGGGAGGAAGACATGGAAAGACAGAACAAGAAAGATGGAAGATAGGAGTGAGGGAGACATCAGAATGTAGTTAGATTTACTATGTAAGGCTTTTGTAGTAGGATGGAATGACTTCTGTGGCTAAGAATGAAATTATGGACAACTGAGTATTTATACCTGCTTCTTTTTCCATAAGATCTTTCAGGAACTCAGTCTGCCTTCAAGAAGAAAAGGTATCAGCAGAAAGGATGTTGACTGCCTGCCTGACAAATTATCAGGTAAAAAAAATACACACATACACACACATTGAACATGCTCTATCTTTAGACAGTTTTCTCTGGACAAATCTATCTCTATAGCTATTTAAAGCAAATAGAGCCTCATCTAAGGATTTAGTTCCCTGTTCTAGTTTCCTGAGAGATGGAGCCTGTCATAGTTTACCTTCTGTTGCCATGATAAACACCAGGACCAAAAGCAACTTGGAGGGAAAATGGGTTTGTTTCAGTTTACAATTCTCAGATCATAACCTAGCACTGAGGGAAGCCAAGGCTGGAACTTGTGGCAGGAACTGATGTAGAGACCAGTAGTGTGATCTGTTTACTGGTGCATGCACCTGGCTTGCTCAGCTACCTTTCTTACACATCCCAGATCCACCTACCAAGGAATGGTACCACCTACAATGGACTGGACTTTCCTTCTTCAATGAGAAATCAAGAAAATGCCCCACAGGCCACTCTGATGAAGGCAGTTCCTCAATCGAGACTCTCTATTCCCAGATACATCTAGCTAGGTTTGTGTCAAGTTGATAGTGACTTACGACAAAACTTTTCCTGGTGAGTTGGAAACTTACAGGTAGTCCTGATTTTTCAGAAATACCCTGGCTTTATCTTCAGATTTTTTTTATTATTACATATGTGTATGGTTGGGCATGCAAGTTCACATGTGTAGATGCAAATGTTTATATGAGTCCACAGTGTGTGTGGACTCAGAGGACAACTTGCATAAGTCAGTTCTCTCCTTGCATCATGTGTGTCTGAGGATCACACTCATGTCATCAGGCTTGATGGCAAGTAACTTTACCCACTGAGCCATCTTGCTGGCTCCTGGTCAACTGAATGTTTCTTCCATTGTTGACTTCTCTGGCACATGATAAGGTAGATGACAGTCTCCTTTTCTACAGACATTATTCATGTCACATGCTCATCACATCTTTAGGAAATGCTGGCCACTGTGCTTACAGAAAAATACCTTGATATTTTCTATGTATTGCTGGTACCAATTCCTATTCAGCAGTGCCCTGTAACTTGAGGAAATTAAGAGAATGAGACGAGGGCTGAGGATGGAGCTCAGTGGTAGAGTTCTTGCCTAGCATGTTCAGCCAGGTTTCTGGGTTCCATCCCTAACAAGGCAGAAATGTGGGTAGGGTCCTGAGGAGATGACTCAGTGGGTAAAGGACTTGTGCAAATACAGGAACCTGAGTTTTAACCCCCAGCACCTATGTAAAACTTGGCATGTCTATAATTTCAGGGTTGGAGGTGAAGACAGGTAGATTCCAGGACTCACTGGTTAGCCAGTCTAGCTGAAACAGCAATTTCTAGGTTTAATGAAAAACTCTGTCAGAAAATAAGGTGATGAATTAATTGGGGAAAACATCCCAACACCAACCTTTGGTCTTCACATAATTGGAGGCTAGGGAGTTTTCTGTAGGTATTAGGTCCCACTTCCTCATCTTCTTATGTTCATTAACAAAGATTTTATTTGACTAAAACCAGCATGTCTGCAATATTTCAGGAATTAGTGAGCTTTAAGGATGTGACTGTGCACTTTACCCAAGAGGAATGGACCTCTCTGAACCCCGCCCAGAGATGCCTCTACAGAGATGTGATGTTGGAGAACTACCAGAACCTGGCCACAGTAGGTAGGCTACAGTAGGTAAAATAAGCTGATCTCAAACTCACAGATACAACTTCTGAATGCTGGGATTAAAGGTGTATAGCACTCTAAATATGTTTTAATGTACTGGGATCCTGGCTGTTGCAGTTCTTACTTCCTGTTTGATTAAAAGTAAACTCTTGGGTTGAGATATGACTCAGTGGTTGAGTATCTACCTATCATTTACAGGGCCTTGGGTGAAATCCCCAGTATTATAGAAAGAAAACTCCAGTGCTTTGTAATGTATAGATGACTAAATTAATTGGGGTCTTATGCTCCAGAGCAAACTAACTTCTGAAGCATAGATAGGTGGTACTTTTATTACTAGCCACTTAAAAATAATTTCTCTGTTATCTTTACAACTCTAGTTCCCAGCCAAGTTTGATGGCACACATCTGGAATTCAAGCATTGAGAGGATGAATGAGGAATATTTCTTTGAGCTTGAAACCAGCTGCAGCATATATAGTCCCACTGGTCTCAAAACAAGGGGCGGGGGAGCAAAAATTCTAATTCTTGAACCCTGGGAAGTTCTGTCATTTTTCTGTCTGAGCCTTCTCACCAATGTGTCTTACCTTTTGAACAGGATATGAGCTCATCAAACCAAGTCTGGTCTCTTGGTTGGAACAAGAAGAGTTTAGTACAGGTCAGAAGATAGTTTTCCCAGGTCAGTATTCATAGAAATTCTTTTTCCCCCCCATAAGATAGGGTTTCTCTGTGTAGCCCTGGCTGTCCTGGAACTCACTCTGTATACCAGGCTGGCCTTGAACTCACAGCGATCCACCTGCCTCTTCTTCGAGTGCTGGGATTAAAGGCTTGTGCCACCATCTCTGGGCTTGCAAATTCTATTTAATGAAAGTCTGGTATGTTTACAACTGAAATAAACTTAAAATAAAGACAAAACCCTTGTGTTGGACTGGAGAGATGGCTCAGTAGGTAAAGGCATATGCAGCCAAGCCTGACAATTTGAGTTCAATCCCTGGAACCCACTTGGTGGAAAGAGAAAACCAACTCCCCAGAGTCCCCCTGACCTCTAGATACATGCTATGACACACTTATATATGTACACACACACACACACACACACACACACACACACACACACACACACACTCAGTAAGTGAATAAATGGATAACAAATATTTTTTTAAAACTCTAAAATCCTTGTTTATTTGTGTATGGTGTGTGTGTGTGTGTGTGTTGGTGTGTGTTGGTTGCTACAGTATGTATTTTGGAGTCAGAGAACAACCTTTCATGTCTGTTGTCACCTTCCACTTCATTTGCCAGTGTCTTTGTTTACTATGTGCTAGGCCAGCAGCCTTCATGATTTTCCTTCTTCCATCTCCCATCTTGTCATAAATGTACTGGAATTACAGACGCATGCTATCAAGCACAGCCTTACTTGAGTTCTGGGGATCTGAACTTGTACGATAAACACTTTACCTGTTTAAATAGTCCAGCTCTTATAATGAAGTTGTTCAAGATAAAATTTGTCTGAGGCAAGAAGGAAAATCTTCAACTTCCAATATTTTTTTAGTTTACTTAAACTTATTGCTTTGAGAAATGCTCTTTTTCTAGAATTTTCTACTCCTTTTCCCTGATAATTTCTTTCTCTTTACCATTGGTTTTAATTTTCAATAGAATCAACTTTTAATACTATCTGAAAGTTTGATTCGGTGTCATTATTTTTGCCTGGTATGATGGCACAGTCCTGTAATTCTCAGGAAGCTGGAGGAAGAATGGTTATGAAGTCAACAGTGTGGACAGTGTAGTGAGTTCAAGGCTTGGATGCTTAGTCTCACGAATAGAACAGAAAAAATATCCTCATCGTTTCTACTTTTTTATAACTTTTAAAATTCAAAATAAAAAACAAATGAGCCTTCTTTTTTAAAACAATTTTTTATTTTATTTTTATTGGTATTTGCCTGCATAGATTGTCTGTGTGAGGGTGTCAGATCTTAGAGGTATAGACAATTGTTAGCTACCATGTGGGTGCTGGGAATTGAAGAGTAGTCAGTGCTCTTAAGCACTGAGCCATCTCTCTAGCTCGAGCCTTATTTTTTAACTCCCATTTTCCATTTCTTTCTCCAAACTCTTACATTTATCTTTCTATTTTACTTCAGAATGGAAAATGCAGCTTGAAACCAAATGTTCAACATTCCAGCAGGAATTTTTGAAGGGTAACATATCCAATGGGATGCAAATGGTAAGAATAAAAAAAAATTATTTTATTCTCAAAGAAAATTAGAGGCTTGAAGCCCTTTGAGGGAGAAAACTAGCAATTCCATTAGAGGAAGTTTGAGAGAAGCAGATAATACCCAAGAGCAAATGTCTGAAGAAATAATATGAAATTGTGCCTCTGGCTTGTAATGGAACTCACTGCTTCAGAACTCATACAAATTACATCTTTTTCTTGAAATGGTATAAAATCTTTTTTTTTTTTCAAATAAGTTAGCTCATTTATTAGGCTCATGGGGATTTTCACCAATGTGGATTTCTCATGACTTTGAAGATGACTGCAATATACAAAGACTTTACCACACTGACTGCATTCATAAAGGTTTTGTCAAGTACAACTCCTTTCATGACTGGGAAGATGACTATTCTGTGCAAGGCTTTCCCACATTCATTCCATTCATAGAGTTTCTCTCCAGTATGACTTCTTTCACTTATGTGAAGTGACGGTTACATGCAGATTGATTATATCTGCAGGGTTTCTTCATGACTAAGAAAAATACCCTTCTGTGCAAAGGCTGTACCGCATTGAATCATTTCCAGGATGACTCATGCCTGGGAAGAGCAGTCTTCACAGGCATGATTACATTCATAGGGTTTCTCTCCAGTATGACTTATATTATATATTTGAAGATAAGTGGGACATGCCAAGGCTTTATAACTTTGATTATACTCATAGGTTTTTACTTCCAAATGTACTTTCAGAGAGGAATCAGATCTATCACACTGGTGACATATAGAGAGATCCTCTTTCTATTTGGTGATGTTGTGTATTTGAAGATGCCCGTAATGGCTAAAGCCTTTAGTGGATAGCTCACATTTACCATTTTCTCTGCCCATGTGAGTTTTTTTCACATCTTGAAGAGAACTTGAAGAACTCAGAGTTTGACCACACTGAATGCATTCATAACATTTTTTTCTTTGCTTTCCTCCCTCCCTCCCTTTTACCCTTCCTCCTCCATCACATGCACTCTGACCACCCTCCCCTCCCATCCTCCCACCCCCATTCCACAAGTAGGGCTATGCTGTTCTGGTGGGGTCATGTAAATCTGTCAAGTCATTTGGAGTAGGGACTAGGACTTCTCTCCTGTCTCTAGGTTAAGGGAATATTCCTCCATGGGGGATGTGTCCGCAGAGTCCTTTTGTGCACCAGGAATACATCCTGGTTCTTCTGTCTGAGGTCCCCCAGACTGCTCAGTCCTTCTAGCTGAGACCCATATTCAGGGGGTCTGAGTCAGTCCCATGCTGGATTCCCAGCTATCAGTCTGGGTGGGGGGCATTAGCTTCTCCTTGATCAGGTCAACTGTCTTTATGTGTTTCTGCAACCTGGTCTTGTCTTCTCTGTCTGCATCTGGATTCTAGTTTGACTCAGTGTTTAATTATGGGTGTTTGCTTCTGTTTCCAACAGGTACTAGATGAGGGCTCCATGATGGTGGATAAGTTAGTTGTTGATCTCACTATCAGGGAAGGGCATTTATCGTAGCCTTTCCATGGTTGCTCAAATTGTTAGTTGGAGTCAGTCTTGTAGGTCTCCAGACTTTTCTTTAGGTTCAGTTTTCTCTTCAAACCAAAAATGGCTTCCTCTTTTATGTTCTCTCTCTCTCTCTCTCTCTCTCTCTCTCTCTCTCTCTCTCTCTCTCTCTCTCTCTCTCTCTCTCTCTCTCTCGTCTTCTATTCCTACCCTGACTCGATCTTCCTAGTTGCACATGCTTTCTTCTCCTCCCCTTCTCTTTCTCCTAGTTCTCTCTCCATTCACTGCCTCCCCCCCCCACTTCCCATGTGCTCTGGGGGACTTGTCCCTTTCCCCTTTTGTGAGGGGCCTTATGATGTGAATCTTTAGACTACACCTTGTATCCTGGTTCCTCTGGTGGTGTGAATTATAGGCTGATGATCCTTTGCTCTAGGTCTAAAATTCATATATGAGTGAGTACATACCATGTTCCCCTTTTTTGACTGTAATACCTCATTCAGGATGGTTTCTTCAAGTTCTATCCACTTGCCTGCAAATTTCAAGATTCCATTAAATTTTTCTGCAGAGTATTATTCCAATGTGTAGATGTGCCACATCTTCTTTATACATTCTTCAGTTGAGGGGCATCTAAGTTGTTTCCAGGTTCTTGCTATTACAAATAATGTTGCTATGAATATAGTTGAGCACATGTCTTTGTTGCATGGATGTGGATCATTTGGGTATATGCTTAAGAGGGGAATTGCTGGGTCCTGTGGTAAACTAATTCTCATTTTCCTGAGGAACCACCATACTGATCTCCAAAATGGCTGTACAAGTTTGCACTCCCACCAGCAGTGTAGGAGTGTTCCCCTTTCTCCACATCCTCTCCAGCATAAGTTGTCATTGGTGTTTCTAATTTTAGCCATACTGGCAAGAGTAAGATGGTATCTCAAAGTTGTTTTGATTTGTATTTCCCTGATAGCTAAGGATGTTGAGCACTTTCTTAAGTGTCTTTCAGCCTTTTTGATTTCCTCTATTGAGAATTCTTTCTTCAATTCTTTCTTCAATTTTTAAATAGGGTTATTTGATGTTTCATTGACTAGTTTCTTGAGTTCTTTGTATATTTTTGAGATCAGCCCTTTGTCAGAGGTAGGATTGGTAAAAAAATCTTTTCCCAGTTTGTGGGCTGCTGTTTGGTCTTGTCCACTGTGTCCTTTGCCTTACAGAAGCTTCTCAGTTTGTGGAGGTCCCACTTATTAATTGTTGATCTCAGTGTCTGTGCTACTGGAGTTATGTTCAGGAAGTCTCCTGTACCAATTTTTTCAAGGGTACCTCCCACTTTCTCTTCTAAGAGGTTCAGTGTGGCTGGATTTATGTTGAGGTCTTTGATCCATTTGTGCATGGCAATAGACATGGGTCTATCTGCAGTCCTCTACACACAATCATCCAATTGTGCCAGCACCATTTGTTGAAGATGCTTTCCTCCCCCCATTGTTTTGTGGAAAATCAGATGTTCATAGGTGTGTGGGTTAATATCACACATAGGTGTGTGGATTATCGATTTGATTCCATTAGTCTATCTGTCTATTTTTGTGCCAATACCAGGCTGTTTTCAGAACTATAGCTCTGTAGTAGAGCTTAAAGTTAGGGATGGTGATACCTCCTGAAGTTCTTTTATTGTACAGGATTGTTTTGGCTATTCTGGGTCTTTTGTTTTTCCATATAAAAGTTGATTATTATCCTTTCAAGGTCAGTGAAGAATTGTGCTGGGATTTTAATGGGGATTGCATTGAATCTCTAGATTGCTTTTGGCAAGATTGCCATTTTTACTATATTTATCTTACCTATCCAAGAGCATGGGAGATCTTTCCATTTTCTGGTATCTTCTTTAATTTCTGTCTTTAAAGCCACAAAGTTCTTGCTATATAGGTCTTTTACTTGTTTGGTAAGTGTTACCCCCAAGATACTTTATGTTGTTTGTGGCTATTGTAAATGGTGATGTTTCCCTGATTTCTTCCTCAGCCTCTTTGTTGTCTGAATAAAGTAGGGCTACTAATTTTTTTGTGTGTGTGTGTTTTATCTTGTATCCTGCTAGTTTGCTGAAGGTGTTTATCAGCTGTAGGAGTTCCCTGGTAGAGTTTACTGGGTCGTTCATGTAAAGTATCATATTATCTGAAAATGGTGACAGTTTGACTTCTTCCTTTCCAATTTGGATCCCCTTGATCTCCTTTTGTTGTCTTATAGCTTTAGCTAGAACTTCAAGTACAATATTGAAGAGATATATAGAGAGAGGTCAGCCTTGTCTTGTTCTTGATTTTAGAGGAATCGCATTAAGCTTCTCTCCATTCAGTTTGATGTTGGCTATTGGTTTACTGTATGCTACTTTTATTATGTTTATGTATATTCCTGTTATCCCTGATCTCTGCAAGACCTTTATCATGAAAGGGTGTTGAATTTCGTTGAAGGCTTTTTCAGCATGTAGGGAGATGGTCATATGGTTTTCCTTTTCAGTTTGTTTATATGGTAGATCACGTTGATAGACTTTCCTATGTTAAACCATCCTTGCAACCCTGGGATGAAGCCTACTTGGTCATGGTGGATGATTTCTCTGATGCGTTCTTGGATTCGATTTGCCAGTATTTTATTGAGAATGTTTGCATCAATGTTCATCAGGGATATTGGTCTGTAGTTTTCTTTGTTAGTTGTGCTCTTGTGAGGCTTGGGTACCAAGGTGATTGTGGCCTCGTAGAAAGAGTTTGGTAATGAATCTTCTGTTTCTATTGTGTGGAACAATTTGAGGAGTATTGGTATTAGCTCTTCCTTGAATTCTGGTAGAATTCTGCACTGGAGCCATCTGGCCCTGGGCTTGTTTTGGTTGGAAGGCTTTCGATGACTGCTTCTATTTCTTTGGGCGCTATAGGTCTATTTAAGTTGTTTCTCTGTTCTTTATTTAATTTTGGTGATGGTTGTCCAGAAATTTGTCCATTTCCTTTTAATATTCAAATTTTGTGGAGTACAGGTTTTCAAAGTATGACCTGAAAGTTGTCTGGATTTTCTCTGTGTCCATTGTTATGTCCCCTTTTTCGTTTCTGATTTTGTTACTTTGCACGTTCTCTCTCTGCTTTTTCATTAGTTTGGATAAAAGTTTGTCTATCTTACTGATTTTCTCATAAAAACAACTCTTTGTTGCATTGATTTTTTTTTTGTATTGTTTTCCTGGTTTCTATTTTATTTCAGCCCTCAAATTGATTATTTCCTGGCATCTACTCCTTTGGGGTGAGTTTGCTTCTTTTTGTTTTAAGGCTTTCAGTTGCACTGTTAATTCTCTAATGTGACTATCCTCTGTTTTCTTTATATAGGCACTCAGTGCAATGAACTTCCCTCATAACACTGCTTTCAATGAGTCCGATAAGTTCGGATATTTCATGTTCTCATTCTCATTGAATTTTAGGAATTCCCTAATTTCTTTCTTTCTTTCTTCTTTGACCAAGGTGTGGTACAATTGCACATTGTTCAGTTTCCATGAATTTGTAGGGTGTCTGCAATTTATGTTGTTGTTGAATTCCAATTTTAAAGCATGGTGGTCTGATAAGATACAGGGGACTATTCCAATTCTTTTGTATCTGTTGTGGTTTGTTATGCCACCTAGTATGTGGTAGATTTTAGAGACGGTTCCATGTGGAACAGAGAAGAAGGTATATTCTTTTATGTTTGTGTGGAATGTTCTTTAGATGTCTGTTAAACCCCATTGAGACATAACTTTCGTTAGTTTTTTTGTTTCTTTGTTGAGTTTCTGATTGTTGGTTCTGTCTAGTGGTGAGAGTGGTGTGTTGAAGTCTCCCACTGTAAGTGTGTGAGGTTTTATGTGAGCTTTGAGTTTTAGTAGCATTTCTTTTACGAATGTGGGTGCCTTTGTATTTGGGGCATAGATCTTCAGAATTGAGACTTTGTGTTGATGGATTTCTCCTGCGATGGTACAAAATGACTGTCTTCATCTCTTTTAATTAATTTTGGTTTGAAGTCTAACTTGTTAGATGTTAGGATAGCCATACCTGCTTGCTTCTTGGGTCCATTTGATTGGAAGATCTTTTCCTATCCCTTTACCCCGAGGTAATGTCTATTTTTGAAGCTTAAATGTGTTTCTTGTATTAGCAGGAGGATGGATACTGTCTTCGTATTCATTCTGTTAGCCTGTGTCTTTTAATAGGCAAGTTAAGACCATTAATGTTGAGGGAGAGTAAGGATCATTGATTGTTAATGCTTGTTTTAGATTTGTTGTTGGCAGTGATATTGTGAATATATTTGTCTTGTTTTACCCTTGGTTTCTGGTGAAGTGGGATTATCTGTTGCCTACGTCTTTGTGAGCATAGTTAACTTCCTTGGGTTGGAGTTTTCCTTCCAAAACTTTTTATAGGGCTGGATTTGTGGATACGTATTGTGAAAATCTAGCTTTGTCATTGAATATCTTGTTTTCTCCATCTATAGTGATTGAGAGTTTTGCTGGGTATAGTAGCCTGGGCTGGCATCCGTGGACTCTTAGTACTTGTAGAACATCTATCCAGGACCTTCTGGCCTTGAGGGTTTCCATGGAGAAGTCAGGTGTAATTTTGATATGTCTGCCTTCATATGTTACCTGTCCTTTTTCCTTTGCTGCTCTTAATATTTTTTTTTATTCTGTATGTTAGGTGCTTTGATTATTATATGTCGAGGGGTCTTTTTTCTTTGGTCCAGTCTATTTGGTGTTCAGTATGCTTCTTGTACTTTCATGGGCATGTCCTTCTTCAGATTGGGAAAGTTTTCCTCGATGGTTTTGTTGAATATGTTTTCGGCCCCTTTGGGCTGGGCTTCCTCACCTTCCTCTATGCCTATTATTCTTAGGTTTGGCCTTTTCACGGTGCCCCACATTTCCTGGATGGTTTACTTTAAGGATTTGTTGGATTTACAATTTTCTTTGGTCGATGATTCTGTTTCCTCTAGTTTATCTTCTATGCCTGATATTCTTTCTTGAATTCTGTTGGTTATGCTTGTGTCTGTAGTTCCCGATTGTTTGCCCAGTTTTTCTATTTCCAGCATTCCTTCGGTTTGTGTTTTCTTTGTTGTCTCTATTTCAGTTTTCAAGTCTTTAACTGTTTCCTTCACCTGTTTAATTGTTTTTTCTTGGCTTTCTGTACTTTCTTTAAGAAATTTGTTCGTTTCTTCAAATTTTTTGTTTTTTCTTCCATTTCTTTAAGGGATTTTCTCACATCTTCTTTGAGGGCCTCAATTATTTTTAAGACAATGATTTTTGAGTCATTTTCTTCTGCTTCATCTGCTTTGTTGTGTTTTGGTCCAGTTGGTGTAGATTCCCTAGATTCTGGTGGTGTTATGCTTGTCTTTCTATTGTTAGGTGTTTTCTTTTTGCCTTCTTCCCACAGCTTCTTCCAGTAGGTGTTGATGGGGTCTCTCCCTCTCTCTATGGTATTTCCTCGGTGGGCTTAGGTGGGTCAGAGGTTTGATGTCTGTAGCTCTGGGTGGTCCAAGCTCTCTAGGAGGTCTCTCCACAGGCAGGGGCTCTGTGATGGGGGTCAAAGATCATGCTCCAGTAGAAGACTGGCGATGGGAATCAAATATCTCAAAGGCTGGGACTCAGGATGTCCCTTAAGCTGATAGGTAGATCTAGCCTGGGCCTGGCACTCTCCAGCTGAGGCCTCTTTAGCAGCAGCCCTGTAATGAGGGTCAAGGATACAGCCTGCAGGAACTCAGAGTGGTCCTGTGGAGATAGGTGGATATCTGGGAGGAGCCTGGAACCTCAATAGAGGACCGGTGGTGGGGGTCAGAGAACAGGCAGGTGGAAATTACTGGTGGTCCCGCGTGGATAGGCAGGTCTAGTGTGCTCAGAGCAACTCCAGGTAATTCCCCGAAGGTGGCTGGATTGTTGGCTCCACCCTCTTATTCCAGTGCTCAACCAGAGCGGTGGGACAGTGGGCAGGGTAGGGCACAGGGTAAGGGGAGGGCAGGCTCTCTGTGGGGGTGAGTGGGAGTGGGTGGGAGTGTATCAGAGCTCCAAGAGATGGGGGCAGGACACAGGGGCAGCAAGATCCATGGCCAACTAGGGAGTTCCCAGGGAAGGGTGTAGGGGAGAGTCCACCCGAATTGGTCCCAGACTCACCTCTAGCCAAGGCCTGACGATGGGGGAAAAAGACTGGGCTGATGATACTCAGCATGTTTCAGCACCGAAAGGCCGATCTAGCTGGGACCTGGCACTCTCCAGCTGAGGCCTCTTTAGCAGAGGTCCTGCGATGGGGGTCTCCAGCAGGAATTCAGAGTGGTCCTGCAGAGATAGGCGGATCTCTGGGAGGGGCCTCTAGAAATCTTTTAAAGGTTAGACCAGATGACTCAGCATTCTGGAGTAAGTGTTTAATCACACCACTTGTGAGCAGTTAACAAAGTATGAATTATATAGTTCACGTTTCACATGTAGCAAAAAGTAATCATAATTATAATGTTTTGTTATCTAATGGTTATAACTTTATCAATTGACTGAAAAAAAAAATGTTGTTCTTTGCTCTTATCAGCAGACAGGAAGCCAGAGTGGAAGGGAGCTCTATAACTGGACAAAATCTGGAGACTTCGTCAGTGAACTCTCATCCCTTAAGACACATACGAAAACTCAAACTACACAGGATAATTTTGATTGTAGTCAGGATAGAAAGGACTTTCTAGTGGTTCAGAAGAAAAACTGTGCTGGTAAGAAACTTTCTGAGTTCAATCAGAGTGAAGAAACCTATATGATCCCAGTTAACATTAATCAGAAAATTGCTACCCAAAAGAAATCTTTGGAGTGCAGTGACTGTGGGAAGTCTTTCATTAATCAGTCACACCTTCAGACACATAGAAGAAGAACTCACAATGGAGACAAACTTTATGATTGGAATGAATATGGGAGAAGTTTTATAAACTCAAGACTTGCTGTGCTTATAGAAAGTCTCAATGCAAAGAAACCTTACAGATGCAAGGAATGTGGGAAAGGCTATAGATACCCTGCATATTTAAATATTCACATGCGGACTCATACTGGTGAGAAGCCCTATGAATGTAAAGAGTGTGGAAAAGCCTTCAATTATTCCAATTCATTTCAGATACATGGAAGAACTCACACTGGAGAAAAACCCTATGTATGTAATCAGTGTGGGAAAGCTTTCACTCAGTACTCAGGTCTTAGTATACATGTAAGATCTCACAATGGCGATAAGCCCTATGAATGTAAGGAATGTGGGAAAGCCTTTCTTACATCCTCACGACTTATCCAACATATAAGAACTCACACAGGAGAAAAGCCTTTTATGTGTGTCAAATGTGGGAAAGCCTTTGCTATCTCTTCAAATCTTAATGGGCATTTGAAAACGCATGCTGAAGAGAAGCCATGTGAGTGCAAGATTTGCGGGAAAGCATTTGGATATCCTTCATGTCTTAATAATCACATGAGAACTCACAGTACCAAAAAACCATACACATGTAAGGAATGTGGGAAGGCCTTTAACTATTCCACTCACCTTAAAATTCACATGCGAATCCACACCGGAGAAAAACCCTATGAATGTAAGCAGTGTGGAAAAGCCTTCAGTCATTCCACTTCGTTTCAGATACATGAAAGAACCCACACTGGAGAGAAGCCCTATGAATGTAGGGAGTGTGGGAAAGCTTTCATCTGTCCCAGTTCCTTCAGAATTCATGAAATAAGTCATACTCACACAGAAGAAAAACCATATAAGTGTCAGCAATGTGGAAAAGCCTATAGCCATCCTCGTTCACTTCGAAGGCATGAAAGAACTCACTATCGAGAAGCCTAAGTGATATTAGCTATGTGAGAAAGCAATTACTTGCTTTAGTTTACTTTGAAGACATGATGGTACTCACACTTGAGAGAGACTATTATAATTATATCCATAGCTTGGAGCAGTGATGTGTGATAGCTGCTCAGGAAGCTGAAGATGGGGGATAAATTTAAAGCCATATTGGGCAACAAAAATACTCTATGTCAAAAAAATTAAAATGAATGCTGGCAAGATGGCTCAGTGGATAAAAGTACTTGCTGTGAATTTCTTACCACTTGAATTTGATCCACATCCAAGTAAAGTAGACAAATACAGTGGCATGCATCTGTATTCTCAGCAGTCCTACAAGATAGGAGGCAGAGCCAGGAGAATCACCTGGAAGCTTGCAGACCAGCTAGCCTGGAGTATGCAGCATGGCTGAAAGAACAAGAGAGGCTCTGCCCTGCCTCAACAAGGTGGGAGCAATGCATTAAAGTTGTCCTCTGGCCTCCATATGTTAGTTCACTTTCCCACATATGCTGCAGTAATAAATAAAATCTTAAAGGATTAAAATGATAGCTGATGAGATG
Organism: Cricetiscus sungorus; assembly: GCA_030556225.1. Classification (NCBI taxonomy): domain Eukaryota; kingdom Metazoa; phylum Chordata; class Mammalia; order Rodentia; family Cricetidae; genus Cricetiscus; species Cricetiscus sungorus. Next base: position 55,581,980 of record JANBXA010000740.1, read on the forward strand.
GCTCAGCAGAAAAAAGCATTCTCCATACAATACTGACAACCTGCATTCTTTCCCTAGGTCCCCACAAGGTAAGGAGAGAATTGGCACTTATAAGCTGTCCTGTGACCTCCACATGAATGCTGGGGCACACATGCCCTCATTCCAGCCCCCAATAATAACACATTTTAAAAATTAAAACGAGGGACTGTAGAGATGGCTCAGACAGTTACAAGCACCTGTTCTTCTTGTAGAGGACATGGTTCAGTTCCCAGCACTCACATAGCAACTCAAAACCATCCGTAATTTTAGTTGCAGGGGATCTGAAACCCTCTTATGGTTTCTGAGCACTCAGTGTACATAGAGTGCACATGTACAGGCAAAAATACTTATACACATAAAGATGGTAACAAGGAAAAGGGAAAGGAAGTTGCAATGAGTCCACTAGGGTAGAGTGACTGATGTCCTCAGTAGGTTAAGGTACAGCAGGATGCATACAGAGAAGACCATGGGAAGTCTTTAAATGGCCTTCTACAAATAGAGACAAATGGCTACCACAAGTAGAAATACTATGGCCTCCAGAGGAAACTACCTGAGTTATGTTGATCTTTGATTTCCAGTCTCCAAGGTAACTGGTCTGTTACTTAGCTTCATAAGCTCATATATATATATATATATATATATATATATATATATATATACATATATACATGTATATATATATATGTATGTATATTATAAATAAACCTTTAGACTATCCAAAAGGTTTAGTTACATACAGGTCTGAGTGCAGTGGCCCATTTGTACAACCCTAAAATTTGGGAGGTGGAAGTATGATTGAGTTTAAAACCTGTGCTTCCTTTTGTTTCTTTTTGTTAGACATTTTTCTTCAGTATCCCACCTTTAAACATCAAATCAAGGGGTGGGACTAAAATGATGGCTTAGTGGTTAAGAGCAATTGTTAGTCTTCCTAGAGGATAAAGTATTTGGTTCCCAGTGCCCACATGGTGGCTTACAATCATGTCTGTAATTCCAGGTCCAGCTCATCTGGTGCTCTTTTCTGGTTCCTGAGGGTACCAAACAGTCATGTGTTACACATACATACTTGTAGGTAAAACACTCATGCCCTAAAATAGTGAATAAATCTCTTTTGTTTTGTCTTCCTTCCTTCCTTCCTTCCTTCCTTCCTTCCTTCCTTCCTTCCTTCCTTCCACAAAAAGTTTCTCCATGTAGCCCTGACTGTCCTGGAACTTGATCTATAGATCAAGCTGGCCTTGAACTCTAAGAGATCTACCTGTCTCTGCCTCCTAGTGCTGGGATTAGAGGCATATACCACCACCACCCTGCTGAATCAATTTTCAAAAGACAAATAGTGTGAAAATAATGGCACGCAAACCTAGTCCTAACACTTGGGGATATGAGCCAGAATGATCAGGAATTCAAGTTTAGTATTGCTTACATAGTGAGTTTGAGGTTATCTTGGGTGCCATGAGAACCCATCTCCAAACAGAATCAAAACTGTTGTATATGCCTCGCATCCTAGTACTCAGGAGAACTAGGAGTTCAAAGTTACCCTTGACATAGTAAATTTGAGTCTGGCCTGGGTTGAGATCGCATTTGTGATGGTTTGAATGAGAAACGCTCATATTTGAATGCTTGGTTCCCAATTAGTGTAACTATTTGAGAAAGATTAGGAGGTGTGGCCTTGTTGGAGGAGATGTCACTGGAGGTGGGTTTTGATGTTTCAAAAGTTCATACCAGGCCCAATATATCTCGCTGTCTGCTGCCTGCATATAAGCTCTTAGCTACTGCACCAGCATCATAACTGTCTACCAAAATAAATAATGGACTGACCCTCTAAAACTTTAAGGAGGCCTTCAATAAATGCTGCTGCTTTTAAAAATAAGACTTGCCGGGCTAGAGAGATGGCTCAGCTGTTAAAGGCTAGGCTCACAACCAAGAATATAAAATAAGAGTTGCATTGGTCATGATGTCACAGCAATAGAACAGTAAGATACTGTCTCAAAAACATAGTATCTGATGGAAGATCATAAAAGTGGTTTTCACAGGGCATGGCCTATTTGTTGTACTCTAAGTGTTTTGACCCCAAAATATGGGAAACTTGACTGTTTAATTTGTGGTAATGGGACACTGTATAACTGCTAAGCCATTTCTGTAGCCCACAAATAAACTTTATGACATACACATGTATTTTTTATATGTGTATGACATATATGGAATGGAAGAAAGCTTTTATGTACTCTACAGCCTTAATGTTTACATGTGAAACAGTTGAGAAAAACATCTAACCTATGTGGAAAAGCCTTTCACTTATTTCAATTCAACTACATGAAAATATTCAAGTTGTAGGAAGCCCCATGAATTTAAGGAGAATAATAAATGATTCAAATCACATTTCCCCTTGATACTTTTTTTTTTTTTCATTTGTTTTGAGATAAGGTCTCTGTAGGTAGCCCTGGCTGTCCTGGAACTTACTTTTGATCTGTGTGTCTCTGCTTGCTGAGTACTGGGATAAAAAGTATGCACCACTATGCCCAACTGTTTTTTAAGAATGATTTTTGTTTCTGTGTGGGCCTGTACACATAAGTTTGCTTGACTGTGAAGGCCAGAAGATGGTGTTTAGTCCCCTGGTGTTGGAGTTACAGATGGTTGTGAGTTGCCGATAATGGTTGCTGGGAACTAAATTTAGATCCTCTGCAAAGGCATTGTGCTGTCTTAACTACCAAGCTGTTTTCCAAACCTATTTTATTACACTGATTGATTGATGTTTGTGGACAAGTACGTGCCTACCGTAGTGTGCATGTCGCAGTCAGAGGACAACCTGTGTAAGTCGGTTCTCTCTTCCTATCATGGGTGTCCCAGAGACTGAACTCAGGCCGCTAGCCTTGGTAGAAAGCTTGTCTAAGGCTGAGCCATCTTAGCTAGCCTGAGGGAAGACTTCCTGCAAATCGCTTTCAGGAGTATATAAGTCTCTTGTGTGTGGCTGTCCACATCTTTCCTTAGATATGGAAGTTTTCTGATATTTTATTGGGCATGTTTTCTGTGCTGTTAGTTTTTTTTTAAATCTCAGCTTTGCTTTTTCCTAAGTTTCTCACATGTTGTCTATTTTTTTCAATCTCCAAGAGTTTTTGAAAATTGTACTCACTCTTTTTTCCATTCCTGCTAACTAGATATGGCTTTTCCTCATTTTTTTTATCTTCAATAACTGATTTTTTTGATACATTAGTGATGCTTTCCACTATGTTTTGTTCTTTTCTTAGAAATCTCAAATTCTTTGCTGATTTTTTTTTTCAAGACAGGGTTTTTCTATATAGTCCTGGCTGTCCTGGGACTCACTCTGTAATCCACCTGCCTCTGCCTCCCAAGTACTAGGGTTAAAGGCACTCCCCACTATGCCCAGATTCCTTGCTGAATTTTTTATGCACATTGCTAACTTCCTTGTACAATTCCTGAACTGACTTCTTATTTTATCAGCTATTTTTAAAATTTTTTATTTATTTATATTTTATGTGCTCTGCATATATGCCTGCAGGCCAGAAGAGAGCACTAGATCTCATTATAGATGTTTGTGAGCCACCTGTGATTGCTGGGGATTGAACTCAGGACCTCTGGAAGAATAGACAGTTTTCTTAACCACTGAGTCATCACTCTAGCCCCTCAGCTGTTTTTTTTTTTAATCCTCTTTGAGGTAATTGATTTTTTTGTAACCCTGGCTGTCCTGGAACTTCCTCTGTAAACCAAGCTGTCCTCAAACTCATTGCCTCTGCCTCCCGAGTGCTGAGATTAAAGGTGTACACCACCACCTGGCTGGTCATTGGTCATTTTAATGACTTATCAGGACTTATGAGAGGGTTCATCAATTAAAGGTGCTTAGTGCCAATCCAGAAGACCTGAGTCCAATCTCCATAATGCATATGGTAGAAGGTAGAAGGAGAGGACTGACTTCCACACATTGTTCTGTGCCTCCATGAATATGCCCTGGCATATGCACACACAGAGATGCATAAGGAAAAAAAGTAAAAATCAAAAAAAAACCTTTAAAAACCTAGACGTTTGAATTCTTTGTCTAGTATTTCAACCATTCTTTTATGTTTGCAGTCAGTAATTGAAGAATAGTGATCTTCAGGAAGAGTCATATTGCCTTGGTTTTTTGTTTTGTTTTGTTTGAGATAAGGTTTCTCTGTATAACCCTGGCTATCCTGGAACTTGCTATAGATCTGCCTTTCTTGTGTTCCTAACATGTGGTTGGATGCATAGCTCTTCTAGTTTTATTTGGAGATCTTCTTAGTGAGCAGCCTTCTCTTTAGGGGCCACCCCAGTACTACTGAGAGAGAAGAAAGCAAACTATTATGGTAGCACTAGAATCAAAAGAATCCAGCTATAGAAAAACAATTAGAATCAATGACCATACAAAAGAAAATGTCTAAAATATTATAATCTATTAAATCAAAATTAAGGTACAAGTGGGCCAAGTATGGTGGCACATGCCTTTAATACCAACACTTGAGAGGCAGAGGCAGGCAGATCCATGTAGCAAGTTCCATCTTGTTGCCTTGTATACTAATTTTAAAATTAATTTTAATCAAATACACAGTTGAGGCCAGCCTGAGACACAGACATACCCTCATACAAAACTTCTGAATTCAAGAGTAAAATTAAAACTCAAATATATAAAAGGACTTGAATAATTTCAACAGGTGTATAAATGAGCAGCAAGTACAACAAAAGATAGTTAAGTCATTAAACAGGGAAAATAAATCTCAAATCACAATCAGAGGGCTATATTGTATCTTATATATTTAGCACGTGCAAAGGTATAGATTCCCTACAAAGTAAAAATGAGATATCATTTTATTACACTGAAGATGGCTGTTATCAACAGCAGATGGGGGTAATGTTAAAAAGAAAAGAGGGACTGGCAAGATGGCTCAATGGGTAAAGGCACTTGCTGCCAAGGGTGACCCAAGTTTGGTCCCTGGAGCTCACATGGCAGGAAAAATCCTACTCTTGCAGTTGTCCTCTGACTTTCACACATGTGCCCACCCCCACACAATACAAAATGAAAACTGAGAAACAGAAACAATAAAACAATAAGGAAATGTGTGTTGTTGGTAATAGAATGGCATAGCAGGTCTGGAGAGGTGTATAGTGGCCCTCATTATTAAGCCTTATTAATAGATGATTCAGTAATACTTTTTTCCTATAAATCCAAAATACTGAGAGCTGGAAGCCAAAGATACATTTGTACTTTAATGTTGATAGGATGGCTACTGACAATAGTGATTATTTCAAACTCCAAGCAAGCATCTTTTCATCATGCTTTTTTATATTCCTTAATATTATGCCCCAGACCTGCTCACCATATATAGGATAACCCCTGTGGCTGTGAAAAACCTAATCGCTTAATGCTTTCATATCTGACCCAGAAACTTCTGGATAAATTGCCAAGTAGCATCATCTAGATAGTCACGCAAGCCACCTCCTTGACTGCCTTCTCTGCTGGGAGTTCTATTCTACCCACTTATACACAATGATTAATTACCAAGGTCGAGGGAGTCTGCTTAGTTCAACTGTTTAATATACTGCCCAAATTATGCTTGTGTGCTACTGCCACCTTGTGGCCATATTTTTCTTTACTCTGACAAGGAATCACTTGAACATTGTACAGTGTGGTTTTATTTTTTACATTTAGATTACTGTTCCATTTGTATTTTTCTATTATATATGATATGAGGTATCAATTTTAATTTTACATTTGTTTACTGGGGACATGAACATGACACAGAACTTGTATAGAGGTCAGAGGACAACTTGGGAGTGGGGGATTGGCCCTCTTCTACCATGTAGATTTCAGGGATCAAACTCAGGTCCTCAGGCTTGGCAGACAGCTCTGAGGTACAGATTTTATTTAATTTCTGCTTTTCCTAGATATCTTACAATTTTCCATTAAATGTGTGTGTGTGTGTGTGTGTGTGTGTGTGTGTGTGTGTGTGTGTGTGTCACTGATACAAAATACTTTAAAAAGAATTTCTTGTGTGTGTGACTACACATACCCATGGATCACATTCAGAGGCCAGGAGACGACATAGGCTGTGCTACACTATCACAGTCTTCCCTATTCCCTTGAGACAGGGCCTCTCACTGAACCTGGAATTTGTTGTTTTTAGATTAAGCCAGCAAACCCCACCAATCCTCCTGACTTTCTTCCCCTACCATTTCCAGGGTTACTTGACCATTCCAAGCTTTTATATGGGTGCTGGGGGATCCAAACTTAGGTCTAAGCTCCTACCCATTGAACTATTCCCCTAGGCCAACTTTTAGTATTCTTAGTGGAACTGTATTTTTTTTCTCATTAAATCTTGGGGGATATCTGGTCATATCAGTACTTTTGCAATGCACAGAAGATCTCAGGCCATACCGCAACATAAAAGTATGCAGAAGAAAAAAAATCAAGTTGCATAGTCTGTTGGCTAACCTTGTAGGAAGTCTTCATTGGGGGACTGTCCCCATCAGGTTGGCCTGTAGGCTAGCCTGAAGATGGAGGTTTCTGTCCTGCCTGGTACTGCTGCCCTTCAGCCCCAAATAAGCACATTGAGACATACTAAGTATGTTGGCTGATGGCTAGGGCTTCTTACTGGCTAGCTCTCTTAATTATTAACTCATAACTACTAATCTATGTATTTCTAAATGACCTTATCTTACCAGAGAGCGCCTGGCATGTCCAATCTTCCTGGTCTCTACATGGTGTCTCTCCTTGGCAGCCTCTCCCAAAATTCTCCTCATCTCATAGCCTCACCTATACTTCCTGTCTGTCTAGTGGCCAATCAGTGTTTTATTGATCAACCAACAAGAAAAACATATATACAGAAGGACATTCCCCATCACTAGTCTGTGGGGGATATTTTCTTGATTACTGACTGATGGGGAGGCCCAGCTCACTGTAGGTGGTGCCTCTTCTGGGTAGCTGATCCTGGATGGTATAAAAAAGCAAGCTGGGGGTTGGAGAAATGACTCAAAGGTTAAGAGTACTGGTTGCTCTTCCAGAGGTCCTGAGTTCAATTCCCAGCAACCACATGGTGTCTCACAGCCATCTATAATGAAATATGGTGCCCTCTTCTGGCATGCAGGCAGAAAACTGTATAATAAATAAATAAACAAATAAATAAATAAACAAATAAATAAATCTTTAAGGAAAAAAAAAAAGCAAGCTGAGCAAGGCAGTATACAGCATTTCTCTATAGCCTCTTGCTTCAGTTCCTGACTCCAGTTTCTTGCTTTTGAGTTTCTCCTGCCCTGACTTCCCTCAGTGATGAGCTGTGACTAAGATATGAAATAAACCCTTTTCATTCCAAGTTGTTTTGGGTCATTGTGTTTCTTGCAGTAACAAGAAACCAAACTAAAACAGAAATTAGTACTAGGATTATGGGGAGTGTTGCTATGATGAACCTAACCAGGTTTTTTTTAGGTGGGGGAGGCTAGTGGAAGGATTTTGGACCTTTGGGCTAGAAAAAGCCATTGAACTCTCTGTGCTTACTGAATTGTTATGGGAGCCAGGGAGATAGGAATGATGAGAGAGGTGCAGAGGGTGGGAGGCTCACATGATAGTTTGAATTGAGAATCTGTGATTTCTGGTCAGCTGGAGTGGAAGACCATCTGATTAACAACAGACTAGCACCACTAAAGTGAAACCTTTACTGGGACAATTGATGCTGATTTGCTGGAGCTCAAGCATCAGCTGTGATTAAGGAACTGGCATCACTGAGATGAAATCTGGGAGTAATTCCTCAGGTTAGCACACAGAAGTTGTGGTCCAGAGGGACTACATCTCTAGCTGGCAGCTGAACTTGGTAATGTATAGGAGTTTCCCATGTGGTAATGGTTTCCAGCTTGTTTTGGATAACAAAACAAAAGCTGCAAGATGGAAGGGGTCATGGTGGAGAGTAACCAAGGCTTGCATCACATGGCAGATTCCAAGTTCCTGAAGAGAGGCCATTGGTGAAGGTACAGCCTCAGTTGCAGTAGAGACCCCAGCCCAGCAACTGGAGGGGACAGGACTGTGACAGGTTGGTAGACTCAGGCCAGATTCATTCCACAAGTTGGGTGTGTTATGGATGGCAGACCCAAAATAGTGGGACTGCCCAGGCTCTTTGGGGCCCAGAAGATAAAGTCTAGTTCCAAATGTTGGACATTGAGCTATTTACACTGTTGGTCTTGATTTTGCTTGACTTCCCTCAATGATGGACTATGATTGGTATGTCTAAGACAAATAAACTCTCTCCTCTCCAAATTAGTTTTTTTTAAATCACTGTTTATTTGTTAGTGTTTATTCCATCAATAAAAAGTGAACTAGGATACACTGCAAATACAAGTAGTTGAAAATGCAAAGTCATCAACAAAATAAAGAATCATAAAGGCCTGTGGAACGGAGACCATTCTATGTATGAGCAGGTTTAACAGTACATAAAAAAGTCAAGGCAGAGCCTCTAAGAATACTGAGGGGAATCAGAAAAACTTTCTTGGAGCTGAGGATGTAGCTCACTTGGTAGAGTACTTTCTTAATATGTATAAAATCCTGGGTTCCATTCCCAGAACTGTATAAAATGGGGTGTGGTGGCTCATGCCTGTAATGCCAGCACTCAGGAAATGGAGGCAGGAGGAACAGATGTTTAAGGTCATTCTTGGCTATGTGGATCTCCAGGCCTGAGTACTTTTTTGAGTATATTTTGGGGTGAGATTTCATCCCCAGATTTGACCTTCAGGTCTACCTATCCATATAGTGTGCAGAGATAGTTCCTGGTCCTACCTTCAGCCCTACTCTGTGGCATAGGTACTGGCCACAGGCCTGGCTCTAACCTCAACGTTGGGTGTTTCTTCCTCTACACAATTAACAGATTGCAGCCACATCCTGAGAGGAGAAAACTATAATTTTTATGTCTCACCCAGTTCAACATTGCTGATTCCTCAGATGCCATCTGTGTTAGCTTTTCTGTAGTCATGTGAGACCTGGCTTTAAACATGGGTTCACTTTTATGAACCATCACAGTTCTTAATGTGGTTTTAGGGGTTTATACATGAGTGTTTCCCAGCTCAATAATTAATATAGACTAGTAACCAGAGATAAACATAGTGTGCTGGGTCTAAGGTCCTACAGAAGCTTAAGTCAAACCTGAGCTCTGACACCCATTCACCTATGTGGGTGGTGTCATGTGGAAACTGTGGTTGGCCATACCACTGGGAAGCCCATGCTTTAGTTCCAGCACTAGGGAAATAAAGGGAGGCAGCTCTCTGTGTGTTCCAAAGCCTCAAGGTCAGCCTGTTCTACATAGACATCTTATGTCAAAAACAACCAACCAAAGAAACAAACTGGGGAGGCAGAGAAAGGTGAATTTCTGTGAGTTTGAAGTCAGCTTTGTTTTCACAGTGAGTTCCAGGACAGACAGAACTACATAATAGAGAGACCTTGTCTCAAACTGCCCCCCAAAAGAATACATAAAAACCTAACACTTTTAAGTATGTTTAGTAATGGGGCCAGTGAGATAGATCAATAGGCTAGGATGCTTGCTGCCAAGCTTAATGATCTGATTTGGATTCTTGAGCCCCACCTAGTGAAAGGAGAGAATCATGCCTGTAAGTTGTCCTCTGACCCCCCCATAGCACACCAAAGCAAATGAGTGCAAGCATACACAAAACAGAAATGCAATAAGAGTGAAAAAGTATTTAACAAGGTTTCTAGTATAATTCATTAATCAAAGATCAGTTACATTTTTGCATATTTACTACCTGAAATCATCTGCTGGGGTGGGCAGAATGGGGTGTTACTTGTGAATGACTTAGATTCCAGCTGTGACTCACAAATGTTCCAACTTGGGCATCTGAGAGCAAATTCTGCAAGGACTCACAGGTCTTATTTCAGACCATCAGGACAGCATCCAAGGCCAGCTCATAACCACAACTCAGACAAGATATTCAACACTAATCGATATCTGGTTGCCAAAAATTAAAGGTGGTGTCAGACAGGCTTAAGTCACGGCACACACACCAGAACTGCATGGCCACTTTTATTCCAGGAGCAAACATAATATGAAGATGTAAAGTTCTTCTACACACACACACACATACACACACATATCCCACACTTTTTGTTTAAAAAAAAAATGTTTGAAACAGGTACTTGGATTGCCATTATTATACTGCTTTAATTTGAGCTTCCTTTCTGTTGTTTTAAAATTTTAGTAGTGCACGTCTTTAGTCCCAGCACTTGGGAGGAAGAGGCTGGCGGATTCTGTGAATTTGAGATCAGTCTGGTCTACAGAGCGAGTTCCAGGACAGGTTCAAGACAGAGAAACCCTGTCTTGAAAAACAAACAAACAAAACAAAACAAAAAAAAAAAAAAAGAAAGAAAGAAAGAAAAAAGAAAAAGATGTGTATGGTTGTTTTGCCTGAATGTATAGCTGTGCACTACTTGTACCGCATAATGCCTTCAAAGGGCAGAAGATAGTGTTGGGGTTACAGATAGTTGGGAGTCACATGTAGGTGTTACAAATTAAACTTAGGTCCTCTGGAAGAGCACTCAGTGTTCCTAATTGCCAAGCTCTCTCTCCAGCATAACTTCTTTTTTTAATTAAAAATTTTACAGTTATTAATTTATGGGGTGGGTCTGGCTTGAGTGCCACAGCCCATGCATGGTGGTCAGAGAACAGTTTTTGGGAGTTAGTTTTCCTTCCATCATATGAGTCTTAGGAATTGAACTCAGGTCATCAGGGTTGGTGGCAAGCACGTTTACCTGATGCTTTTGTTCTAATTGGACTGAGGTCACTCATGAAGATGTGAGAAGGGTTCATTGCTCCACCTATCCAAGCTCCTACAAAACTGTATGAATAAAAAGGCTCAAATCTGTGCCTGGAGAGTTGGCTCAGCAGTTAAGAGTACTGGCTGCTCTTGCAAAGAATCCAGGTTGTTTCCAACACACACATGGTAGCTCAAAAACATCTGTAATTCCAGTTCCATGAGATCTGACACCCTCTTCAGGCCTCTGTGCTGTGTATACTAGGCATGCATGTGATACACATATGTACATACTAGCAAAACATTTATACACATAAAAATAAGAATAAATATTTAATAAAAGTGATTTATTTTATTTTTATTTTGTGTGTGTATGTGTGCGCCCCATGAGTGCAAGTGCTTGCAGCAGCCAGAAGAGGACATTAGATTCCCTAGATCTTCAGTTACTGGCAATTGTGAGCTGCCATAGGTGGGTACTGGGAACCACAGTTAAGTCATCTTCAGAAGCAGTATGTGTTCTTTCCTAAACGCTGAGCCATTTCTCCAGGCTTTCTCTCCTTGAATTGCTGTTTCCCATTTTAGTGTTTTTTTTTTTTTTTTTTTTTTTCTCCTTTCCTGAAAATTCCAACCTTTTAGGCTTGACTGTGGGACTTGTAGTTGGGTAAGATTTACATCCCCAGAGTTTCATCCCAAGGTCAGTTCCTCTCACTGTCTCCAAATTTGCATGTTTTCAGGATTATGTGAAGGTGAAGAACTGGGTGACCACCTTTTAAGTATGCCTTCCAAGCTGAGCAAATCAGGTTTCCTCAAAACCAGGAATGAGGTATGTTCTCTTGAGTTTTTCCCTGAGGTGTTTTCCCTCACACCTAGGGACCTCTCCCTCACACTTGGGGACCTCTCCTCCACACCTCCACCTTGTTGGCTGTAGAGAATATGCCTGCCACTTTATGATACAGGTACTCACACAGTTTCTAATTTAAAAGGGACAAGGGGCCATCCTGGAGCCAGTGAGTGTAGCTCAGCAAGTAAGGACACTTCCTGTCAATCCTGATGACTCTCATTCAGGCCAGCCCTTGTTTCGGCAGGTTGTTCCTTCCCGCCGGCTCCATCCCGCCTGCCGCCAGTCTGGGCCCACAGCCGCACCAGCCCCAAATAACATTCAGAGACTCTGTATTTGATACAATCCTGTTGGCCAATGACTATCATTGTTAATGGGCTAGCTCTGCCTTAATTATTAACCCATTTCTACTTATCTAAGTATTTCCACGTGGTTATCTTATCTGGGAGCCGCAGCCTGCATCTTCTTTCTTTCAGGTCAACATCTCGACCCCTCCCTCCTACTTCCTCTTTCCTCCTTGTCTCCTAGCCCCGCCTATCTTGCTATCTCATTGGCCACAGTGCTTTATTAACAAGTATGAGAAACATATTTACAGGATAACATCTCCCATCAAGCCCTGTCTAACTAAAGAAGAGGTTTATGGCCAGCTAGGGCTATATCATAATGTCCTGTCTCAAAAGAGCCAAGTAAAGGACTGAAAAGATGGCTCAGCTGTTAAAAGCACTGGCTGCTTTCCCAGAGGACTCGGGTTTAATTCCCAACACCCACACAGCCTTTTGTAACTCCAGTTCCAGGAGACCCATCACCTTCTGGCTTTCACGGGCATCAAGCATGCACATGGTACACAGACATACCTACAGATAAAGTGCATATTTGGTGATAGTGTTTATGATTTATTAAAGCTTGACTAAGGATTGAGAAAGCAAAGTCAGCCACAAGCCATAGAAGCCAGGCACGCACCTTTAATCCCAGCAGCTGGAATCTAGGAGGTGGTGGTACACACCTTTAATCCTAAAACTAAGGATTAACAGATAGATCTCTGAGAGTTCAAGGCCACCCAGGTCTACACAGAGTGAATCAGTCTAAAAGATAATTATAGCTCACACCTTTAATCCCAACATTAGGGAAGTATACAAGGCAGAAGCAAGGTCTCAGAGAGGCATTAATTCTCCAGCCACAGTGAGGAAAGCTTACAGTCTAAGGCTTGGTGAGAGCTGGTGGAGACAGGATTTGCCAATTCAGGCAAAGGTAAGAAGCTAGTGGCCAGCTGCTTTGCTTTTCAGGTATTCAGCTTGAAGTATGAACCCCAGTATCAGTCTTTGGGTCTTTTATTTTTTGTGTTACAACCCATAAACATAAAGAATAATTTTTTAATTAAAAAGATAGCTAAATAAATAAAATAAATTTGGGCTAGCCAGTGTTGGGCAACACTTTCTTCTGGGATAAAAACCTTCCATCTTGGAGGTTAAGAGTTGTTAAAACACAGAGATGTTCTTAAGGGAGTTGTTAAGCTCTGGAAGAAAACAATTCAAAGGCTTCAGGAAGTCCCTGGAATTAAGTAGACTCACTAGGCCCCCTCCCTCTCTAAGCATATATAATAATAATAAGGACTGCTGAGAGATACTCTTAAGACAAATTGAGCTACTTGGAAAGAAGTAAAGACCAGCCAAGCTGCCTAAAAGAGACACCCTCTAATCCAGTGGCCCTTAACCTGTGGGTCACGACCCTTTGGGGGTCAAAGGACCCTTTCACAGGTGTTGCGTAAGACTATCCCACAAATTACATATTTACTATTCATAACAGCAGCAAAATTACAGTTGTGAATTAGCAACAAAAATAATTTAATGGTTGGGGGTCACCACAACGTGAGAAACTGTATTAAAGGGTCACAGCATTAGGAAGGCTGAGAAGCACTGCTCTAATCTATTGAGCTGCCTGCAAAGTGCAGGAACTGTATTAAAGGGTCACAGCATTAGGAAGGCTGAGAAGCACTGCTCTAATCTATTGAGCTGCCTGCAAGGTGCACAGTGTGCTCTAGGTTTCCAGTTTCATGAGCCACCATCCATGCTGGGGCGGACCTTTAATGATACAGTTGTCTTAGAGTTTTTTCTGCTGTTGTAAGTAACCCTTCAGTCATATTCCTGTAAGCAACCCAATAAAATTCAGTGTTCACCAGGTTGGACTTTGGTAAGATCTTTACTTTGGCCTATTTTTGGTTCCCTATCTGGGTAAATAGATGTTTGTTTGCATTGTTCCAGGAATAGTGTCACACAACTGAGCCATTGAGATGGCTCAGTGGTAAGGACACTTGCCACAAAGCCTGATGATTTAAGTTCCATTCCCTGAAACCCATATGATGGAAGGAGAGGCTCAACTTCCACAAATGGACCTCTGACTTTCATGTGCATGTGGAAACACACATGTGCAACATACACACATGTATAATAAATTAATAAAATGTAATAAAAAATTTAAAGGGTAGTACAACTTCAATAAGCAGGACATGAGAAACAGTAGTGGTGACAGGAGAAAGGGGCTTAACTGTAGCAAACCAATGGTCTGAGTCCATCTTGACAACCAGCTCAGAATAAACCAGTAAAACAAGGACTGAAACCAAAGGGAGGTTCAGGTCACAAACTAACAACATCCACTTAAGGAGGTAACACAGATGGCTGGTGTGTGAGACTTTCCCAGAAAGGGAACCCATACAGAGCAAAGTAACAATTGCACCAATGTCCAGTTTGCTGAACCAATGAGTTATCATTGAGATTACAACAAGAGTGTGGGTGAGGGGCTACTTACAAAGACCAGGATGACTGAGACAGCTGAAGCACTGAGAAAGCCACACAACTCTGGTGACAACTCATAAAAGCAGCCCTGGAGCTCTCTGTAGAGTCTCTATGCACAATTCCCCACTCTTTATTATACAATTAAAAAGTCATTTTCCCTTTATGAAGAGGTGGCTCTAACTGTTGTCATGCAGAGGAGACAATGACCTATCAGGCTTCCTCAAGCTGCATTGGGTCATTGGGTGTGGCAGGCAGGATAACCTTCCAGTGGGCATATTTATAGAACACAATAAAGTATCAGGGACTAGAAAGACAGTTTTTTTGCAATTAAAATAATTTTGAAATTACAATATAATTACAACATTTCTTCTTTCCTGTTTCTCCCTCAAAACCCTCCCATACGCACCCCCCCTCATTATCCTCCAAAGTTATGGCCTCTTTTTTGCTGTTATTCCATGCATGTATGTATATACACATATATTCCTAAATATAAACTGTTTAGTCCATACACTATTACTTGTGTATATGCTTTTACAGCTCACCATTTGGCACTGAACAACCAATTGGTGTGTTCTTCCCTGGGGAGGGCCACCTCTCCTACTCCCAGCTTTGCTCAGTTGCCCGTAAGTTTCTTTGTATAGGGTTGAGGCCTCGTGGGCTTTTCCCTGTCCAATTTGGCATGTCCATTGGTATCATCCTTATTCAGCTCACCTTTGGGCAGTCATGTTGGTGAGATTTTATGGATGTAGCCTCTGACGTAACCAGGAAGCACAGTCTCAAACCAAACTCCCTGGTTCTCTAGCTCTTCTTCAACAATATTCCCTGAGAAGGTGGCTCATTATTTAAGAGCACTTATTGCTCTTACAGAGGCTGTGAGTTTGATTCCCAGCACCCATGTTTGGTGGCTCACAGATGCCTGCAACTGGTTCTAGGGGCATCTAATATCCTCTTCCAGTCTCTCCAGGCTCCTGTACCCATGTGTACATACATGTGTATATGTGTAATGCAGCCCCACATACATCAACACAAAAAAAGTGAATGTGCTTTTAAAAAGGAAAGAAGAGGAGGGGGATGGTGAGATGACTAAGTGGGTAAAGGCACTGGGTAGAAGGAGGAAAGTGGCTCCTGCAAGCTGTCTTCTGACCTTCACAAGCATGAAACATGTTGTGGCATATACATAAAACATAAAAGTTAAAAAAATAAAAGGAGGAAGAAAAAGGGCAAACAAGTTAGAAGAACAATGGCACCATTTTATAATTACATCGTGAATAATCTGAACTTATGGTAACATCCTAATGTTGAAAAAAGAATAATGTCAAAGGAACATGAATGAAGTGAGAGTAATTTAGCAAGATGGCTTCTTTTTGCGAAAATGGTGTGCCAGAACCCAAATTAGGCTAGTGTGTACACTTGGCCAAAATGGCCTGTTTTTATTTCTGACATGGGCTGCATCTCATATTTCTGGGAGTTGGACTTCATAACATGATATAATTGGTTAATCAGTGCAAAGAGGATGGGGGAGGTTGAGGAAATGTATGCTACTAGGCTGACTAACTTTTATACAAGAAAAATGTTTCTTATAATTCCCATTTTTTGTCATACAATATTAAAAGAATCAGTCTTGCCCTCCCAAGAAGAGGTAGCCCTAATTGCTGTTACAGAGTGGAGGGAAAGTCTTACCTGGCTTTTTCAAGCTGGATAGGGTTACTAGGTATGGCAGGGCACCCCTCCAGTAAGCCTATCTAAAAGACCCCAAAAGTGCATCTGTAGTTTCATTTGTATAACAGCCAGGTGTATGATGACAAAGAGGCTCTTGACTAGTGCTTAGAAAGAGATGTGAAGGAGGAATGAAGCAAGGGGGATAGTGTTACAAGTCCTAGGCATGGAACCCAGAGAAGGCACAGGGGATATGTAAATGCCCAAGTCAATGTTGAAATATTGATGGGCTCACAGAGCATCCATCTATTGGACTGCTCCTCACTTTTTTTTTCCAGAGTGTTGAATCCAGGATCTGATTTTAGGTTCTTTAATAACTGTAGGGTGGTAAGAAGTAGTGTGAGTTCCCTCCCAGCTTCTAGAGAGGGAGATAAGAGAAAGCCATCATTTAATGTTTAGCCCCTCTTGGCTATAGTGACATAAATAGTCTTGTGTTTGGGCAGCATTTTTCTTATCAAGAAGAAAATTACTAGTGATAATGACATCGCATATGGACTTAAAAGGCTAATGTCTAGAGAGTGTGAGCCCTTAGATCAGAGGTTTTCTACCTGTGGGTCATGACCCTTCTGGGGGGTGGTTGTCAAATGGCCTTTTCATAAGGGTTGCCTAAGACCATCAGACATTTACATTATTATCATAGTAATAGCAAAATTACAGTTATGAAATAATTTCATGGTTGGGGTCACCATACATGAGGAACTGTATCAAAAGAGTCAAAACATTAGGAAGGTTGAGACCCATTGCCTTAGATCATGAGAAAACATAATGATAATTTTAGTCTTTGTTTATACTTTCCTGCTCGGTGTTTAAAACCATGCTGGTGGCCAAAATTAATCATGTTCTTTTTACTGGTAAGACCAGCTGAGAATCTAGTCCGCCTTAGGGGTCACTTGCGCTTGAGAGGAACCATTCTCTGGCCTTCCTTTTACCAGTTGTCCCAACTATGTGAGAAAGATTTTGTTTGTCCATGGCTTTGCTTAGAAGTGTGGAGAACATTTTCCTTTGTGTTGAGCTCCTTTTAGACTGGATACTGATTAGAGTTCACTAGGTGGGGCTCCTATAGCCTCTCTGAACAAGTAAACAGATGACTTGGAGAGATGCCCCATTGTCCCCTGGCACCTAGTGGGCCTTGAAGGGCAAGGAGCTGTTATGCTGTTAGGGACTGGAGAGCTTGCTCAGTGGTTAGGAGTACTTGCTGCTCTTGCAGAGCACCTGGGTTTGGTTCCCAGCACCGACATGGTTGCTCAGAAACATTTATAGCTCTAGTTCCAGGAAATCTAATACCACCCTCTTTTGGTCTCCCAGGCATGCAAATAATATACATAAAATACATGTACACTCACACACACATAAAAATATGAGTCTTTAAAAACTATGGTGTTGGGGCTGGAGAGATGGCTCAGTGGCTCTTCCAGAGGACCCAGGTTTAATTCCCAGCACCCACATAGCCCCACACAATTACAATTGTCTGTAATTTTAAGATCTGACACCCTCACACAGACATACATGCAGGCAGACACCTATGCAATAAAATAAAAATCAATACATTATTAAAAACTATGGTGCTAAAGCTGACAGAACTTAGGAAGAAATGGCATCAGCCTGTTCCCTTCTCTTACCCTTTCTATGTTAAGTGTGACTGGAAAGAAAACCAAAAGCAAGTACTCAGTGGGGCAGAAACAGAAGCATACAACAGAGCACAGGACTGTTGAGAAGGGAAAGCATACTTTACCTCAGAGAAAAACAGGGTTGGAGATGCCAGGCAGAAAGAGTGGCCATTAAAACCCAACGTAGCCCACATCTCCAGCCTCCCACCCAAGAAAGCTGATTTTTCTTTGCTGTTGCAGTTGCCGGCTGGCAGCAGCCTGTCTAGCATCAGACAATCTATTATTTGGGTGCTGTTTGAGATACTTTGGGTACTTTTCCACATTTCCCCTGTGCTACAACACAGTCACATGAACTTTCCAAGTCAGCTATTTCTAAGTGTCAGCTCCCTCTGATATGTAGCTAGTGTTGGAAGCACATGGCTGTGAAAACATTTACATTCTTTTCCTTAGAAATCAGGAAATATATCATGAAAAACGATGTGTCAAAATTAAAACAAAACCAAACCTATAGTACAGGCTGTGGAAATTTGGTGTTACCTTCTCATTCTGATATAAAACTGCATTGACCTTATCACTTAGCAATATAACCCATAGTCTCCTGTGGGTCCCCCATTTCCATGATCCCGAAGGCAGAAAACAAACACAACAACAACAAAAACGGAGAGAAGAGGACTGGGACATGTGACTGAGTACCATCAGTGCAGGGAATTCTAGGGGTGTTCCAGTCCTGCCCTGTGTGCATAGAGAATTCCAGGGCAACCAGGACTACATAGTGAGATCCCCATTCAAAAAAACAAAACAAAACAAAAAAACCAACCAACCAACCAAACAAAAAACATTAAAAGGGCATTGGAGGGGTTGGGGGGGGGGGGAGAGAAGGAAGGGATTAAACGATGTAGCATTTATTAAAATTAAAGAATATGAAAACAGCCTGGCAGTGGTGACACACGCCTTTAATCTCAGCACTCTGGAGGCAAAGACAGGTAGATTTCTGTGAGTTCAAGGTCAGCCTGGACTACTAAGTGAGTTCTAGGACAGCCTCCAAAGCTACAGAGAAACCCTGTTTCGGGGGGGAGGGGGGAAACAAACAAACCAAAAAAAAAACAAAAAAACAAAAACAAACAAACCAAACCAAACCAAACCAAACCAAACAAAAATATGGAAACTCTACAGGCTGCTGAGAGAAGCAGTTTAGATGGGTCCTTCACAATTGACATTTGGACAGAAAATTACATAGGAAAAAGATAGCACACAATCCCAAGATACAGGTGTGGGTTTATTCAGAGTCATTTAGGTGTGTCTTCAGTGGATATAGATATATCAGTGCATATATAAATGATCTTGTGACTAAGTTATATTTTGCAAAGGATGTGATTTATAATAAGATTAAGCAAAGCTTAAAATTTAACATTTAAAATTTAAATACAATATGTGAGTTGGTTTACTTTTAATGAATTTCTGTCTGCAAATGAAATTGTATGATGGTTCTATGATGTTCGTTGCCTAAATTTAGGTTGAGAGGAGTGCTAATATGGTAAAATTCAAGATTATAGACGTTTTTACCCTAAGTAAGCACAATTTCTTTATTGCCATATTATTTTCATTTTTGTTTGAGACAGGTTATCATAAGTAGCCCTGAGTAACCTGGAATTTGGTATATAGATTATGCTGGCCTTGAACTCAGGAAAGTTGCCTGCCTCTGTCTCTGAGTGCTGTGCAGGGATGCACCGTCATGCTTGGCTCTGATACTTCACTTCTAAATTTGTTTTTAACATATTAGTTTCTCTGTAAGCAATTTTTGGCAGTGTTTACGCTTTAAAATTTTCACCAGGAAAATCCCTCAGGGGGAGAGGTTTTTTTCCTTTTTTTCCTGTCCTCTTCATTTTCCCTGTCTTTCTAGCCCGTCTCACCATCAATAGTTAGAATTTATCATGGTGTCCAGACAATAGAAATAAAAGTCTAAGGACTGTTGTAATTGAGTGGAGGTAGTAGACCGGTTCACAGAGCTGGAGGCAGAAAGGAATGGTTTATGGGCCTCCTGAGACCCCGTACTTCCCGGTCTGTTTTTAACCTTGCTGTGGGCTTGGTCATTGGGAAAGGCGGTCCTCGTCCAGTTAATCTTGCTCAAACTTCAGTCTCGTCTTTTGACCCGGTTTTTAAGCTCCGCTTCGGATTTTGGCCGCACTCAGGTCCAGGGAAACGAAATTCTTAATTAGGAAGGATTCCGACTCGGCGAGCGGAAGTGAACCGCAGCTCGCTTCCGTCTTTTCCGGTGTGGCTTCGCGCGGCCCCGTCCTCTTTTCTCCCTGGTGGCGGGCTGTTCGGACGGGCTCGTGAGGTCGGCTGAGGGGGTGGGCGGTGGCGGGGGTGGGCACTGAGACCCGGGCGTGCCCTTGGTGTGGACCCCGCTCGTCCTCCGGGCGCACGTCTCGCCCCGTCGCCTCTCGGGCTCGGGCCCAACGGTCCTTCTGTCCCGGCCGGGGGCCATTTCGCTTAGATGTATGTGCTTTGCTCTCCCCATGTCTTCGAATGCAGTGCTTGCTGTCTCGAACGCCTTTAAGGTAATCCTATGCTTTTTCAGAAGGAAAAGGATTTACGCTGTTGGAGTCCGGCTTGGCGATCCCCCACGGACCTGGCTGGCCATCCTGGCCCTTATTGGTGAGCAGTGGGTGGGATTTAATGGACAGGAAAAGTCTAGGGGTGAGCAGCTTGTTTTTCATATCCTCTTTCCTCTGTCGTTCTAGCCCGGCGCACTATCAACGATTAGATTTAGCGTCATAATTTTTTGGAGACATACATTCCATGAGTTCAGTTTTGTTGTATTTTTACCTATCATGCATCATTTTGGCATCTTACATTTAGGCAAAAAGAAGGAAATTTAAATGTTCAGGATGTGCATATTCGTGTGTTATGTAGAACGGAAACCATCTCTTACATCCTAACAATCAAGTGTTCACAAGTGAAAAACGGAACTTGGCACTGAAGGGATGGCCTATAGAAAACTTCGATTTGGGGATGGAGAGATGGCTCACATGTGGGCACTTCCAGAGGACTGAATTTGATTCCCAGCACCCATGTTAGTGGCTCATAACACTAACTTCAGCTATGAGGGAAACGCAAGACCAAGCACTTTCACTCATGTGCACATTAACATATACACATAATTGAATAAGTAACTGGAACTCTGTTAAGGAGTGGATGAGGCTGTATTTCTCCAAAATAGCATATTTGAACTTTATTTTCTCTGTGGGGATATGTTTTAGAAAAACTTAAAGGATTATGTTGTGTTAAATTGCAGGGAAAAATGGGTTTCATTATGTGTTCAGACAGGTAGTGTGTATTTTGTTCTTTTTCCATGTTTTAAATTTTTTTGTTATTTTACATATTGGTCCCAGTTCCCTCTCCCTCCCTTCCTCCCCCCCCCCACTCCACATGTAGGGTGATGCCTTCCAGGAGGGGTCATCTAAATCTGTCAAGTCATTTGGAGTAGCTATTAGGCCTTCTCTCCTGTCTCTAGGTTAAGGGAGTATCCCTCCATGGGGAATGTGCTCCCAAAGTCATTTTGTGCACCAGGGATACATCCTGGTTCCACTGTCCGAGGTCCCTTAGACTGCCCAGGCCTTCTAGCTGAGACCCATGTTCTGAGTCATTCCCAGCTATCAGTCTGGGGGCCCATTAGCTCCTCCTTGTTCAGGTCAGCTGTCTTTATGTGTTTCTGTATCCTGATTTTGTCCTCCTCCTTTGCATCTGGATTCCAGTTTGGCTCAGTGTTGTGGGTGTTTGCTTCTGTTTCCAACAGCTACTAGATGAGAGCTCCATGATGGTGGATAAGTTAGTCATTGATCTCATTATCAGGGAAGGACATTTATGGTAGCCTTTCCACTGTTGTTCAAATTGTTAGTTGGGGTCAGTCTCTGGACATTTCTAAGAGTCAGTTTTCTCTTCAAACCTATAATGGCTCCCTCTTTTATGGTATCTCTCTCTTTTTTTCTCTCATCTAGTCCTCCCCTGACTCAGTCTTCCTAGTCCCACATGCTTTCCTCTCCTCCCCTTCTCTTTCTCCTAGCTTCCACTCCACTCACTGCCTCCCCTGCCTACTCCCAATGTGCACAGGAGATCTTGTTTCTTTACCCTTCTGTGAGGGACCTTATTTTTCTTAGACTTTCTTGTATTTTCTTAGACTCCTTGTATTCTAGTTTCTCTGACAGTGTGAATTATAGGCTGGTAATCCTTTTCTCTATGTCTAAAATCCATATATGAGTGAGTACACACCATGTTGCTCTTTTTGTGATTGTATACCTCATTCAGGATGGTTTCTTCAAGTTCTATCCATTTGCTTGTGAATTTCAAGAGTCCATTGTTTTTTCCACAGAGTAGTATTCCATTGTGTAAATGTGCCACATCTTCTTTATCCATTCTTCAGTTGAGGGGCATCTAGGTTGCTTCCAGGTGCTTGCTATTACAAATAATGCTGCTACGAACAAAGTTAACAGATGTCTTTGTTGCATGGATGTGGGTCATTTGGGTATAAGGCTAAGAGGGGGATTGCCGGGTCCTGTGGTAGATTGATACCTATTTTCCTGAGGAGCCACCATATTGATCTCCAAAATGGTTGTACAAGTTTGCACTCCCACCAGCAGTGTAGGAGTGTTCCCCTTTCTCCACATCCTCTCCAGCATAAGTTGTCATTGGTTTCTAATTGGTTCCTAATTTTAGCCATTCTGGCAAGAGTAAGATGGTATCTCAGAGTTGTTTTGATTTGCATTTCCCTGATAGCTAAAGATGTTGAGCACTGTATTAAGTGTCTTTCATCTATTTTGTATTCCTCTATTGAGAATTCTCTATTCAGTTCAGTTCCCCATTTTTTAATGGGGTTATTTGGTGTTTTGGTGACTAGTTTCTTGAGTTCTTTGTATATTTTTGAGATCAGCCCTCTGTCAGATGTAGGGTTGGTGAAGATCTTTTCCAAGCCTGTGGGCTGCTGTTTGGTCTTGTCCACTGTGTCCTTTGCCTTACAGAAGCTTCTCAGTTTCAGGAGGTCCCATTTATTAATTGTCGATCTCAGTGTCTGTGCTACTGGAGTTATGTTCAGGAAGAGGTCTCCTGTACCAATTTGTTCAAGGGTGCCTCCCACTTTCTCTTCTAAGAGGTTCAGTGTGGCTGGATTTATGTTGAGGTCTTTGATCCATTTGGACTTGAGTTTTGTGCATGGCAGTCTTCTACACACCATCATCCAATTGTGCCAGCACCATTTGTTGAAGATGCTTTCCTCCTTCCATTGTATACTTTCAGCAGTTTTGTCAAAAATCAGGTGTTTGTAGGTGTGTGGGTTAACATCAGGATTATCGATTTGATTCCATTGGTCTACCTGTCTTATTTTTGTGCCAACACAAACTGTTTTCAGGACTATAGCTCTATAGTAGAGCTTGAAGTCGGGGATGGTGATGCCTCCTGAAGTTCCTTTATTGTTCAGGGTTGTTTGGCTATCTTGGGTCTTTGGTTTTCTATATAAAGTTGATTATTATCCTTTCAAGGTCAGTAAAGAATTGTGCTGGGATTTTAATGGGGATTGCATTGAATCTGTAGATTGTTTTTGGCAAGATTGCCATTTTTACTATATTTATCCTACCTATCCAAGAGCATGGGATCTTTTATTTTCTGGTATCTTCTTTAATTCTTTCTTTAAAGCCGCAAAGTTCTTATTATATAGGTCTTTCACTTGTTTGGTAAGCATTATCCTAAGATACTCTATGTTGTTTGTGGCTATTGTAAAGGGTGATCTTTCTCTGATTTCTTTCTCAGTCCCTTTGTCCTCTGTATATAGTAGGGCTACTAATTTTTTTTTTTGTGTGTGTGTGTATTTATCTTGTATTCTGCCAGTTTGCTGAAGGTGTTTATCGGCTGTAGGAGTTCCATGGTACTTTGGGTAGCTTATGTAAAATATCATATCATCTGCAAATGGTGACAGTTTGACTTCTTCCTTTCCAGTTTGTATCTCCTTGATGTCCTTTTATTGTCTTATTGCTTTAGCTAGAACTTCAAGTACAATATTGAAGAGATGGAGAGAGAGGACAGCCTTGTCTTGTTCTTGATTTTAGAGGAATCGCCTTAAGCTTCTCTCCATTCAGTTTGATGTTGGCTGTTGGTTTACTGTACATTGCTTTCATTATGTTTAGGTATGTTGTTGTTATCCCTGATCTCTCCAAGACCTTTATCATGAAAGGGTGTTGAATTTTGTTGAAGGCTTTTTCAGCATGTAGGGAGATGATCGTGTGCTTTTTCTGTTTCAGTTTGTTTATATGGTGGATCACATTGATAGATTTTTATATGTTGAACCATCCTTGCAACCCAGGGATGAAGCCTACTTGGTCATGGTGGATGATTTCTCTGATGCGTTCTTGGATTTGATTTGCCAGTATTTTATTGAGTATTTTTGCATCAATGTTCATGAGGGATATTGGTCTGTAGTTCTCTTACTTAGTTGTGTCTTTGTGTGGCTTGGGAACCAAGATATTTTTGGCCTTGTAAAGAGTTTGGTAATGAACCTTCTGCTTGTATTGTGTGGAACAATTTGAGCAGTGTTGGTATTAGGTGTTCTTTGAATTTCTGGTAGAATTCTGCACTGAAGCCATCTGGCCCTGGGCATTTTTTGGTCGGGAGGCTTTTGATGACTGCTTCTATTTCATTAGGGGTTATAAGTGCTTATCTGTTCTTGATTTAGATTTGGTAAGTGATAGTTATCCATAAATTTGTCCATTTTCTTTGAATTTTCAAATTTTGTGATGTACAGGTTTTCATAGTATGGCCTGAAAATTGTCTGGATTTCCTCAGTGGTTGTGGTTATGTCCCCCTTTTCATTTCTGATTTTGTTAATTTGCATGTTCTCCCTCTGCTTTTTGGTTAGTTTGGATAAAGGTTTTTCTATCTTGTTGATTTTCTCTAAAAACCAACTCTTTGATTTTTTTTTTTGTATTGTTTTCCTGGCGTCTACTGTTCCGGGGTGATTTTGCTTCTTTTTGTTCTAAGCTTTTCAGTTGCGTTGTTAATTCTCTAATGTGACTATCCTCTGTTTTCTTCATATGGGCACTTAGTGCAGTGTACTTCCCTCATAGTACTGCTTTCAAGGTGTCCCATAAGTTCGGGTATGTTGTGTCCTCATTGTTGTGTCCTTAATTTCTTTCTTGTTTTTGTCTTTGACCCAGGTATGGTGCAATTGCGCATTGTTCAGTTTCCATGAGTTTGTGGGGTTTCTGCGATTTGTGGTGTTGTTGAATTCCAATTTTAAAGCATGGTGATCTGATAAGATACAGGGGAGTATTCCAATTTTTTTTTTGTATCTGTTGAGGTTTGTTATGTTGCCAAGTATGTGGTAGATTTTACAGAAGGTTCCATGTGCAGCAGAGAAGTTATATTCTTCTGTGTTAGGTTGGAATGTTCTATATATGTCTGTTAAACCCAATTGAGACATAACTTATAGTGGGGTGTTGAAGTCTCCCACTATGAGTGTGTGAGGTTTTATGTGAGCTTTGAGTTTTAGTAGCGTTTCTTTTACGAATGTGGGTGCTTTTGTATTTGGGGCATAGATGTTCAGAATTGAGACTTTGTGCTGATGGATTTCTCTTGTGATCAATACGAAATGACTTTCTTCATCTCCTTTGACTAATTTTGGTTTGAAGTCTAACTTGTTAGATATTAGGATAGCCATGCCTGCTTGCTTCTTGGATTTGATTGGGAAGGTATCAGATCCTCTGTAACTGGAGTTACAGATTTTCATGAGCTTCTATGTTGGTGCTGGAAATGAATCCTGGTCCTTTGAAAGATCAGCCAGTATTCTTAATTTCTGAACCATTTCTCCAGCTGCATTATGATTATTATTTTAGTTTTCATTTTTTGAGACTAGGTCTGTAGTCCAGGCTAGCGTGGCATTCACTGTGTAATTCAGTGCAATCCTGCTTCAGCCTCCCTAATAATTACTAGGGATACTCCCTAGGGATTACTAGCCATGCATGAACCACTGTGCAGACAAGCAGATGTTAAACTATTTGAACTTTAAGGTCTACTTCCTTTGGATTTATCCTATTAAAATCACAGTAGTGACTTAGCTGATGAGAGTTGATGGGTTAGTCCTACCTACTGAGACTGAGGAAGAAGATAGCTTTAGCCTGTGAGATCTGGTCTAGCTGTTACAACAGAATGAGATCCCCCCAACAAGAAAAATTGTCAAAGTATGATTACTAGAAACAAACATGATAATGTACAGTTAAGAAAGCCTAGATTCACTGAGTCACAGTGGGAGTGGTCTCACCTGCTTTAGGCCCTGAGAACCCGAATTGTGTCAGCCCAGAATAATTTTAAAAATGACCATGCTGGCCAGATGTGGTGGTTCATGCCTTTAATCCCACTACTCTGGAGGCAGAGGCAAGCAGGTCTCTGACTTCAAGGCCACTCTGGTCTACAAAGTTGAGTTCTAGGACAGCCTGAGTTGCACAGAGAAACATTGTCTTGAAAAAGCAAAAAACCTCAACCAACTGAACAAAAAAACAACAACAACAAAAAAAGAGATCACCTCCTGGTCCTGTACTGATCCAAGTCATTCAGTTTAGTACAGGCAGCAGTGCATAGCAGAATGGCTCAGATGTAATCCAGGAAGACATAGAGTCACCTGGTGTTAACTTTGTAGAAGGAACATTTGGGAAGCTAAGAGCAGCCTAGATACATTTTGTTGTGCTTCGTGGGATCCATACAGGGTCTTGGCATCAGGTTGTATTTTTCTCTATTGTGATGAGTAGGCTGTCTTAATTCCGAAGACTGTGAATTCTAGCTCTACCAGAGACTGGAGAATTGTATCTGATAATCTGGGCAAGTGAGGTACAACAACATATGTGAAATGGCTAGAACATTTTATATATTAGTTAGAGATCCTTAAAGTTGCCTTTAAGGGCTCGTGGAAGATCTGTTCAACAACAAAGGGACTTTTGAGACTGGGTTTTTATTTAGGTTCATGGGCATTTTGACTTCCAGGTTTATGCTGGGGTTGTAGATTGAGAATTAGGATTTCTTTAATTTTTGTTCATTTTTCTTTTATTCTTATTAAGATAGGGTCTTATATACACCAGGCTGCCTTAAACTCTTAAAAAAATTATTTTATGAGTATTTTGTCTGCATGTATATGTAAGCCTGTTGCCCTTGGAGACCTGAAGAGGGTGTTGAATCAGTATCCTAGAATTGAAGTCGACAGACATGTAATTTACTATGTGTATGATGGGAACCAAACCTGGATTCTTCTGCAAGAGCAAATGCTCCTAACCACTAAGCCATCTTTTTAGCCCTGACCTTGAACTCTTTAAGATCCTACTCCACACCTAGGTGCTAAGTTTACAGGTATGCACCATTGGCCTTTAGGTTTAATAGTGATTAGGAGATGTAGTGTATGTTGTGTTTTTCTGTAATAAGATGAAGAACAAGTGGCTATATAATAAAACATGAAGGGGAAAAGGTTTTATGTAAGCCTCTCCTGAGCTTCTTGTAATATCAGTACTCATTGTCTTACAGTATTCCCCACATATGCTATAATACAGACAATAATACATTAAGATTTGTTCCTATTATTTAAATTTGACTTTGAACTCTGGATCTTAATCAGAGTAGTTACTAATGAGGCTGGTTATGTGGTTCAGTGCTTGTTTAGCATCTATGAATCCCTGGTTTTAGTCCTAGCACTGAGAAAAATTAATATGATTCAGAGGCTATATAGGGCCTTTAAGAATTAAATCTATTACATAAAATGTAGCATAATGGTAACTATTCATTGTTTCCCACTTTGATCAATCTTTGTTGTCTGTTCTAAATATCAAACAATTCTTAAAATGAATTGTGACAGCTTTCATGATGTTCATTGAGATCCCCATATCCAGCAGTTAGCATTAAAATAACTAATTCTATGAAGTCAACAGCTAGAACATACTTTGCTCATAGATATTGACTAACTGTATTCATTGCCTGCTTCAAGAGCTTCTCAGAAATATCTGGCTGAAACTCAAAAGGTCCAATTACCTCTTAGAGGGTGCTCTGGGGTCCCTCAATCCCCCCCCCCCATTTTTTTTAAACCATGCATAGCCTTTGTAACATTCTAACTGTATCCTCCTTTCTTCAAAAATACAGGTATGATATAGTATTGAAAGCATTGTTTACCAGGGACATTCAATGGTTACTTTTAATGATATATAAGTCTTAACATCTTTCTGTCCTTTTTAGTGTTCTCATGTATGTTTTGGTTATCTAAAGAAATATTACTAATAGAATGAATACACAAAATGGACATGCATGCGCACACGCAGACTCACAGGCTGGCATATAGGATGTAGCCTTGGTACTCCACCAATGGCTGTCTTGTGAAAGACTGAGAATCCAGTAGTTCAGCCAGTCCACAAGGCTACATGTCTCTGTAGTCAGTTCCAATCTGGTGCTAGAGCCCAGGAGAATTCCTGGGAAATTACTGGTTTTCAGTCTATGTTGGGATCCTGAAGAACTGAATTCAGTACTGGCCACAGCAACAGGATAGATGAACTTGCCAGTGAGAGTGAGGGCAAGCAGACAAAAAGCATTTTCTTCTATATCTACCAGAAGATGTGGCTTAGGTTTAGGGTGGGTGTCTTTTAAATAATCTGATTTAGAAAAACTATCACAGGAGTGCAGAACTTCTTGGGTTTTAGCTGATGCCTATGTAGTCAAGCTGACAACCAAAATTAGGCATCACAAGTCCACCTTTTACATAATCACATCTCCTTAAAATATGCTTAATTTTCAAATAAAAACAAAAACAAGTTCATAATTTCACCTTATATGATCTAACACTTTTATATACAGTCACAAATGCATTATATAATTTTGGGTAGGTTGCAAGGTCCCTTGAGGAATGCTTAATCTTTTAAGTAGGATAATTTAGATTTACAATACTTAACCACTGATATTATCTCAATTGATGTTATAGTACCTGATAAAGAAATAGAGGAAAGAGGATGCAAATATTGCCTTAATGTATATAAACTTGTTTTTAACAATGCAGGACAGAAACACTTATGTCAGTTACTGTTGTCTTCTGTAGTTGGTCTTAACTTGTATTGAAACTCCTTTCTACCTGCCTCCATGCTTAGCAAGCACCTCAGCAGGTCTTGTTTTTGTCTTGGAAGAGTGACCCCTACTTATCTCTCAAGATGACCCTTTGTTCTCCTGCCTGAATTGGGGTGTTTAGTTTCCCATTGTCTTTAATCATAGAACATATTTTCCTATTGGGTCTCTAGGGGGATAGTGAGCAGAACTATTCCCATTTTGTCTTAGTTAGGTGTTTATTACTATGATAAAACACCATGGCCAAGAACAGCTTGGGGAGGAAGAGGTTTATTTTATCTTAAACTTTCAAGTAACAGCTCATCATTGAGGGAAATCAAGGCAGGTACTTAGGCAGGGCAGTGACCTTGTTGATGTTTCACTGGGGGCAGGCTTTGAGGTTTTAAAAGCCTATACCAGTCCCAATTAGCTCTCTTTGTCCCCTACTTGCAGATAAGGATGTAAATTCTCAGCTGTACTTCTTTCTTTTTTCTGCCTCTCCATCACCTCTTTATTTGCCTTAGTGGCATTGGGAGATGTTGTGTACCATGCAGTATACCCTTTTTTCCAAACAGCTTTATTTGCAAATGGTCATTGTGTAATGTGTTGTTGGTCATGTTCAAGGCCTCTAACTTCTACACCATCAATACTGGACCCTAACTGAAACTCTTTTCAAATATTCTGCTCTTGTCCTGAGTCATGGAGGTTCTGTGGCTATGGTTCTATATCATACATAGGGCCCACATTTTTTTTTCTTTAACAAATGTTAATTTATTTTTGTTACTTATTTGAGAATTTTGTACAGTCCTTCCCCCCTCCCCCCAAGACAGTCTCTCTGTGCAGCCTTAGCTGTTCTGTCCCTTGCTCTCTAGACCAGGCTGGCCTCTGCCTGGTCTAGTTCTTTTTTTTAAGGCTTTCAGGTGTGTTACTAAGTTGCTAACATGAGATCTGTCTGTCTGTGTCTATCTCTTTGAGGCAGTGTCTCTTTGAGTAGTCCTGAAACTTGCTGTGTAGACCAGGATGTCATTGACTTCTCCATTTTATTTTGATGTAGGCATTCAGTGCTATGCACTTGTCTCTTAGAACTGCCTTCTTTGTTTTCTATGGATTTGGATATGTTGTGTTTTCATTTCATTGTATTCTATTTATTTCTGTCTTTACCTTTTTTTTTTTTTTTTTCATTCAGTGTTGAGTTTTGTTTCCATGAGTTTGTAAGCTTTTTGTTGTTGATAGCCTGCTTTAATCCATGGTGGTTTTAAGTTTTTTTTTTTTTTTTCTACATCTGTTGTCAGTGTTTGTGGAGAAAGGTTTGGGAGCTGCTGAGAAGAAATTACATTCTTTTGTGTGTTTGAGTGAACTCTTTGTAGATACTACTAGGATTATTTGAATTATATCATTTAACCCTAGCACTTTTCTTTAGTTTTTATCTGAATGACCTTTATTGATGAGAGTGGGTATGGAAATTACCCACTATCACTGTGTGAGGGTCAATATGTGATTTTTAACTGTAGTAGTGTTTCTGAACTTGGGCGCCCTTGTGTTTGGTGTATAATTGTTTAGAATTACAATATCCTCTTGGAGTTTTCCTTTGATGAGTATACAGTGCCCTTCCCTATCTCTTCTGATGAGTTTTGGTTTGAAGTCTATTTTGTCAGGTATTAAAATGTTCGTACTTTTTGGGCTCACTTGCTTGGAATACTTTTTATGTTTTTTTACCCTGAGGTGAGGTGATGTCTATCCTTGATGGGTGTGTTTCTTTGATGCAGCAGGGGGATCGATCCTGTTTTCCTGTCCAATTTATTAGTCTGTTATTGGGAAATTGAGAGAATTAATATTGAGAATTATTATTGAGCACTGTTTATTGATTTCTGTTTTTGTGTGTTCCCTTCCTTTGATTTATTGGCCATTTATTAGGTGACTATTAACCTACATATCCTAATTATAGCCTTAATTATAATTCTTGGCTGGGTGGTGGCATATACCTTTAATCCCAGCATTGGGGAGTCAGAGGCTGGTGTATCTCTGAGAATTTGAGGTCAGCCTAGTCTATAGAGTAAGTCCCAGGACAGGTTCCACAGCTACAGAGAAACCCTGTCTCAACTACCTTCCCCACCAAAATTTTGAATTGAAGCTCTTTTAGTACCAAAGTAAAACTTAACATCATAAATGGCAGCCTATAGAGAGACTGATACTCTTGTTTTGTCCCCTTTTATACTGTATCATAATAGAATATCATGGTTTCTTGTATGACTCAGTTTATCTAAATAGCTAATGCTTAATGAAGTCAGCAAAGAGGCCAGATACACATTTTTAAGCCAGTTTCTGTTAGTCTGGGTAGATCTGAGGTGAGGAGAGACACTCTATACTCGTGCCAAACTGCTTAGACCATTGTCTTGCTACCATGTAAGATAGGACTATCTCAGATTTTGGTGCTTATAGCTGTGGTCCCAACTTCTTAAGTTCTTATTTCCTTCCCCACATTTAAATTTTCTTTTATCCATTTCCATCCTTGTTCACCCTATTTCTTGAGCCTCTGTTACTCTTTTCTAGAAAAATACAGCTGCCTGCCATCTTGGTCTGTCCAAAAACTCTGGTCAGATCTTATGTCATGATTGAGTCATGAGCCAAGCAGAGACCACCCGCAGTTCGAGTTCATTGGCAAAAGCAAAGAGCCTTTATTGCAAGCTTAAGCTTGGGCCCTGTGTCTGAACCAATACAGCAGTTGGATCAGGGAGAGCATTGAACTCAGCTATGGCAGGGATTTTAAGGAGTAAATGATGGGGGTAGGTAGGGGAATTCTGTATGCAGATGAGGGTTGAACTCCTGATTGGGTAGGAGTGGGGTAACAGAAGTCTTGTCAAATAGGGGTTGTCAAACCAGTGTGTTGTTGCAAGGAAATTGACAACCTATACACAAGTTAGGTAAGCTATTCTTTATGTTCTGGAGCATCTAGTAGTTGTTTGTCTAATTCTGATTGGTCTCTCAAAGGGTTCAGTGTGGTTTTTCCTGGTGATTGTAAGGGTTAGTGAAAGGGACTTAGAGGTTGGCACAAGACCAAATTCTTAGCACAAAGGAGTTTTTTGTTTTTGCCCCAGAGGGATATAGGACTGCCTCTGGGTAGAGGAGAAAGACTTGGCTCATAGGTAGATGACAGTTTATAAAAGGAAAAGGGGGAAACTCCATGTTAGAATGAGGTGTTTAGTTTTGACTGGTGAGCCAAAAAGGGGTTTTTGGACTGTTGGATTTAGGTACTTTGATAGCTGGACCTTAGTGGCTAGATTAGGAATGTAATCTAATTTTTTTTTTTTTTTTTTTTTTTTTTTTTAGCAAGGAAGAGGGAATGGGAAAAGGCAAACAAGGCCTGTCAAAGCCATGTTTTTCCATGCTTGGGCCTGCTAGAGCACCTTCAAATTAGATTATTTGTGGATTGTTTCATTTTGGTATTTTGAGCTGTCCTGGAACTTCTTCTATAGACCAGGCTGGCCTTTAACTCATAGAGATGCCTCTGCCTTCTAAGTGATGGGTTTAAAGGCGTGTATGTCACTACTGCCTGGCAGTGGTTCTTTTCTTTAAAGATTATTTTTCTTGACCATAGGGCAATTATAGAATGTGATGCAAAAATATGTAATCTTAGCACCATTGTTAGAGAAAATGATTTCAGAAAGCAAATTTTCTCTCTATTTGTACTTTTTCTTTTCAAAAAATACTTTACTATTTTTTTTAAAACTTTTATGAACATTGGTATTTTGTTTGCTTATATGTTCTGTCAGGTCCCCTGAAACTGAGGTTACAGATAACTGTGTGCTGCCATGTGGGTTCTGGGAATTGAACCCAGGTCCTCAGGAAGAGCAGCCAGTTCCCTTAACAATTGAGACATCTCTCCAGCCCCCATTTGTACTTTCTTTGACTAGGAAGTTGCTGTGTTAGCAGTTTCACTAACAAGGTAGAGAAATATTAAGTATAATTATAAATACAGTCAACATATAATTACAAAATAAAATTGTGAAGCTGCTAAGGAAAAGTCCAGTGTTTAGTAAGAAAGGAGAAAACAAAATGGAAAGATTAATAGACATGTCTTCCCATGGAATGAGGGTTCTTATGCAGTTAATATGAAATTGATATTCTGCCTTAAAAAAAAAAAGGAAATATTCTAGAGAGCTTTTCAGTTAGAAGGAGAGGTACTGAAAAATGTTGAACGAAGTAAGTGGAGGATAAGTTATACATTGCATTCTTCTGGAGCTGGATTTGGAGGTGTGAGCTGTCTGATATGTGTGCTAGAAACTACTCAGATCTGCTACTTTTAACATCTGAACTGCCTTTCTAGTCCTTTGTTTTCTTTGGAAATGCTTATTGCCATAAAGTTTCCACTTAACATCTGTTTATCTTTTAAAAGTTCTTAGCACACTGTTTAAGGTATATTGTTAATTTCTATGTATTTGTCAACTTTCTGATTTCGCTTCTACTGTAGATTTCTAGTTTGAACCAGTGTACCATGCAAAGATACTTAAGCAGTTTCAGTCTCCTTGTATTTGTTAAGACTACGTGGCTCTTATGGAGAATATACCCTATTTGTTGGATGGTTCTTTTGATAAAACATGTCTTCCTCACCCAGTGTTTCCATGCTTTGTGTTTTTTTTTTAGTGAGGATGAACTGTTATCACACATTACCTTTTTTGACAGTATTGTATAGCAGGCAGGAAGTATGTTCAGACTTACTTGCTTCAGAGACTTAGACACTCAAGTATACAGTGTTGATATGTCTTCAGTTCTATCTATTTGATGAATGATCCCAAACCTTTATGTAATGTTGCTTTGCGTGTGTTCCTTTTTTTTTCTACCTGAGCACCAGCAAGAACAAACACCTAGTCTTCCTCCTGTCAGACTTTAGTGAGGCTTAACTGTGGTTGATACTTGCTCTGGTGTGTCTGTAGGACAAGGAGCTTCTGGTCACAATGCTTTATAGTCGAGTGGAATTTAAAGGATATTTTTATGTGTATGAATCTGTCCTGATTGTTGTTATTGTTAGCTTGATACAAGCTTGGTTCTGAGGAGGAAACTATATTCCTCATAAAATTGGCCTATAGGCAAACCTGTGGGGGCATTTTCTTGATTGATGATTGATATGGAATAGTTCAGCCCACTGTGGGTGGTTCTGTTCCTGGGCAGGTGGTCTTGGGGTATATAAAAAAGCAGGCTGAGCAAGTGAGAAGAAGAAGCCAGATGTTAAAAATAAGCAGCATTCTTCCATGGACTTTGTTTCAGTTCCTGCCCTTAGGGTCCTGATTTGACTTTCCTCAGTGATGGACTATTATTTGGAAGTGTAATATGAAATAAACCATTTCCTCAGCAAGTTGCTTTTGATCATGGTGTTTTATCACTACAGTAGAAACTAAGATGGTGCTTTGTCTGCATGCATATCTGTATATCATGTATTTATCTATGCCAAGAATGCCTGGAAAGGGTGTTAGATCTGCTGGGACTGGGATTATAGATGGTTATGAGGGTGATCTTACCCTCTGAGCCACCTCTCCAGCACAGGATGTTATATTTTAAGTAACTTATGTGCTTACTTTCCTGAGTCCTTTATATGGTGCTTATTGTGCGGTATAATAATCATGCAAAGTGACATGGGATAGAATTACTCAGATTAATATCCTGTTCTCCCTTCCTCACTACTTTGTACTTGAACAGTTATTTATTTTGAGAGTATAGATTGCTTTGTTCTATAATGATTATGATATTTTCTGTCAAGGAGTATTCAAATAATTGAATGATTATGTGAGCATATTCTATACATATACATGTATATATATATATATATATATATACACATAAATACATTTATAAAAAGGTTCTAGTGTAACTTAGAGTACTGTATTAGTTGCTTTCTTGTTGCTGTGACAAGAAACTTTGAACAAAGCCACTTAAGGAAGAAAGAATTTAGTTTAGCCTATGATTATAGAGGGGTAAAGTTCATAATGGTGAGTAAGGTATGACATGGCAGCAGGACCCTGAAGTAGATAGATTACATTTTCATCTCTACACAGATGACAAGTCTTATAAAGCCTTGAGGCCACCCTGAGTGTTGTATATTCTCGAGCAAGGATCTACATCCTACAGATACCATAATTTTTCTAAACATGACTTCCAGCTGGGAACCATCATTCAAATACATGAGCCTATGGAGGACATTTCTTATTCAAATTACAACAAATACATACTCTTCCTCAGTCAGTATAGGTGCTGCTAATGAACCCATATTATAAGGTGTGCATTTTTATTGGTTTTCATAATCTCACCTTCAGTGTAATACATGGTATTTGATGACTGCTAAGTGTTGCTTTTTGATTGATGTCAATAGGAATCTGAATCCTGCAGATTAAAGAGAAACGAATATTGTCATTTTTCACTTTGATGCATAAGTTTCCCTGATGTGTCCTTGGAGTCACAGAAGGTTTTGATGACACATTTTACCATCAGACTCAAAAGATGGACATTAGCAGTTTGTCCTGTGGTAAGTTCTGTTGTTACTGTTTTTGAGAGAATCCGTTTTAGGTTCTTCCTACACATTGTAGAGCCAGAGGTCTGCCAGTCTGTTATGGAGTCCAAAGAGGGATGTTTTATATATCAGCCTTCTAGTATGTGCTTGAGAACAGGTACTGCATAAATCATAACTTATTCTTGTCATTGTAGGCAAATTCAGAGTTAATATTTCTCAAAACTTAACATTTCCTTGGCTTTAAAGCAAAAGTAATGTACTTTTCTTGACTGCCAAGACAGTTCACCATTGATTGCATCTTCCTGGTATAAAAATTGCTGTGTAGGTTGCTAGAATTATATTTGCAAAATTATCTGAGTGAACTGAGTTATGTATTAATTGCAAACAGATGAACTCCTGTCCTCACAGTGGATGTGGGCTTTTTGGCAGCTCTGGATTTTTGTATCTTTTTTTTCCAGGAAGTCTGCTTTCTGGTGACCAAGTCTGCAGTCAAGGAGAAGAAACAGAGGGAGAAAGCACACTGGTTGATTGCCTGAAAAACTGTAATAAGGTATGAAGAATTTCCACAAACTGACCTCATTGCATATGGAGGTATACATCTTTCCATGCAGACAAACTTGTCTCCAGGGATAAGAGCTTTTTCACACTGCTGTAATGTTGTGTTATTATAATCTTGAGCCTGTGGTGCCAAATTCCAGTTTGTCTTTTACACTGCTCTGAAAAACAATAAGAAAGCAAAAGTATCATTTTCTCAAAGACTTTGTTATTTTCATATTTTCCCCATTTATACGGTGTGTCCAGGAGTATTATTGAAAAGAACAAAGATGAGAAAGGTCAGTGTGTGGTGAGGTTAAAACAGGTGAAAAGTGTCATTAAAGCTTCATCATTGGAGTAGATGGACAGAGTGTGAGTGAATACAGGGAAGCCTAGTCTAAGGCCGTCAAATCCCAGGGGATAATGTGAGAACTTGCAGTTCTCTCTAGGTATTGGGTTCCCCATCCTTATTCTCCTGAGAGGATTGGTGGGGATATTAACTTGATTGAAACAAGCATGTATGGGTGGTTTAGGATTTGGTGATCTTTCAGGCTATGGATTTCACACAAGAGGAGTGGACTACAAAGGATCCAACTCAGAACAACATACCTAGTAATGTGATAGTGGAGGACAATAAAAACCTGGCCTCTGTAGGTAAGTTGGTAGTTATTCTCATATGACATGCTTCATGTGGAGCAGGGACATAATATGTACTTAGTGTGTTTAGGACATTTGTCAAATCCAGTAACAGTGATAGCAGTTTCTCTTCTAACGTATTTAAACATATGATGTTAGTTTAATGGGGGATGTATAGCAAACTTCAATGCCTCATAAATGTTATATGTGTGCTTCATTACTGAGCTGCATGCCTAGCACACTATAGGTTGTTTTTTTTTTTTTAAGATTTAGGGTGGTGATGAAAGTACACTGCAGAGGCAGTCGGATCTCTGAGTTTGAGGCCAGCCTGGTTTATAGACAACCAGGACAACCCAGGGCTACTCAGGAATCCTGCCTAGAAAAACAAAAACAAAAGATTTATGCTTATTTATGCATATGTGCCAACAGCACTCATGTGGAAATCAGAGGACAACTTGAAGGGAGCCAGTTCTCTGCTTTTGGTTTGTGGGAGGAAGATTCATTCTCCTTTCTGCCACTGCACTCACTGTAGGAGTACTGGGGCTAGGGTTACTGATGTGTGCCATTGCAGCTGACATTTTAATATATGGTATTCTGGTTTTCTTCCTGTTGCTGTAATAAAACACAGAGTAAATAAGCAACTTGGAGAGGAAAAGGTTTATTTGGCTTACAGGTTATAGTTTATCATCAAGGGCAGCCAACACAGGGACCTGTAGGCAGACTTTGAAAAGGTTGGCAGTGTTAAGTGGGAAATATTTTTTGACCTAATGAGCTATCTCAATGGCCCACTGTGGTGGTTCTTAAAATGTGTATCACCTGGTTCTGTTGAAATGTTCTTGTTTCCACCTTTGATAGATAGTGTTCTGTTTGTCTTATGACTCTATCTGAATTAGATGAACTATGGTATTTATAAGTTAAAATGGTTTACTTTATTGCCTAGGAGATATTGTTGTGATTTATTTATCTGTTTCATTAAAATGCTAGAAATTGATTTCTATTTCAGTTGTCAGAGATGCTTGGGATCATGGGATAAAACTTTGTCATTTTAGTACTTTTGAAATAATTTCTGCTTTTATTAGAATTGTAGATCAAAAGCTGGATTTGATTGTGTATGCCTATAATCCCAGTAGGTTTGCAAGTTTGAGGGGCTAGTCTGGGCTACATGATAGCCTGTGTTGGGGGAAAATGTATTATAGATCTGAATTATATAAAAGTTTGTCATCTTCCGTTAATGCAACTTTGTTTATTTATAGGATGTCAGACACTTTCCAAATCCAATGCTTTGACTTGCTTGAAAGAATTGGTTACCACACAGAGAGGACTTCTTCAAGGTAAATGTTTGTAAAGAACAGCTTTGACCAGAGGCATGCATCTTCGTCAACTCTCCTGTTTTTTTTGTCCCTCCAAAAATTTTGTGATCTCATGAGATAGCATTTTATGTTTCAAGTTCATTATCTTTTGCTTTTTTTGGTTTGTATTTTTGAGTTACTGTATGTTCCTGACTGGCCTGGAACTTGCTTTGTACATCAGACTGGCCTTGAACTCAGATTCATTTGCCTCTGCCTGCCTTCTGGAGTGCCAAGCTTATTGTTTTATGTACTTTTCTTTCTTTTTATTTGCCACTTAAAATTTTTTAAAATTTCATTTTACATTCCAACCACAATTCTCCCTTCCACCCCTTCTCCTGTCTCCACTCCTCTTCCCACCCTCCTTTGCCTCCCCCCACCTCCCCAAGCCTAACTCCAGTCCACTCCTTATGGGTAAGGGCTCCCATGAGGAGTGAGGAGTCAACATAGTATGGCACAATAGGTTGGGGCAGGGCCAGGCCCCTCTTCCATGCATTAAGGCTGAACATGGCATCCCACCATGGGGAGTGGGCTCTAACAAGCTAGATTATGTACTGGGATTATATCATGGCCCTACTGCCTCTGAGCATAGCCTCTCACCCTAAGGAATGGGCTGGAACAAGCTAGCTCATGTGCCAGGTTTGTATTTTGGTTCTATTGGTAGGGTCCCTCAGCTAGTCCTAGCTTCATAACTGTCTGCCACATATGGAGGGCCTAGTTCAGTCCCCTGTAGTGTCTAGTGCTGCCAGTCTGAAGTTCATGAGTTTTCATGAGCTTGGTCCAAATGTCTCTGTAGATTTCTCTATTATGAGTTTGACCTCCCTTGCTCATATATTTCCTTCTCCCTCTCTTTGACTGGATTCCTGGAGCTTGGCCTGGTTCTTAGTTATGGATTTCTGTGTTTGCTTCCATCAATTACTGGAT
Source organism: Cricetiscus sungorus (assembly GCA_030556225.1). Taxonomy (NCBI): domain Eukaryota; kingdom Metazoa; phylum Chordata; class Mammalia; order Rodentia; family Cricetidae; genus Cricetiscus; species Cricetiscus sungorus. The sequence goes on from JANBXA010000740.1 coordinate 55,620,757, forward strand.
GAAAGCTCTATGATGATAGTTGGGATATTCCTCAATCTGATTACAGGGGTAGGACAGTTCGGGCATCCTTTCCATTATTACTAGGTGCCTTAGTTGGGGTATTCCTTGTGCATTCTTGGGAATTACCCTAGCACCAGGTTTCTCCCTAAGCCCACAGTGGCTCCCTCTATTAAATTATCTTTTTCATTGCTCTAGCACTCCCTGCCTAGGCCATCTGATTCCGTCCTGTTCTTACTCCTCTTTCTCTTCTCCCCTCCTTCCTTACTCCCCCCCCCCTCCAGTTTGCTCTGTAGATCTCATCTAATTTCCCTTCTCAGGGTGATCCCATGAGTTCTTCTTAGGGTCCTCTGTTACCTAGCTTCTCTGGAGCTGTGGATTTTAGTCTGGTTAACCTTTGCTTTACATCTAATACCCACTTATGAGTGAGTACATACAGTGTTTGTCTTTCTGAGTCTGGGTTACCTCAGGATGTTTTTTTCTAGTTCCATCCATTTGCCTGCAAATTCCACGAGGTCATCATTTTTTTACTGTTGAGTAGTACTCCATTGTGTAAATGTACCACATTTTCCTTATCCATTCTTCAGTTGAGGGGCATCTAGGTTGTTTCCAGGTTTTGGCTGTTACGAATAATGCTGCTATGAACACTGTTGAGCAAATGTCTTTGTGGTATGATTCAGTGTCCTTTGGGTAAATGCCCAAGAGGTATTGCTGGCTCTTGAGGTAGACTGATTCCCGGTTTTTTTAAACTGCCATACTCATTTCCAAAATGTCTGTACAAGTTTGCGCTCCCACCAGCAGTGGAGGAGTGTTCCCTTGATTCCACATCCTCTCCAACATAAGCTGTCCACAGTATTTTTTTCCATCTCTCCCTCTTCTGTGGTAGTAAAAGTCTCAATTATATATCCTGAGTTTTTCCTCAAATGTTCCTCCCTCCCTTCCTCCCTTTTTCTTTTCATTATGGTGTAGTATTAAATAGTTGATTCTCTAGCCAAGGATTTGTTTGTGTTGGGATTGCAGGTATGTGTCACCACACTGTGCTGTACTTTCATGATACTTCTTCCTTTTTTTCTCTGGTGACATTTTTGTTTTATTACCATGTATTACTTTTGACAGAATTTACTATTTAACAAATTTTCCTCTTACCAGGTTTATTTAGAAAACCATGGTGCCATTTTTAACTCCTTTGCTATACTGTTCTTTTATTAAACTTTAATCTTATTTTGTGGGTTTAATTCCAGAAGTGGAAAAACAACTACACACCAAAGATTTAGCACTAGAGCAGGATTTTTTGACAAGACATAGCTTCATGGAGACACAGCAAGTGGTAAGTTCAACAAAACATATATTTTCTACTTTATGTACTCAGCAAAGAATGACAGTTTTTTCTTTTATAATTTATTTACTTATTTTTATTACATATACAGTGTTCTGTCTGCATATCTACCTGCATGCCAGAAGAGGGCACCAGATCTCATGATAGATGGTTGTGAGCCACCATGTGGTTGCTGGGAACTGAACTCAGGATCTTTGGAAGAATAGCTAGATCTTAACCTCTGAGCCATCTCAATTTTTTTTTTTTTTTTTTTTTTTGTAAAATAGAAAGTCAGGACATGAAAAGAAATGGGTTTCTTGGTATTAGGAATGATTTCTTATTATGTACTCTGAAGAGGGGATCCAAAGTTAATATGAAACTGTTCAAGAAGACATTTTCTCTTAGGTAGACTTGCCCTCACAGCAAAACAAAACAGGAAACCAAAAACCTATGCCATGACTGAATCCCTAGTTGAATTTTTCCCAAAGGCACATGTCTTATTTAGGTGAGGGATTACTCTGAAAATTATTTCAATATTTTAGTAACCATGTGTGTTGACTTTTGTTATTTATATTTTATGTGTTCTAACAAATGATAAAGATGGAAATTTCCACTTTTAAATAAGTAAATTCACTTATAATCTCATAACATGTTTGATATGTTCTTCAGAGTGTGTTATAACATAGGGGGAGTGGGATGAATAAAGTTCCCTGTATGGTTGTGATGATGTAAGTTTATTTATAAGAAGTGCTGAAACCGATGAGTATAGAAGGTGTACAGAGTGAGTGTGGGTTGAGAGATGTTCTAGAAAAACTGAGTCTTGAGACATTTTTGGGACCTTAGACTTCTATATAGGCATGGATGTTACTTCTTCATTTTGTAGTGAGCATGGATGATGTTTACTTTGCTTAAGCTGGCATTTATGTGATGTTTAGGATGCAGTAACCTTTGAAGATGTGACCGTGGACTTTACCCAGGAAGAATGGACTTCACTGGATCCAATTCAAAGAAATCTCTACAGAGATGTAATGCTGGAGAACTACCAGAACCTGGCCACAGTAGGTAAGACTGCCATCATTTGTTCTGGCTTCATAAGATAACAGAAATAGTGTTCTAGAATGTGATGTCTGCTCAGAGAATAGTGGGAAATAGCAGATTAAATCCCTTCCTTAATATAATTATTCCATCATGGTAATAGTGTTAGTATAATAAGACTTTCTCCTTTTTGATTTGTTTTTGTTTTGTGGCAGGGTCTTACTCTATAAGGCTGACTAAGCTCTCAGCATTCTCCTGTCTCAGTCTTCTCAGAGCTGGGATTACAGATGTGCGCTATCACATCTGCCATTTTTTTTTAAACTTATATATTTATTTGTTTGTTTGTTTATTTATTTTGTACATATTGAGCCCAGTTCCCTCTTCCTCCCTCCTTCTCTCCTTCCCTCCCTCCCTCCTTCCCTCTTTCCCTCTCTTCCCCCTGAAATGCACCCCTCCTCTCCCACCAACCCCCCTACATGTAGGGTGATGCCATCCAGGAGGTGTCATCTAAATCTGTCAAGTCATTTGAAGTAGGGACTAGGACTTCTCTCCTGTTAAGGGGAGTATCCCTCCATGGGGAATATGCCCGCAAGGTCTTTTTGTGCACCAGGAGTACAACCTGGTTCCACTGTCTGAGGTCCTTTAGACTGCTCAGGCCTTGTAGCTGAGACCCATGTTCAGGAGATCTGAGTCAGTCCCATGCTGGATTCCCAGCTATCAGTCTGGGGGCCTGTTAGCTCCTCCTTGTTCAGGTCCGCTGTCTGTATGTGTTTTTGCAACCTGGTCATGTCCTCCCTCTCTGCATCTGGATTCTAGTTCGGCTCAGTGTTTAGTTGTGGGTGTTTGCTTCTGTTTCCAACAGCTACTAGATGAGGGCTTCATGATGGTGGATAAGTTAGTCATTGATCTCATTATCAGGGAAGGACATTTATGGTTTCTCAAATTGTTAGTTGGAATCAGTCTTGTAGGTCTCTGGACATTTCTTTAGTTTCAGTTTTCTCTTCAATCCTATAATGGCTCCCCCTTTTATGTCCCCCCTCTCCTCTCTCTCTCTCTCTCTTCCTCTCCCTCTCCCTCTCCCCCTCCCTCTCTCTCTCTCTCTCTCTCTCTCTCTCTCTCTCTCTCCCTCTCCCCCCCCCTCTCTCCCCCCCCCCTCTCTCTCCTGTCTTCTATTCCTCCCCTTCTCTTTCTCCTAGTTCCCTCTTCACCTACTGCCCCCCCCCCACAAGCTCTGGAGAACTTGTTTTTTTAACAATCTTTATGAATCTGTTTCTAAAGACAAGGACTAGTGCTATCATTTTTTCTATATAAGACTGAAGACCTGTGGCTGGGTATGTTTCTTTGTGGTAGAATATTTGTTAGACATATGAGGCCTTTGGTTTGCATCTCTGGGGAGTGGGGGTGGTAGTGACTTTATAACACTTGCATTACTTAATTTTAAATCTTATTGGAAGAAATAGTTTAGTGTATTTTATATTCTTAAAGATAGAATTTTCATTAATAATGAAGGCCTAGGAATATTGCATGCCTTAATAATATTGGCAGTAATGGGGATTAAATTTAGGACCTTATACAGCCTAGGCAAGTGCTCTACTACTGAACTATATCCTCAGCCAGTTTTTGGTTTCTTGAGACAGATCTCACTGTTTTGCTCTGTAGCTCTGAGACTTTTTTGTTGATGTATCTGTCTCTGTTTAGGAGGTCAGTTGTTTAAACCTACCCTGATTTCTTGGTTGGAGCAGAAAGTAGAGTTGACGGTAACAGAGCAAGAAATTCTCCAAGGTTAGTATTTGTTGAAAACGTTTCTTGTCATTGTCAAGTTCCATATGTTTACAAGTGTGTCAAGGGAACTGTTAGAAGACCACCTTGAATCTAAAGGCTAAAGTCCTTGGAACACCATTTAACTTTAATAGACAAAGCTAATATATAACATCTGTGATTTACTTTTTCCCCCTTTCACCATCCCATTTAATTTTACCAGAAAAACTTGTTAATTATTACAGCTCAGACACTATATCCTATGCTTGTCAAATTTTAAACTTAGATGCTTTATTTAAAAAAAGAGCTTATTTTAACTGTTTGCTTTATTGTTTAATGTGTCTGTTTTTTAATGTTTTTTTTTAGAGTTTCTCTGTGTATCCCTAGCTGTCTTCTGGAACTCACTCTGTATACCAGGCTGACCTTGAACCCACAGAGATCCACCTATCTTTGCCTCCTGCGTGCTAGGATTAGTAAAGGGGTGTGCCACCACTGCCTGGCTTGTTTAATGTGTTTTAATATGGAAAATATGGAAAAAACTTAAGTGAAGTTCTGGCCTGGAACTCACCATTATACACCAGACTGGCCTTGAACTCACAGAGATTTGCTTGCCTCTGTTTCCTAAAGGTGTGCACTACCACACTTGGCCACATGAAGTGGGTTTTTGGCTGTTTTTTTTTTTTTTTTTTTTTTTTTAATTTAACCTTTCATTTGTTGTCCAAATTCTTATTTATGTTTTCTGGTTTCACTTTAGAATGGGAAATGCACCTTAAGGCAAAAGGGACAACACTTAAGCAGGATATATTTTGGTCAGATATGTCAAATGGAACACAACTGGTAAGACTCACAGAAATGAAATTTTCTTTTATGTTTATGGGTGCCTGTGTATCATGTCCATTTCTAGTGTCCTTGGAGAACAGATTAGGGCATCTGATTCCCAGGAACTGGAGTTATAGACAATTTGAGCTGTCATGTTAGTGCTGGAAAACTAACTTGTGTCCTTTGGAAGAGCAGCAAATGCTGTTTAACCCCGAGCCAGCTCTCTAGCCCCAGAATATTCTTCCCCCTCTTTTTTCAAAGCATTTTTATTTGAGAATACCTTATATAAAATATATTTTGATAATATTCAATTCCCACTTTTCCTCCTAAATTTCTTAAGATCCACCTCCATTATTCTACCCCAACTCTACATCCTAACCAAATCACTCCGTGGTGTATTTAGGACCATTCACTGGAGCATGGTTGCCCTACCAGGAGCCATAGTCCTTAGGGGAACAAGGATATTTCTTGTCCAAGTTCAGGGAAGAATAGTAATTCACTAGTAAAAATAGATTCGAATGAAAGATATTTGATAGAAATAGCTATTACAAGCAAGGGAACTCTTTTCTCTTTCTCCTCTTTTCTTCCTTTTTCTTTCTCATTTCCTTTTCCCTTTACTCCTTTTATCAGAGAGGGACTCACTGTCACTCTAGTAACCTTCACTTGTGATTTTTGCTTCAACCTACAGAGTGTTGGGATTGCAATAGTATATTAACATACTCAGCATAAATTAGTTTAGTGTGTCAGAATTCCCACAGGTATTCCCACAAGCATTTCCTATACAAGTCTGAAAAAACTTTTAATCATCTTTTTACTCTTTATTAATAGGGAAGGGAACACAATGGAGAGGTGTTTGGTGATTTTATACAAGTTGGAACAGTTATCAGTGAAGATTCATGCCCTCAGATTCACATTAGTACTCCAAATGCAGAGAACACTTCAGATTGTAATTTGTATGGAAAAGACTTCCTGCCACCACTTAAAGAAACTTCTACTGAAGAGAACATTTTTCAAATGAACCAATATGTAAAACCTTTCAGTTTGACTTCAGATGTTTCACAGAAAATGTTCACTCTGGAAAAATCCTTTGAATGCAGTGTCTGTGGGAAAACTTTTGTTAATCAGTCAGAACTTCAAGCACATAGTTCTTCTCATAGTGAAAAGGATCTCCACAAATCAGAGCAGTGTGGGCAAGCTTTTACTCATCCTACGAGGCATGATGAGCATGTTGCAATTCCCACTGAAAAAAAATACTATGAATGTAAGAAATGTGAAAAAATCTTTACACATCTTATCTATCTTAATATCCATATGCAAAGCCACACTATGGAGAAACCCTACGATTGTAAGGAATGTGGGAAAGCCTTCACTGAGCGCTCAAGCTTAATTGTACATTTACGACAACACACACGAGAGAAGTCTTATGAGTGCAAGGAATGTGGGAAAACCTTTATTCAACCCTCACGCCTTACAGAACATATGAGAAGTCATACAGGAGAGAAACCATATCAGTGTGACCAGTGTGGGAATGCCTTTGCATCTTCTTCTTACCTTACTACACATTTGAGAACTCATACTGGAGAGAAGCCCTTTGAGTGTAACATATGTGGGAAGGCTTTTACACGTTCCTCTTACCTGCTAGGTCACATACGAACTCACACAGGAGAAAAACCCTATGAATGTAAAGTATGTGGTAAAGCGTTCAGTGGCCGTTCTTGGCTTACGATACACTTACGAAAACATACTGGAGAGAGGCCCTATCCATGTACAGAATGTGAGAAAGCCTTCACCAGCTTTGCTCAACTAACTGAACATATAAAAACTCATACTGGTGAGAAGCCCTTTCGGTGTAAGGTATGTGCAAGGACCTTTAGAAATTCCTCATGCCTTAAGACCCACTTTAGAATTCACACTGGAATAAAACCATATAAATGTAATTTCTGTGGGAAAGACTTCACTGCACGTTCAGGCCTTACTAAGCATGTGCTAATTCACAATGGTGAGAAGCCTTATGAGTGTAAGGAATGTGGGAAAGCCTTCAGTACATCCTCTGGCCTTGTTGAACATATAAGAATTCATACAGGAGAGAAGCCCTTTGAATGTTATCAATGTGGGAAAGCCTTGGCTCATTCCTCATCTCTTGTTGGACATTTAAGAACTCACACTGGAGAAAAACCCTTTGAGTGTAACCAGTGTGATAAAACATTTACACGATCTTCTTACCTTCGTATTCATATGCGAACTCACACTGGAGAGAAACCATATGAATGTAAAGAGTGTGGGAAAACTTTCCCTGAGCGCTCATGCCTTACTAAACATATAAGAACACATACTGGTGAAAGGCCCTATGAATGTAAGGAATGTGGGAAAGCCTTTATTAGTTTTGCTCAACTTACTGTACACATAAAAACTCACAGTTCCGAGAGACCTTTTCAGTGTAAGGTGTGCACAAAATCCTTTAGAAACTCCTCATCCCTTGAGACCCACTTTCGAATTCACACTGGAGTAAAACCCTATAAATGCACTTACTGTGGGAAAGACTTCACTGCTCGTTCAGGCCTTACTATACATTTACGAAATCATACTGGGGAGAAGTCCTATGCATGCCAAGAATGTGGAAAAGCCTTTAGCACTTCCTCAGGCCTTATTGCACATATAAGAAGTCACAAAGGAGAGAAACCCTTTGAATGTGACCACTGTGGGAAAGCCTTTGCTTCTTCCTCTTATCTTAATGTGCATCTGAAAATTCACACTGGAGAAAAGCCCTTTCAGTGTACAGTATGTGGGAAAACATTTACATGTTCTTCTTACCTTCCTGTTCACATGCGAACTCATACTGGAGAGAAGCCTTTTCAGTGTATAATATGTGGAAAGTCATTTTTATGGTCCTCATACCTTCGAGTTCACATGAGAATTCACACTGGAGAGAAACCCTATGTATGTCAGTACTGTGGAAAAGCCTTTACAGAGCACTCAGGCCTTAATAAACATTTACGGAAACACACAGGAGAGAAACCTTATGAATATAAGGAGTGTGGGGAAGCCTTCACTACTACTGCTGATGCTAATGCTCCTGAAAATCCCCATTGGGGGGAAAACCTTTGAATGTAAGGAATTCAGAAAATTGTTTTGGAAGCCCTTGTTCCATCCTTTGTAATCAGAATTCAGTTTATACAAGTCTTATTAATATATTAAGCAATGTATATAAGCATTCAGTTGTCACTATTTACTGTAAAAAACAACTCACTCTGAGGATGCTCTGAGTTTAAGGATCATGGGAGAGATCAAAATCTCATAATACATGATCTCAATCAAGGTTTGTAGTATAGGAAATGAAAAACTTTCATGTTTCCATATATGTTGATGGCAGACATGTAAAAATGTCATAGATCTTAAATTTCTCTGTTCACTTGTGCTCACACAGTTGAGAAAAATCTTAAGTTTGGTAAATAACCTTTATGTAAGATTTCATGTGTTTACAGACTGAACACAAACTTTATGTGTAATAGGGGATTTGCTTCAATGTCTTGAAGTTTTGGATGGCAACACATGGATTTCTTGGGTGCTTCTAGATGAACTTTTAATATTTCTATATTTGTGTATTTTTATGACTTCAATTATAAATTTCTAAATTCTATTAATAGGTTTTCTTTTTTAAAATAGTCTTGTTTGATATAATTGAAAACTATTGTTTCTATCTAGTGTCTAGTACATGTCCCATGTCGGCAGTTGTGAACTAATGAACACAAACTCCCATCTACTCACTACTTGGTATTTGTTGTGCCATGTACCCCTCTGCACTGTTGTCTACTCTCCTCCCCTTGTCTTTTTTTTTAGAGTCAGTCTCACTTTGTGACATAGACTAATATGAAAATCATGTAGCCTAGACTGGTCTCCAGCTCATGGCAGACCTGGTTCAGTCTCCGGAGTGCTGAGATTGCAGCTATGAGGCATCATACCTTGCTCTTTCCACTGTTTCTACATGCTTTACTAGCACTAACATCACTGTGTTTTTTCATAGTGTTCAAACAACCTCTTTCTTTGAGTTCCCAGTATATGGTAGCAATTATCCCATTCTCTGGAGTTCAGCTTTTTTTTTTTAGACTTATTTGTTATCTGTATTAACTATACCTTGGGTTTTTGTAGCTCAAACTGACACCGAACTTTCAACCTTTCCGCCTCAAACTTTAGTGCTGGAGTTTGAGGCATTTCTCACCATGCCTAGCTGTTTTTATGACTTCTGTCAGTTTACATTATGTCTTCAAGGTAGAGCTGTGTTATAGTCAATTATTTTGTTTTAAGATGTTTAATTATCCTTTGGTATGTTTATGGATACTTAGTTTCCATACCTCGGCTATTGGGAGTATTGTTGCATTGAATGTTAGTGTAGCTGTCTCTTTAAATTAATGATCTTATGCCCTCAGAGTCTCCAAAGTGGGTTTGTTTATAGTAATGATAGTACAGTTTGTCTGTACTATTCTATAATGACTATTGATTATGTTCTCAATGATGTACATAGTCTTTTTATTGCTTATCTTTTTACTTTTTTTCTTTCTTAGGGCCATTTTAAAATGTAAGATGTTATCTTCGTAGTTTTCTTAAGCATTTTTCTAATTTGTAAGCCATTTGTATGTCTTTGCTAAAATATTAATTTCAGTTATCAATTTTTAAATCAATTTATGTGTTTTGCTGAGACATTACCTGAGTTACTCTGTTTGAGACATAGACCCACTGTAATATATATAGTTTGCAGATACTTTTCTATCAGTGTACATGCCTTTTCAGATTTGTTTTCTGCTCTGCTTTGCAAAATCTTCAGTTTGATGTTGCCCTAATTCTTCATATTTGTTTTTTATGCCTGTGATTTTCAGGTCAGCTTCAAAATTCTTTGCTGGTGTGTCAGGAAGCATTCTTATTAGAGTTGTGTTACAGTTTTAGATTTTGTTTTCAGGGTTTTGTTTGTTGAAGGTGATCTCACTATGTAATCTAAAGTAGCATGGAATTCACTGTGTAGACCAGGCTGGCCTTAAACTTGTAGCAATATTTCTTCCCCTGGCCTCCTGAGTGCTGAGATTTTGGGTATGAATCAGCTTACCCAACTTAACTGTATTTCTTTTGCTATTATTTAATTTTATTTTCTTTTTTCCTTGACCTCCGAGTTTATACACACACACACACACACACACACACACACACACACACACACACACACACACACCCATAGTTAATGGTGCACTTACTCTGCTTGCATATCCATTTTGTTAGTTTGTTTAGCAAACAAACTTTTTATGTTGTGGAAATTTTGTTGAAAATTTGGTTGTAAGCATTTGTGTTTTGGTGCTAGGAATGCTAGTCATATGCTCTACTCTCAAAGTGTAGTTCTGGACTCATTGTTGAAATTAGTTTGACTGTATAAGGGTTTTATTTTTGTCTTTTGTTTTTGGTTTTTGTTTTGGAGACAGGGTTTGTCTGTGTAGCTTTCAGCCTCTAGGAACTCACTCTGTATTCCAGATTGGCTTGAACTCACAGAGATTTCCCCTGCCTCTGCCTCTTAAGGATTAAAGGCGTGCACCATCACTGCTGGGTTTGAGTAAGATTTTTTAATTGTTGTTATTTAGTTTAATTTTTGAGAAATAGTCTTTCTGTGTAGCTCTGGTTGACACTGACTGCTAGATAACTGTATTTGTTCTTCATGTGCTGCCATTATGATTAAGTACATTCTATCTAATTTATTGACTTGTCACCATCGGTTGAAATCCTATGTTGTTATATGTTCTTGTACGTTTTCTGTAATACAGGATTTCGTTCATTTTGTTTATTTAGTGCATCTCATTCATTTATTTGCATAAACCATCTTTGCATCCCACTGCAAGATAAACTCATTCTTGATCACAGTTTGTGTGGTCCTTTTTAAAGTTACTTTGTGAAATGACCAGGAGATTGAAAATGTCTTAATAGTAAGTTTTTCATTATTTGTTTTTGAGACAGAGTCTTGGTTGTGTAGTTCAAGCTTGATCTTGAATCCACTGTGTAGCGCAAACTGACCTCAAACTAATGATCTTCCTCCATTAACCTCTCATGTATTATGGCTTCAGTATTGGTTCACTGTGTCTGGCTGATAATGTTTAGAAAGACTTTTCTGTGTTTCCAATAAGTGACTTAATTGTTAGGGCATAAATAGACTGAAAAAGAGGTATTGTTTCTTCATTGTAAGGGTGCCATTGTTGTAAAGATATCCCAAAAATAGAGTACCCAAATATGTAAAGCAAATATTAGAATATATGTAGAGAGAAATAACATTATAATGAGAGTGTAAGGCTGCTTTAGCTGAATTGATAATAACATTGAGTCTTAAAATCTCTAAGGAAACTATACTTGAAGTAGACTTGAGACCAAGAGAATTTAATAAATCTATATATAACATTCTATCTAAGAGCCAGAGGATATTTTGTGTTTAACTTCACAGGGTACATTATGAGAAATTTCACATTAGACTTACAAGCTTTACATTAAAAATAATTCTTAGGCTGGGTTGAGTTTTTTTAGAGAGGGTCTCATTGTATAGTTCAGAAACTTTCAGCCTGCAATTTTGCCTCAAGGATACAATACTGTATTGTATGAATATAGTTAGAATTGGCACTAATTTTGTTTACTGAATCTGTATCCCAACTAATGAAAATATTCCTCACTTGACAGTTTTTTAAAAAAATATATTACATTTTTTTATTTGGAGTGGGAGTACACAACATGATGTATGTGGAGATCAGAGGACAACTCAGGAACTGGCTTTGTCTTTCATCTTGTGGGTCCTGGGAATTGAACTCAGGTGGATGGGCTTGGAGGTAAGCATTTCTTTTACTTGCTGAGCCAACTTGCTGGCCCACAGAGTTATATTGTATAATTGATATAAAAACACCTAATGTTTTAGCAAATTAGAAAACACAGTTCCATAGGCCCTGGAAATAGATGCTTATATATATCTTACAGAATGGTGATTAATGTGGCAGGGACTTCTCTGGGCGTATAACCAGGAAAGTCCATCATAGGCTTTACAGAGTCTTCGTTTGTCAGGAACTAAAATAGCCCATTTTTACCAATACTTAATGTCTTAGCCAATTCTCAGTGGGTAGTACAATATTGTTCACAATATTGTTGTCATGGTGGTGTGAATATGCTGTCTTGGTGTTAATGATAACAGAAAGGCTGCACTCATGAATAGTTATTTCCTTATTTCTCTTAAACTTTAACCACTGGCAGCCACTGTTTACTTCTGTGATTTCAATTTATTTTTTAGATTCCCAGTGTGAGATAATGCAGAGTTTTTTTTCTTTTTTGAGACAGGGTTTATCTGAATAGCCCTAGCTGTGTTGAAACTCACTATGTAGACCAGGCTGGCCTCCCAAGTGCTGGGATTAAAGGCATGCACCACCACTGCCTGGGTGTAAAGTTTATTTTTACGTGTATGTTTAGCCTGTATGTATCTCAATGCACTAGGTATGTGCTTGTTGCCCAAGAAAGGTCAGAATAAGGTATCAGGTCCTCTGGGACTGGAGTTGGAGTTATGAGCCTCCATGTGGTTGCTGGGAATTGAATCCATGTCCTTTGGAAGAAGCCAGTATAGTATAATTGAAGCCAGATTATTATAATTTTGAAGTTTTTTGGAAACTAGTATGGTTTGATAGTGAAATGTCCTCTACAAGCCTATGTGTTTGTATGTGTGGTCTCCCCCAGCTAAAGAAGGCTGTGGGTAGGGTGGGTCTTTGAAGGTTGTACCTGACAACTATTTTGGTTCACCTTTCTACTTCTGATCTGCCAAGATTCCATTACAAGCTCCTGCTGCTACAGAACCTCTCCAGCTACCATGACTTTCCTGTCATGATAGATTTTGCTTCTGAATCTATGACTTCAAATCTTTCCTCCCTCAAAAAAATGCCCCTGTCAAGAATTTTGACAAGTGATATAGAACCCACATAATAGACAGACAAAGGTGTTAAATCTTCTGGAAGCTAGAATTATAGGATGTTGTGAGCCTATTAATTTTGGGTCCTTTGTAAGAACAGTAAATGCTCTGAACCACTGAGCTGCCGTCTTCAGCCTCTCAAGCATCCTTTTATACACTTGTTGGCCACTTTTGTGTTTCAGTGTCTAGATTCCGTTCAAGTTTGTTTTGTCCTGTGTGTGTGTGTTGCACGTGTATTTGAAATGGGCGCATGTATTCCAGATTGTCCTCAAATTTGACATGTAGTCAAGGATGACCTTGAACTTTCTCTACCCCTAATGTACTAGGGAGTGTATGGTGTTGAGTACTGAACTTGAAACTTTTATGAATGCTAGGCAAGAATACTATTTTCAGAGCTACACTGACATATTCAGATGTGTATAAAGTGCACTTGATCATATTCATATACATCTTTACCTTGTATTGTTTTCTTTCTGTTGGTCTTCTTCCCCTAAAGCCTTCATCTTTGCTTTCATGTCTTTAAAATTTTAGTTTTGTTTTGAATCTGTGCATGAGAAAATACTTGTCATTCTGGATTTAGTTTATTTTGCTTACTATGCATTTTAGTTCCATCACTGTTCCAACAAATTACAGACTTTATTTTTTAATGACTAAATAAAGTTCCATTCTACGTGTCACCTTTTTACCCTCCATTTTATTATTCACATGTATTCCCCATGTATTTGGGTGTCCAGGGAGTCTAGAAGAGGGTTTTGGATCTCATCTAGCTGTAGTTTTAGGCTCAGAGCCACCCAGCAGTGGTGCTGGGAACCACTCTGGTTCCCTGGAAGAGCAATTTTAGCCAATGAGCCATCTCTCAGTCCATTTATTAATGAACAGCTAACATGATTTTTTTTTTTTTTTAAACTTGGCTAGTTTGAGTAGTGTTACTATTAACCTGGGTGTGCAGACATTTGTATTATGTGCTGTCTTGACTTGCTTCATTTGTACCCAGGAATGGTACAACTGAATCACATCATAGTTCTGCTTTCAATTGTTTGGGCAACCTCCATACTGATTTCCATTCTCATCAGAAGGGTTCTGGCCCATCTCATCCACACTAGGACTTGTTTTGCATAAATCATTCTGAAGAGGGGCAGATGGAATCTTAGTGGAGTTTTTATTTTTTTCCCTGATAGCCTGGGATTTTGAAAATTTTTCATGTATTTTGAGAACTGATTGTTCAGTGTTTGTTAATAGTTCATTTAAAAAGATTAATGCTTATATGTATATCTGTGCACCTACATGAATTTATGCACATCACATACATTCAGGTCCCCAAAGAGGCCAGAAGAGCATATAAGATACCCTGGAGCTGGTATTACAGGTAGTGAGCTGCCTGATGTGGGTGTTGGGGATGGAATGAAGGTCCTCTGCACGAGCAGTTAGTGATATTAATTGTTGGGCTATCTTCCTAGTCTCTACTGGCTAATATTTAATATAATACAATGGTTTGGTGAAGGCCAGAGGCACTATAGGGTTTGAGGAATTTTGTCAGTTTTCTCTAGTCCTGCCATGAGGTCTATAGTAGAGAAACCCACTTTCCTCAGCTTTGTCAAAGAACAATTCCGTGAGTTGAGAAGAGCACAACTGGAGTGGCCTTCTTCACATAGATGGTTTGCCTAGATAACATAACAGTTTGAGTTTTGGGGAATAGCTCCTATGTATTGTGACAGAACCCTGGCTGCTAGTGTAGTCTGTTGATAAGACTAACATTTGCAGGAGCTAATAACAGTCAAATGAACAAAACCTTCTAAAGAACTCTTGGTTCCTGGGATTGCACAAATAACAGGAGCAGACCACTGAAGTCTATTAACCAGAAGCAACTTCATTAAAAAAAAACAAAACAAAACACACCATGTGGATCAAAACTTCTAACTAGGTAGGGACTCAGAGAATTACTTGGTTTTGTGACCCGATGAGGGGCTTTTTATAGCCAAAGTGACTTTTTATAGCCAAAGGTTATACACAGGGCAGAGAGTACATTCCTGGATTTATGTTATCTTGAGAATGTATTCCTAGGGTTAGGGTCTACAACCCCTGTGGAGTGCATCTTTGGTGTCATGATTTTCAACCTCTGATTACAGGGTGTTAGTTCAAGATGTTTATATAGCCTGGGGCTGTTCTAACTGCTTTCCATATCTGGGGGAATGTATGGTAAAGGTTCAGGGTAGCTTGTTTTAAGGCCATTATCAGACTATAGGCACACATTCTCAGGCTCTTCAGAACTATTGGCAATTAGTGGTTGCTAGAAGCCATTTTCCTCAGTGGTATTCACCTGTAATTTGTCTGTGCTTCAAGTAATTATCCCCCATCTATGCTCATGAAAGCAACTCTATTTTTGATTTGGGGCATCCACATACACTAACATACACAGAAATGAGACATACTTAAAATTTACTGGGTGACTTTGAAAGACCCACAGAGCGTGGACCCTCACGCTCTGACTCAGGAAAGGTCACGCCCCCCAAATCACTCACGAGAAGTGGGGAGAGTTAAGCTAAATTTTTCCATCCTTACAACTTGAAAAAAAGTGGGAGGACTTGTTGGAAAGAAGTTCAATGGAACTGGCAGATGAAAGTGTGTGAAATGACCAAAAGACATTATACATGTGTAAGAATGTCAAAGGGTAGGGCTAGAGAGATAGCTCAATGGTTAAGAGCAATTGTTAATTTTGTAGAGGACTGGATTCAGTTTCTGGCACCCACCTGGTAGTTAACAATTACATGTAACTCTAGTTACAGATAATCTGATGCCCCCACCCCTACCCCTTTTAACCTTCATGGGCACCAGGTATGTATCTGGTACACATACATTACATATATATAGGCATGTGGTTTGAATGAGAATGGCCTTTATAGGCTCAAATATTTGACTGCTTGAAGGATTAGGAGTTCTTGGAGAGCCTTCTGATCTTGTGGATCAGATGTAAACTCAGCTTTTGCTCTAGTACCTTGCTGTGCCTCCCTGCTGCCATACTCCCCATCATGATGGTCACAGACTCACCCTCTGAAACTGAAAGCAAGCTCCCAATTAAATGATTTCTTTTTGAAGTTACCTTGATCATGGTGTCTCTATAGCAGTAGAACAGTAACTAAGACAAAGTTATTTGTGATCACTCTTACACAAATCTACATACAATGAAATAGAGCAAGCGGAGCAAAAAGAAATACAAAAAGGGGGGGAAAAAAAGGAAATTTAATGTTGTAGTCAGATCTTGTGCTCAAGGAGAAAGGTTTTTGCATTGAGATGGCTACAAGCTTATGGGGGCTAGGGAGTGGAATGTGGTTGAATGAAAATGGCCACCATAAGCTCATAACATTTGAGTACTTGGTTCCCTAGTTGGCGGATCTATTTGGGAAGGATTAGGAGGTGTAGTTGTCTTATTATGTAAGCTTTTGGCTACTGCTTCAGTGCCATACCTGCCTACCCACCACCATGTTCTCTGCCATGATGGTGATCTACTCACCCTATGAAACTGTAAGCAAAGCCCAGAATTAAATGCTTTTCTTAAAAGTCACCTTGGTCATGATATTTTTTCACAGCAATAGAAAAGTAAAACACTCATAGACTTTGCTTATTATTTATATTTGAGATGGGATCTGGCTTGGATCTCACGATTCATCTTAAACTCAAGAGATCTGCCTGACTCTGCTTCTGGTGTGCTGGGATTAAAGTTGCTATTTCCACACCCAGCTAAATATTTTTTTTAACAACATAACAAAACCGGGCAATGGTGATGCATGCCATTAATCCCAGCACTTGGGAGGCAGAAGCAGGTAGGTCTTTGTGAGTTTTAGGACAGCTGGGGCTACACAGAGAAACCCTGTGTCAAAAACAAAACAACAAAACTCTTCAAAAAACATGTTAAAGAGTAAGCTAAAAAGAAAAAGTGAAGGAGTTACAGAGGTCAACTTGAAAACTCAATGTAGTACTCAGACACAAGGTGGGCCTGACAGAGATGTGGAAGTCCAGGAAGCATAAAAGCCTATGCAGATCAACAGTGTGCACTTTGAAAGCCTGCAATGACATGAATGAAATGTTCACGGTGGTAGCTGCAAAGCTTCGTAAGAATGAGTTTCACAATGCAGCATTCCCACCTTTTTAGTGGATGCTGGGGATTCCAGGCCTTCATTGTTTCTGAGCAAGCATTCTTATTCACTGATGTCTCCCTAGCCCCTATTATTTTTTTCAATTCATTTTTTGAGATACACTCTCACTAGACCTGGCTGGCCTGGAGCTCACTATGTAGATAAGGATGGCCTTGAACTCAGCTCTCTGCTCACCTCTGCTTCCTGAATCTTGGTATTAAAAGCATGTGCCATAATTCCTGGACTAAATAGTTACTGTAAACTTATTAACTTCATACAATTGCACCCTCCAAAAAAGTATTAAAAGGTATTAGAAAAAAATTGTTGACATTCCTGCATAAATGGGAATTACCTGGTATCAATGCTACATAAGAAGGTATGTATCACTCGTTGCCCTCTGACCTCCACAGCCATGCTTGGAATGGCACACACAAAATAGACAAACAATGAATAAATACTTAAAAATAAAAATTTCTCACCGTATAGCACACGGAACTTAACAGCTTGGAGCCACCCAGTGATTTTCAATGCCTTAGCAAACAGGCTAACTCATAATGGTTCTGGACCTCTACTCAAACAGCCATTCTCTGGAGCACCAATGGTGTTATAAGATCAACTATCTCAAGATAGTAAGCAGCCTTAAAACTTTTCTCAAACATAACCCCACTCAACTGGCCGGCTAACTTCTCTCAACTGCTGTGAGAGAATCCCCACCCTGTGGGCGTGGGAGGGAGGAAGAAGGGGGAGAGAAAAGCGGGTGGGGAGGTCTGGAGCTGGAGTTAATAGGTGGTTTTAAGTTGACCAATGAAGATGCTGCTAGCCAACCGCAGGTTGGCTAAAAGACGGGAAAGAACTCATGTCTCTAGCGACCTCTGGCGTTTCATATTCTTGTTTGGACTACTGTGCAAACTACTGGGCTCATCCCGATAGAGCAGAAAACCCAGTCTCAGCTGTTGGAATTGAGGCTGTGTCCAGATAAAGAGGACAAATTATGGTCTAGAAGACAGAATGATTAAATAGGATTTAGTTCATTTTATGGATCCCCAGGCTCAGCACTAGAACTGATCAACTCAAGAGCCGTGTGTGGAAACGACCTCCCTCCCTCCCTCCCCTCTGGCACTGGACTTGACACTCAAGTCCTGCTAGTGGATGATCCCCACCCGCAGCCCGGTGACCTCAACCTTGTGGGTCTGTTTCTGTCTCTCTTCCTTGCAATCAGTCTACGGAGGGCCAACTGCACCTTTGTGGAAGGAAATTCGAATTTCTTTGGCTTCCAAACTGCAGGAAGCAGAGCGGGAGCTGAAGCTGGAACCGCTCCTGCAGCCCTGGCCGGAAGCGGAAGCGCTGTCATGTTGTAGTCGGTCTATGCTGACTCGGACTCTGGGATTTGTAGTCTTTTTGCTCCTTAGAGGTGAGTCCAGCAGGCAGCCTATGTGACAAGGGTTGGGCCTCTCTGAGGCGGCGGCTCTTCCACGGGCTGTGCGCTAGCGAGTGCGACCCGATCCGTTTCCTTCCAAAAGGAAAATAATTTACGCCCGTTGTGTTCTGGTGTTAAATCCTGTTCAGGAGTTGGTGGATCGGAAGTGTTCACGTGGTGGAGGTGAGCGTCTTTTCGGCTTAAGGCAGTTGTGAAAGCTGGGAACCAAAGCGAACCCGATCCTCTACAAGAGCAGTGTGCACACTCCGCTGAGCCGACTACAGCCCCAGCAGCGTATCTCTTAAAGAAAAATGCGTTGTTGCTGGATGTAGTGGAGTACACTTGTCATTCAAGCACTGAGAAGGTGAGGATGGGAAGATCAGGAGTTTGAGGCTAGCATGGGCGCCATTACAAAATCTTGTCTCAGTAAGTAATGCTACTAATAAATAGCCCGAGTAAAATTAAAATTCTCTTTATTCTTCCCAAAATACACCTAAATTTATTGTACTTTATTATGTGTATAGTTGTTTTTTTGTTTTTGTCTTTTTTTTTCTCTGCATGAGTATCTTTCCGCCACATACATGCTTGGTGCCTGTGGAGGCCAGAAGAGGGCATCGGATCTCCTGAAACTGGAGTTACAGGTGGCGGTGACCTCTATGTGGGTGCTAGGAATTGAATTCAGGTCCTCTGTAAATTAAACAAAAGAAGGAAAGGAAAGGACATGACTGCTCCTAGGTGTGGTGGAGGAGGAAGTTTATTGTAGATATATGGGTGAACATAACCAGAAGCAGGGACATCTGGGAGAGTCCAGAGTGGACATGACCTTAAGCCATGTGAGGAGAGGAGCCAGGTTCAGCAGCCAAGCGGGGGAAGGTAAGAAACGGGGGGAGTTGGCAACCAAAATGGTTGGGTTGTATAGGGAAGAGCAGGGTAGCAGGCAGTGTATGCCAGCAACACCCTGTAACAGGACGGGATTGAGGGATGCTAGGAGAACCTGACAGCCAGGTCTGTTTTGGTATTTAACTAGGCACCCTAGCCATTTGTCCCAAGGTTTGAGACTTGACAATTTGGAAGAGTGGCCAGTGCTCTTAACCTCTCAGCTATCTCTCCAGCCCCCCAAAGTATACTCCCCCCGTTTCTTATGTTTCTTCTACATATTCAAGATTTATATCTTGTAATTGCTTATCTCTTTCTGCTTTTGTTTTGTTATATTGTCTTTTGGATGAGTCATTCATTCTTTCATAAGAATCTAATGACCCATTCTCATTTTGTTCTTTTTTTTTGTTTGTGCTGGCAATTGAACTTAAAGCCTCTCAAACTTTCAAGCGTATAGTCCCAGCCCTACTCCTGTGTTTAATTGGTTTCTCTATTTTTTGTGTTTCCTGTATCCAGTTGCTTAAAGCATGGAGACAATTTTTTTCCTAGAGCTATTTTTTTCTATGAAGACATTTATTTTATATTTATGTGTCTTTTGTCTGCATGTATGTGTGTATGTGCACCACATATATGCAGTGCAACTGGAAAAGGCCAGAGGAAGCTAGATCCTTTGGAACCA
Source organism: Cricetiscus sungorus (assembly GCA_030556225.1). Taxonomy (NCBI): domain Eukaryota; kingdom Metazoa; phylum Chordata; class Mammalia; order Rodentia; family Cricetidae; genus Cricetiscus; species Cricetiscus sungorus. The sequence continues at coordinate 55,640,743 of JANBXA010000740.1, forward strand.
GAGTTGCAGACAGTTTTGAGCCATCAGATACCACATGGATGCTAGGAATTGAACTGGGTCCTCTACAAGAACAGCCAATTTTCTCTCTCTCTCTCTCTCTCTCTCTCTCTCTCTCTCTCTCTCTCTCTCTCTCTCTCTCTCTCTCTCTCTCTCATATTATTGATACCTGCCTGTGTAACTAGAGTTACAGAGGTTTTTGAGTTACTATGGGGGTGCTGGGAATCTAACCTGGGTCCCCTGGAAGAGTGCTCTTAACCACATCACTCCAAATGTCCAATGCTCTTAACTATTGAGTCATCTCTCCACTCCCAACCTAGAACTATTCTTACTCCAGAAGAGGGCATTGGATTCCCTGGACCTGGAATTAAACGTGGATATGAATTGCTATGTGGGTGCTAGGGACTGAGTTCAACTTTTAACCATTGAGACACCTATCCAGTTAGTTCACCCCCCTCCACTATACTTTTTTTTGTTTATTAGTAAACCATCTAACTAAGAATACACATTTATTATTACTGTTTGATTAGGATGTAGAAGTAGAGGACAGTATTATTTTATGTTTTTGAATGGAAGTAGTGAACACAAGTAAAAGGAGTGTTTAAACTGTAACCAAAAATATAACTAGGAGGGGGCTAGGGAGATGGCTTGGTATTAAGAGCAGTTGTTGTTCTTGCAGAGAACATGGGTTTGGTCCCAAGAATCCACATGGTGGGTTATAATCATCCCTAACACCAGTTTAGGGGATCTAATACCCTCCTCTGTACTCCTGGAGCACTAGGCCATACATGTACACATACATGCAGTCAGGTGAATCAGTCATATACATAGGATAATATAAATTTAAAAAAACTTAAAAATTTATAAATAGGAAAAGAGGGGAGATGATGAAAGTTTTCTGGAGTTGCAGATTATGGAGAGAGAAAACGAACCAGGGATTACTCTTAATTTGACACTTGAATCATTTTCTATGTTGGGGGGGGGGAGAAAAAAATTCTTCAATCTGTAACTTGCAGGAGCAATAAATGGTATTCAAATGATGTAAATCAGGAGAAAACAATAGAGCAGGAATGTGAATTTTCCACAGATAGGAAATTAAGGAATTAGAATCTTTAACTTAGCATTAAGAAATAAGCTCACTGTGAGTAACAGAAATAAAACATGTTTTGACAAAGCCTTGTTTTATATAAATATGCATATATGTTTTTCCTTTATATTTTTGTTAACTATCAAGAGGTCAAAGATTGTCTCTCTCTCTCCTCTCTCTTTCTCTTCTCTCCTCTCTCTCTCCTCTCTCTCTCTCTCTCTCTCTCTCTCTCTCTCTCTCTCTCTCTCTCTCTCTCTCTCTCTCTCTCTCTCTCTCTCTCTCTGTGTGTGTGTGTGTGTGTGTGTGTATGTTTGAGAGAGTCAGAATGACAGCCTTGAAATCCTCTGGAGCAAAATTACAGGCAACTGTGACCCACTTGAAGAACCAAAGATGGATCTTTTATAAGAGCAGTAAGTGCTCTTTTGTTTAATTTTACTGTTTCAAGACAGGGTCTCACTGTGTAGCCCTAACTGGCTTGGAACTCACTATATATCAGATTGGCTTCAAATTCATAGTGATTTGCTTACCACTGTCTCTTAAGTGTTGGGATTATAGGCATATAGCACTTTACAGGGCTTGGAGGAGAGAGTTTTAAAGTAATTGTCTAGTAACTCATAAATCCAAAGTTCAGACAAGCTGTTATTAGAACATTAAGCACTATAATGACTGCTTGACCTTTGGTCAACTTTTTTAAATTTTGGATCTTGTCCTTTATTATGGATATCCTTGCTAATTAGTGGAAAGAACAGAGTTCCCATTAAGCTCCATTATATATGATGGTCAGCAGTGCCATTTGTATAGTCTATACATTCCCATTAGTCACTTAATTAGTCTTAAAGGACAGGGGGCATTCTAGGTAGTCAGATGTTCTAGGGTGGGGGTGATCTTTTTCAGCTACTTAACAATATCAAGGCACCGAGGGCAGATAAGCACTTGCCTAACTTGAGGTGGAATATATCAGAGGATCCAAGTTTGGGTTCTATTCTCTTAGTTTCTTGTCAAGTTTAGATGTTTCCATATGCAAGGTAACAGGTTCAGGGTCTGTGAGATCCTCTGTTTCCATGAGAGCCTCCATAATTTGCCACTCATTTGTTGTTTAGATGGTGAATAGCAGGTCAGTATTGACAGTATCTTGTATTAGAATTCCTGGATATGTTACTGGCCTCATCACATGGTCCAAAGATTCCAGGAAGCGCATTATCAAAGCTGGCTAATGCTCTTATAATAAAGAACTGACTTTCCTTCTCTCCTTCCTTCTCCCTTCATACTCTTTCTTTCCTTCTCATACATTTTTGAACCTGCCAGAATCACTTTTTCCCCCCTGTTTTTCGAGGCAGGGTTTCTCTGTGGCTTTGGAGCCTGTCCTGGAACTAGCTCTTGTAGACCAGGCTCTGCCTCCCTAGTGCTGGGATTAAAGGTGTGTGCCACCACTGCCTGGCCGAGAATTACTCTAATGTCCTTATAATTTGTCTAATGAACTATTTTTGGAAATGGGAGGCAATGGGTTATTGCAATCATCCTGAGACTGCTTGATTCTTTTGTTGTTTGGTGGAGAACAAATAGAGAAAAGAGAATGGAATGAACACACTGCTAATGTTGGTTACACCCTCAGTGAAAAGTAACAAGCACTTGATTTCATGAGTCAGTCTTGTTTCAGCCAAAATATATTCTGTTAACCTTAGGCAATGTGCCAAACTTGGTGATTAAAGTATGTGCTGCAGGTGTTGCTAACTTACAGTGAAAATGGGAAAACAAGAAAGACCATTTCTTTATATAAAATGAACAAAGACATTCTTCAAGTAGAATAAAATTGTAGTTTTCCTTTTAAAATATCACTTTAATTGTTATTGTAGGTATATGCATGTGCCATGGTGTGTGTGTATACAGGTGAGAGGGCAGTTTGTAGGAGTCAGGGTCAGTTCTGTCTTTTTTCACCCTATGATTTCTTGAGATTTAATTTAGACTGTCAGACTTGGCAGCAGGCACCTTTACCTGCTGAGCCATTTTGATGTCCTGCCCTGCTTTTTTAGCCAGGCTGTCTTTAAACTCTTGATCCTCCTACCTCTACCTCCCAGTACTGGGATGGCATACAGGCATATGTCATGATGTCTGGTTAAGTTTTACTTATTGTCTCAGGCTGTTTGGTTAGCATACTGATTCTTGTTGCTGCATTCTACATTATTTGATACTTCCTTTGATGTCACAGTTTGGAGCAAGTTATTTGCTACACAAACTACTTAAAAATGAAAATTTTCTATTTCGTTTGCACACTATATGAAGATGAAGTTCTGTGTGCTTCTTAGTTTTAAGGGACAGAATGGTAAGCAGATGGATAGAATAAGGGTATTTAAATATCCGAATGTTTCCTCTAAGCAGCCCCTGTGCTCCATGGAACAGAGACATCTGGCCTGCCAGAGCCACCATACTCTTTAGGCATTTCATCTGGATATTTTGTTTGTTCTTTTTGAACCAAGGTTTCTCTGTGTTGCCCTGGCTGTCCTGGAACTCACTTTCTAGGCCAATCTAACCTTGAACTCAGAGATCCACCTGCTTCTGCATCCTGAGTGCCAGGATTAAAGGTGTGCACCACCACTGTCCAGCTTATCCAAATTTTTAAACAAATGATCTGAAGCAGCAGGCACAACAGCTGAGTCTCAGGGCTATAGCTGTTCTCTGGGGATTGCTGACAAGGCTGCAGTTGAAGTCACATTGCAGAGAGCCTGACACGCTTCTCTGATTTTATTCTACTGAATCCAGTTCTTCTAGGACAAGGACCTGCTATTCTGAGCCAGGGGAGGGTTCTTCTCTGCAATTTGCTATGCCTTGGAAGGTCATTGATCACCAGCAACCTGGTGTCTGCCATGTGCTTTAGGTCAATCTGAAAATCCTTCATGGGAGTACTTTAAAATCCCTTTCTTGGAATAAGCCATGGTTTTCCTTTACAGAGAGTCTGGAAGGTAGTATGAAATGAAAAAAAAATCTCATTTTCCCCCAAGTAACAAAGAATTCTTTGTTACTAATCTATCCAAGGACTCTAGGGGCTCCTGAGAGGTCAGATGATAGAAATCTTGGTACAAGCATATTTTAGTTAGGGTTTGAATTGCTGTGAGGAGACACCATGGTCACAGTAACTCCTACAAATGAAAACATTAAATTGGGACTGGCTTACCATTTCAGTGTTTAGTCCATTATCATCATATTGGGAAATGATGGCATGAAGGCAGATGTGCTGGAGAAGGAGCTGAGAGTTCTACATCTTGACCTGCAGGCAGCAGAAGGAAACTGAGCATAGTTTGAGCATATGAGACCTCAAATCCTGCCTCCACAGTTACACATTTCTTCCAATAAAGCCACACCTCCTAATAGTGCCATTACCTATTTGGCCAAGCATTCAAACCATAACAAAGCACAAAGACTTCACCAGCTGGTCCTATGCAAGCTCTTCAACTGTCTCCTCTATCTTTGTTCCTTTGTTCCTTCCTATTTTCTTCCTTTCTAGTGTAGTCCTGACTAGCTAGCATTACAGGTGTCTGTCATTATAGCTGGTTCCTCCCCTCCCCCCTTCCAGGGTATCATTATCCACGAGTAGTCTTCAGCTTTCTTTGTAGAGCATGCTGGCTCCAAACTCACAGAGATCTGCCTACTTCTGCCTCCAGAGTGCTAGGCTTAAAAGTGTGTAACTCTACATGGCTTCAAATCTTACTTTAGTTAATAAATATATATGTGTATGTGATGTATGTGCACATGTACCTATTTGTATGTATGTGGGTACATGTGTGTATGGTTGCAAGTGTGTGCATGTGTGTGAAGACAGTGGATGTGAGTAGAGTCTATTGCTGGACCTGGAGCTTGCCTTTTTCAGCTAGTATAGCTAATCAGCTTGCTCTGGAAGAATCTCTGCCTCTGTTGCTTCTACCCATTGGGATTGCAGGTCAGCTGCCATATCTACTATCCTAGTTAGTGTTTTATTGCTGTAAAGAGACACCATGACCACAGCAACTCTTAGAAAGGAAAACATTTAATTGAGGCTGGCTTACAGTTTCAGAGGTTTAGTCCATTATGATCATGTTGGTATGCAGGCAGACATGGTACTGGAGAGGTAGCTAAGAGTTCTACATCCAAATTGGTAGGCAGCAGGAAGAGAGGTTGACACTGGGCTTGGCTTGAGCATCTGAAACCTCAAAGCATACCTGAAGTGACACACTTCCTCCAACAAGGTTTCATCTGCTGCAACAAGCCATTGCCTCCTAATAGTGTCATTTATATGGGCCTACAGGAACCATTTTCTTTCATTTCTCCACATTCCACTCCCTGGCCCCCATAGGCTTATTAACCATATCAAAACATGGAAATGCAGTCAGTCCAACTTCATAAGTCCTCATAGTCTATCAGTCTCAACCCTGTTTAAAAGTACCAAGTCTTTTCTGGGACTCATGGCAATCTCTTAAGTATAAACCCTCATTAAAAAAACAAAAAAAAAAAAAAAAGCAGAACACAAACTTCTGACATATAATGGCACAGGACATATATTACTGTTATGAAGGTGAGGAAAGGGAGCATAGTGAGGAAATACTGGACTGAACAAAAGCTGGAAACAAGTGGGGCAAACTCCAAACTCTGCATCTCCATGTCTGATGTCAAAGTAGTCTTCAGATCTCCAACTACTTTCAGCTTTGTTGACTACAACACACTTCTCTTTCTTGGGATGGTTCCATTCTCTGTTATCAGCTTTCCTTGGCAGGTATCCAAGGATGACTCTGGCATCTCCAAATCTTGGGGTTTTCCAAGGCAATCCAAGCTTCACCTTTACAGACTCACATAATGGCTCCACTGGGCTTCCATACAGGAACATCCCTGATACACACTTGTGGCCTCATTAGCTTTCCATTGTCTCAGAGGGAGATCCCATAACCTCTTTCTTCTGTCCTTGACTCTAAAGCCAAACCACATGGCTGAAGCTGTCAAGTACTGCTGCTTGCTGGAACACAGTCCCATTCATTCAAATTCATTTTCACTAGCTTTCTGTTCTTGTTTCCTTCACTATCTAAGCTTGGCTGTTCTGGAACTTGATCTGTAGACCAGGCTGGCCTTAAACTCAGAGATTTGTCTGTCTTTGCCTCTGGAGTGCTAGGATTAAAGGCATGCATTACCATGCCCAGCCCTCAACTTTTCTTTAATTTCACAAGTTGGAAGTTTAGCTGGGTAAGGTCTTGCTCTGAGGCCAACCTTTATTCCTATTAGCATCAGGTTTTTCCTTAGATTGTTTCTACTTCCTGATACCCCCTTTTCTCACAAGCTGTACATTTGTTTTTCCTTGCTTAGCTTTTTTCTTTCATTATAGATGTGCACAAGACTGGCCACTAGTAAACACAGGACATAGTCAACACTAGGCTGTCTAGAAAACTCCTCTGCTAAAACTGTTAATCTATAACTCTTCAATTTAGCCTCAGGCAGATTTTTTTTTTTTTTTGGACAAGGGCAGAAAGCGGCCACATTTTTTTGCCAAAATAATACAAGAACAGCCTCTAGGCCAAATACAAATATTCTCTTCTGAAACCTCTTGAGCCAGGCCCACATAGCTCAAATCACCCTCAGCACCACTGTCATCCATGCTCTGACTCATATGGCCCTTTAAATACCATTTAAATCATTCAATTGCTTTTCCCTAGGTCCACATTCCTCTGAACAAAAGCATGACCAGGCCTATCATAGCAATAACTCACTCTTGGAACCAACTTCTGTCTTGGGGTTTTATTGCTGTGAAGAGCCACCATGACCACAGCAACTGTAATAAAGGGAATTATTCAATTGGGGCTGGCTTACACTTCAGAGGTTTAGTTCATAGTGGTCTTAGCATGTTACATGGTTACACTCAGGCAGGCATGGTCCTGAAGAGGTAGCCGTGAGGTTTAAGTTCAGATCAGGAGGTAGCAGGAAGAGAGCAACACTGGACCTGGCTTGAACTTCTGAAAAGTCAAAGCCCATCCCTAATTACACATTTTCTCTATCAAAGCCACATCTCCTAATGGTGGCACTCCCTATCAACCTATGGGGGCCATTTTCATTCAAGTCACCATACCCACTGAGCTTTTATGATAGGTTTAGAGTATTTTAATTAGGATTCTTACTCTTGTACAGCAAACACCAGCCGAGCCTCCCAAGCCCATTTATTTACATCTTACTTACTTACTTATTTGTTTATTTAATTTGCTTTGTTTTTCCAAGACAGTTTCTCTGTGTAATAGCTCTGGCTGTCCTGGAACTCACTTTGTAGATGAGGCTGGCATCAAACTCACAGAGATCCACCTGCCTCTGCCTCCCAAGTGCTAGGCTCAAAGACGTGGGCCACCACTGCCCAGCAAGTTTTAGGTTTTATAATAGAGTTTTGTGCCTTATATGGAATATGTAAGGAAAATGGATTCCATATAAGCAATGGTGCAATTAAAGTGAGGCATGTGTTTCTTGTATTTCTTTAAGACACAGGCAACACAGTGTTTAAATTCAATGAGAGCCCCTGATATAATTGTACTTTGAGTCAGAGATTGAGTAAGCCCATGCTATACTGATAATTGGTTCAAAATTAAATAAAAGTCAAATTACATTTTCCTTTTGTCTTCTTTCCTATGCTTTTTCCTTGAGATAAGCTTTCTTTTTACACCTAAGATTACAGCTCGCATTACAGGTGTCAGGGCCTTTTTTTTTTTTTTTTTTTTCTTTTTTAATTGAGACAGAGCCTCATTATATGGCCCCTGAACTTACCATATTGACCAGTCTAGCATCAAATTTGCAGTTCTCTTGCTTTTGCCTCCCACAAACTTGGATTACAAGTGTGAGCTACCATGTCTGGCTCCCTGTTGTTTTAAAATCACCAAGTAATCTAATTCGAGAGCATTGTGTTATAAAACTTACATTTTCTCTGTCAGACTTTAATCTAGTTTGATATTTTGGGAATTAAACATAATTGGAGGGCTAGTAGGATGGATCAGTGGGTACGGGTATTTGCTGCTTGTTCAAATGACTTGAATTTCATTCCCAGGAATAAATGTAATAAGAAACAATAGAAAGAACAGAATGAGAGGGCTCATTGATAAGTTCAGTGTAGTTGGAAGCATAAGTGTGTGTGTGTGTGTGTGTGTGTGTGTGTGTGTGTGAAGTCTTGGTCTCCTATAATGTGGGTGTTGGGTATCCAAACACTGGGCATTAGGTTTAGAGCAAGTACTTTTAGCTACTGAGGTGTCTCATTGCCCTCACTGTTTATTTTTATTTTGAAAGCACTGCAAATAGGAGTACAAGTTTTACTTCCGACTGAATTTTAATTTCTTTACCTTTTCTGTCCTCAAGCTGAAATTTGTTTTTTGTCTGTAAAATTTCAGAACAGGAAAAAACCCCAAACATTTAATATATCAACAAGACTTCTGAGAGGACATATTTTCTGAGACACAGAAATGGTAAGTTAACAAAGGATCCCTTTTTTTTTCTGTCTGTTGTCATTGAGCTACACTGTCAGCTCCCAATGTTCCTTTCTTTTAAAATTTTTCTTTTTGCTTTTTCTAGGGTTTCACTATGTAGCTCTAGCTAGTCTGGAACTTGCTATGTAGACAAGATTAGCTTTGAACTCACAGATCTCTGTCTGTGCCTCCCAAGTGCTGTAAAGATGTGAACCACTAAGATATATATATAACTCAAGACAGGATTTCTCTGTGTAGCCCTGGTTGTCCTGGAACTTGCTCTGTAGATAAGGCTGGCTTCAGACTTAGAGATCTTCCTGCTTCTGCCTCCTGATGGCTAGGATTAAAGATATGAATCACTAGGATACTTACTTTGTACATTCACAGAAGACTAAGAATTCCAGTGTAGAAAATTGAGACAGGGAAAGTCACTTGAGAAATGAAATTCATACAAGATGGAGTGATGTTTCTGAAGACAGACTGTAATAATGAAAAATACAGAGGTTATCTAAAAATAGCATTGATTTTTTTATTAGTATATTTCCCCACAACTCATCGGAACAATGACAACAAAGAAAATGTCAAAACTTAGTTGGATTTTCCTGGGAAGATGTGTCTCAAATTGGTAAAAGATTACGCTGAAAATTACGTTAGTGTTTTAGTAATCATGCTATTCTTAACTTTCTTAGTACTAAGATCCTAATTTATTTTTCTAAATGGTATAGCAGATGATAAGGAAGATTTAGTATCTTATTCCAAAAATGCATTCATACATCATACAAGTTTTCTTTTTAGATTTAATTTGATAAATATGAGTGTTTTGCCTGTATGCATATAGGTATATCATGTATATGCTTGCTGCCCATGGAAACTAGAAGAGCATGGTGGATCCTCTAGAACTGGAGTTACAGATAGTTGTGAACTACAGTGTATATACTAGGAACAAAGTCCAGGTCCTCTGTAAGAGTAACAAATACTCTTAGTTGAAAAGTCACCTCTTGTGCCATATTTAGGAACTCTTTGTGTTGTGCTTATGAGCATCTACACTATAGATCAACAGGCTGAGAAGAGCTCCCTGTGTTAAGTTGTAGAAATGTAACTTTAGCTTGGTGGTGGGGGTGCACACCTTTAATCCCAGCATTTGGGAGGCAGAGACAAGCGGATCTCAGTGAGGTTTTTTTTTTTTTGTTTTGTTTTGTTTTTTAAAATAAATTTTAAAAAATGTAAATATGAAACAAGCTTGTTTTACATGTCAATCCCAGTTCCATCACCCTCTTATCCTCCTCTTTCCCAATCTTTCCACACCCCCATCCCCTTTCTGCTCCCCAGGAAGGGTGAGGCCTGCTATGGGGAGAGTTCAAAGTCTGTCATCTCATTTGGACCAGGGTCTAGGCCCTTCTCCATGTGTCTAGGCTGAGAGATTATCCCTCTATGTGGAATGGGCTCTCAAAGTCCATTCATATACTAGGGATAAATACTGATCCTCTATGAGAGGCTTATAGACTACCCAATCCTTCTAACACCCAATTTCAGGGGATCTGGGGTCGGTCCTATGCTGGTTTCCCAGCTATCAGACTGGGGTCCATGAGCTCCCTCTTGTTCAGGTGAGCTGTTTTTGTGGATTTCTCCAGCCTGGTCTTGACCCCTTTGGTTATCACTTCTCCCTCTCTGCACTGGATTCCAGGAGTTCAGCTCAATGTTTAGCTGTGGGTGTCTACTTCTGCTTCCATCAGTTACTAGAGGAGGGCTCTATGATGGCATATAAGGTAGTTATCAATCTCATTATCAGGGAATGGCATTTAAGGTAGCCTTTCCACTATTGCTTAGATTGTTAGTTTGTGTCATCTTTGTAGATCTCTGGACATTTCCTTAGTGCCAGATTTCTCTTTAAACCTATAATGGCTCTCTATTATGTTATCTCTTTTCTTGCTCTCCTCTGTTCTTTCCCTTGCTCAATCTTCCTGCTCCCTCATGCCCTCCTCTCCCCTTCTCTGTGAGTTTGAGTCCAGTCTGGTCTTCAGAGTGAGTTCCAGGACAGCCAGGACTGTTACACAGAGAAACTCTGTCCTGAAAAACAAAAAACAAAACAAAACAAAAAGTGTAGCTTTATGAGTAAACAGTTTCAAAAGTCAGATTGATTATACGAGGTCCTCAGAATGTGGATAGGGATATCTTAGTACCACTGAGCTCTAGAGTAGAATATGGGAGACTTTAGACTTCTTTACAGGCGTGAAAGTCACTTTTGCATTCCCCAGTGAACATAGGTGATGTCACTTTGTTCAAACTGACATGCATGTGATGATTTAGGACTCAGTGACATTTGAGGATGTGGCTGTGTACTTTACCAAAGAAGAGTGGAACTTACTGGATGGATTTCAGAGAAACCTCTATATAGATGTGATGCTGGAGAACTATCAGAACCTGGCCACAGTAGGTAAGATTGTTATTATCTTCTATAGGGTCTTAAGGAAGAACCATGTATTTTTCAAAATTGATGATGTAATTGTGAATGTAATGGGAAACAATAGAGAATGGTCATTGCCTTAGCATATTTTAATCTTTTAGGATTAGTAAGTTTCAATTTTAGTATATGTGCTGCCGAAGTGAGCATGACATCTCTCTCATTTCCTTAGAAATATACAACTTTATACTCTGTCTTTATACACGGAATCAGAAAAATCATCATTTGTGTTCCTATCACCTGTTTTCACTATTTTTCCACGTGAATGTTTCACTCTAAAGGTAACAAATACCTGAGCATGATGGTACACACTTATAATTCCAGCATGCAGGAGGTTGAGGCAGGAGGATTGTTACAAACTAAAGGACAGCTTGAACTTTATAACACGTACAAGTCCAGTCATGGCTGCAGAACAAGACAATGTCTCAACACAATCAAAACAAACAAAAAACTAAACAACTATTGGTATAGTCATTTCCCATGAGAGTTAAGATCTTTCTCCATTTCTGTTACATCCAATTTGAAGAAAAAATCTCAGTAATATTTACATCTTTTTGTCAAGGCAGGGTTTCTCCATGTAGCCGTGGATGTTTTGGAACTTGATTGGCTAGCATTACACCAAAATATTTTATATAGATTGTGGCTGTTGTAAACGATGATGTTTCTCTGATTTCTTTCTCAGCCCCTTTATCATCTGTATATGTAGGGATACTGAATTTTTTAATTTATCTTGCCACATAGATGAAGGTTTTATAGGCTGTAGGAGTTCCCTGATAGAGTTTTTCAGGTCACTTATATAAACAACCAAATCATCCACAAATAGTGAAAGCTTGACCTTTTCCTTACCAATTTGTATCTGCTTGACCTCCTTTTGTTTACTTATTGCTTTAGCTAGTACTTCAAGTACAATACGGAAGAGATATGGAGAGAGTTTGCAGCCTTGCTTTGTTCCTGATTTTAGAGGAATCACATTGAAATTCTCTCCATTTAATTTGAGGTTGGCTGATGGTTTACTGTATATTGCTTTTATTATGCTTAGGTGTAGGCGGCCGCCCGCAGGACGCCATTACAAGATGGCGAACTTCCTCTTTCTTGTATACCTTATTCGGGCATACGCCAGCTTGGCGGCTGCACTCCAGCGTGCCTGCTCGTTCCCTAGCCAATCCCGTGGCTCCAACACTGAGGCGAGGTCTTTGAGCCTATGAGACCTTGACCCGTTGCCTAGTAGGATATATAAGCAGCTGTCCCTTCCTGCCCGGGGCCCCTCACCTTCAGCTCTCCCTTCAACCAAGAGGCTCCAATAAAGTGTGATCTGAGAAGAATCCTCTTGTGGTTGCCGTCTTTCCTGCGGGTCGGGATTGGCGCGCCACACTTAGGTATGTTCCTGTTATCCCTGATCTCTCCAAGACCCTTATTATGAAGGGGTGTTGGATTTTGTCATTTTCAGTATCTAGTGAGATGATCATGTGGAGTTTCTTTTTCCAGTTAGTTTATGTGGTGGATTATATTGATGAATTTTTATACATTTAAGTATCTCTGGGATGAAGCTTACATAGTCATGGTAAATGATTTTTCTGATGTGTTCTTGAATTTGATTTGCCAGTATTTTATTAAGTATTTCTTCCATCGATGAGGGAGATTGGTCTGTAGTTCTCTTTCTTAGTTGTGTCTTTTTGTGGTTTAGGTACGAAGGTAATTGTAGCCTCATAAAAAGAGTTTGGCAATGATCCTTCTGCTTCTATTGTGTAAAACACTTTGAGGAGTTTTTTTTTTTTTTTTTTTTTTTGGCTTGGGATCCTTTTGGTGACTGCTTCTATTTTGTTAGGGGTTAAAGGTTTATTGCTTATCTGTTCTTGATTGGTAGCTGATACCTAGCCAGAAAATTGTCCATTTCCTTTAAATTTTCTTATTTTGTAGAGTAGAGGTTTTCAAAGATGGTCTGATGATTCTTTGGATTTCCTCAGTGTCCATTGTTTTTCATTTCTGATTTTGTAGATTTGCATGTTCTTTCTTTGCCTTTTTGTTAGGTTGGATGAATGTTTGTCTATCCTGTTGATTTTCTCATAGAACCAACTCTTTGTTTCATTGATTCTTTGTATTGTTTTCTTTGTTTCTACTTTATTGATTTCAGCCCTCAATTTGATTATTTCCTGGTATCTATTCCTCCTGGGTGAGTTTGCATCTTTTTGTTCTAGATTTTTCAGGTGTGCTGTTAATTCTCTAGTGTGACTACTCTCAAGTTTCTTCACGTGGGCATTTAATGTTATGATCTTTCCTCTTAGCACTGCTTTCAAAGTGTCCCATAGATTTGGCTATGTTGTCCCTTCATTTTCATGGAATTCTAGGAAGTCTTTGGTTTCTTTCTTCATTTCTTCCTTTACCCAGGAGTGATATAGTTGAACACTGCTCAATTTCCCTGAGTTTGTAGGGTTTCTGTAATTTGTGTTGTTGCTGAATTCTAATTTTAAGCCATGGTGGTCTTGTAAGATACATGGGGGTTATTCCAATATTTTCGTATCTTTTGTGGATTGCTTTATTGTTGAGCATGTGGTTGATTTTAGAGAGGGTTCCATTGGCGCTGAGAAGAATGTATATTCTTTTGTGTTTGGATGGAATGTTCTATAGATGGCTGTTAAACCCAATTGAGTCATAACTTCTGTTAGTTCTTTTGTTTCTTTGTTAAGTTTCTGTCTGTTAGTCCTTTTCAGTGGTGAGAGTGGGGTGTTGAAGTGTCCCACTATAAGTGTGTGGGGTTTAATGTGTGATTTGAGTTTTAGTAATGTTTCTTTTACAAATGTGGGTGCCTTTTTATTTGGGGCAAAAATGTTCAGAATTGAGACTTTATCTTGATGGATTTTTCTTGTGATGAATATGAAATGGCCTTCTTCATCTTTTTTGATTAATTTTAGCTTTAAATCTAGTTTGTTAGATATTAGGATAGCTACACCAGCTTTCTTCTTAGGGCCATTTGATTGGAAAATCTTTTCCCAACCCTTTTCTCCAAGGTACCATCTGTCTTTGATGTTGAGATGTGGTTTTTTTTTTTTTTTTTTTTTTTTGCAGCAGGAGGATGGAGTCTGTCTTCTTATCCATTCTGTTAGCCTGTGTTTTTTTATAGGTGAGTTAAGACCATTGATATTGAGGGATATTAATGACCATTTATTGTTGTTGATTCTTGTTTGTTTTGGATTTTCTTTTGGTGGTGGTATTTTGTGTGAATATTCCCCCCTTTTCTGGCTTTCAGAGTTTCTGTTGACAAGTCATGTGTAATTTTGATAGGTCTGCTTTTATATGTTACTTTGCCTTTTTCCTTTGCTGCTCTTAATATTATTTCTTTTTTTTTTTTTTTTTTTTTGTATGTTTGGTGTTTTGATTATAATGTTGCAAGGGTACTTTTTTTTTTTTTTTTTTTTTTTCCCCAGTCTATTCGGTGTATGGTAAGCTTCTTGTACTTTCATAGGCATGCCCTTTTTTAATTTGGCAAAGTTTTCTTCTATGATTTTGTTGAATATGTTTTCTGTACCTTTGAGCTGGGCTTTTTCTCCTTCTCTACCTATTATACTTAACATTTGGCCTTTTCACTGTGTCCTATATTTCCTGGATATTTTGTGTTAAGGATTTGTTGGACTTAAGATTTTCTTTGGTCAATTAATTTATTTCCTCTATGTTATCTTCAGCACCTGAGATTCTCTCTTCCATCTCTTGTATTCTTTTGGTTATTTTTGCATCTGTATTTCCTTATCGTTTACCCAGATTGTATATTTCCAGCATTCCCTCAGTTTGTGTTTCCTTTATTTATTTCAGTTTTCAGATGTTGAACTTTTTGAATTGTTTCCTTTATCTGTTTGATTGTTTTTTTCTTGGCTTTCCTTAAGATTTGTTGATTTCTTGCACTTTTTGCTTTATCTTTTCCTCCCTTTAATGTTTGTTTTTTGTTTTGTTTTTTCTTCCATTTCATTAAGGGATTTTCTCATTTTCTCTTTGAGGGCCTCTATCATTTTCACAAAGTTCTTTCTAAGGTCGTTCTCTTCTGCTTCATCTGCATTGGGACGTTCAGGTTTTGCTGGTGTAGACTCTGGTTGTGTCATACTGTTGTCTTACCATCTCTTCTCCCACTGGGTACAGGTGGGTTCTTTCCTTCTCCTGATGGGTATGGGTTCAAGACTCTCTCCTCTCTCTTGAAGGGTTCAGGGTCAAGACAGGAATGGTTACCAATGCTGGATACTTTGTTATGACTCCAGGTCCTTCTGTGGGATTCAGTGGCAGTGGGATTCAGTGGCAGGAAGAATCTGGAGGCCTCTCATCATGGGACTCAAAGAGGGAACGGTGGGCTGGAAGAAGCCCCAGCACTCTCTAGTAGAGGGTGCAGGGGCAAGACAGGAATGGCAGTTGATGCTGGATGCTTTGTTCTGCCTCCAGGTTGCTCTCAAAATAATTTTTTTATTGACAAGGTCACCATGTTTTGAGGTATGAGGAAGCTTTTTTGGAATTTTTTTCCTTTATTTTTATCTTTATGATAAAAATTGTTGTACTATGTGTGTAGTGCCTGTGAAGCCCTGGGACTGGAGTTATAGACAGTTTTGAGTTGCCATGTGTGGTGTGAATCGAACCCAGGTTTTGTCTCTTAACTGCTAATATATCTCTCTAGCCATATAAAATGTATATGAATACATTTTATTTTGAGCAAATTCATTCTCAATGCCAGTGATGAAAAAACTTTTTGAAAAACCAACTTGAGAGTTGATGAGATGGCTCAGCAGATAAGGAAACTGGCTACCAGACCTCAGTACCTGAGTTTGATCCCCTTAACCTATATGGTGCAAGCCTATATTAATGTATACACATGCCCACACAAATACATACAAAGTGTTAATTTTATTTTGACCCCAGATCTTTTTTTTTTTTTTTTTTTTGAGACAAGGTTTCTCTGTGTAGCTTTGGAGCCTATCCTGGCACAAGCTCTGTAGACAGGCTGGCCTTGAACTCATATAGATCCACCTGCCTCTGTAAGCCTGTGTCCCAAGTGCTGGGACTGAAGGTGTGTGCCACTACCATCCGGCTTGATCCCAGATCTTTATGACTGCCAAATTACAGTTATATAATTGAATTTAATTAAATAATCATCCTGTTTAATTCTATCTTTGCTTTATTTGCTTAGCATGTTTAATATCAGAATAAATACTTAACATCTCATTTTGTTGTATAAATGTTTGTATGTGTATTTTTTAATGTTTTATTTTAGAATTGAAAATGGACCTTGAGACAAAAGAGACAGAACTTCAGTTGGATAGTTTTTGGTCAGATATATCAAATGAGACACAACTGGCAAGATTAACAAAGGTATTTCTTTGTTTCCAAAGTCAGAGAATATTTGGAATTCTGTGGTATATATCTATGCTTGAATGAAAGATGTTTTCTAGCATGAAGCTTTGTGCTTTAGAGTTGTCCCAAGAATGTCCTGTATAAGTCTGAAAAAATTTTCAGTACTCATTCATCTCTCTATCAACAGGCAGAAAGCCACAATGGAGTGGAGCTCTGTGACTCTAAGAAAGTTGGGAAATTCTTCAGTGAACACCCACGCCTACAGACACATATGAATATTCATAATACAGAAAAGATTTCTGAACATAATTGGTATAGAAAAGACTTACTTCCTTCAGTCAAGAAAACCTCTACTGAAAAGAAACTTTCTGTGTTGATTCAATGTGAAGAAGCCTTTGCTCTGATTCAAAGCATTCCTTACCAGAGGGCATGCATTCAGGACAGTTCTTTTGAATGCAGTGATTTGGGGAAAGCTTTTGATAATCAGTTGCAACTTAAAGCACACAGCAAAGATCACAGTAAAGAAAATTTCTATGAATGGGAACAAAGTGAGAAAGCTTTTACTGAATCCATGAATTGTTCTGCTTTAGAGAAATGCTATGGAGGTATGGAATGTGGAAAAGCAGTCACTACTCAAGCAGGCCTTACTCCACATGTACGCAGTCATAAAAAGCAGAAGTCTTATGAGTGTACAGAGTGCGGGAAAGTGTTTGGTAAATGCTCAGGCCTTATTGAGCATATGAGAAGTCACACAGGAGAGAAACCTTTTAAATGTAACCAGTGTGAGAAGGCTTTTGCTTCTTCATCCTATCTTACTGCACATTTGAGAACTCATACTGGAGAAAAGCCCTTTGAGTGTACAGTATGTGGTAAAGCATTTACACGTTCCTCATACCTTCGGATTCACATGCGAACTCACACTGGAGAGAGACCCTATAACTGTAAGGAGTGTGGGAAAACCTTTGCTGTGCGCTCATGCCTTAATGCACATTCACGAACTCATACTGGGGAAAAGCCTTATGATTGTAAGGAATGTGAGAAGGCATTTATTAGCTTTTATCAACTAACTGAACATATGAAAATTCACACTGGTGAGAAACCCTTTGAATGTCAGGTGTGTACAAAATCATTTAGGAATTCCTCATGCCTTAAGAAACACTTCCAAATTCACACTGGAATAAAACCATTTCAATGTAAGGATTGTGGGAAAGCGTTCAGTGGACGGACTAGCTTTACCACACATGTATTGACTCACACTGGGGAGAAGCCATATGAGTGTAAGGAATGTGGGAAAGCCTTCAGAACATCCTCAGGCCTTATTGAACACATAAGAAGTCACACAGGAGAGAAACCCTTTGAATGCTATCAATGTGGAAAGGCCTTTGCATCTTCCTCATATCTAACTGCACATTTGAGAACTCACACTGGAGAGAAGCCATTTGAATGTACAGTGTGTGGTAAAGCATTTACACGTTCTTCTTACCTTTGCAGACACATGAAAACTCACACTGGAGAGAAACTCTATATATGTAAGGATTGTGGGAACACCTTTGGTGGGTGCTCATGCCTTAACAAACACATAAAAACACACAATGGGGAGAAGCCCTACCTGTATTAGCAATGTCATCAGCTTTTCTTAACTCAACACATGAAAACTCATACTTGTAGGAAGACTTTTGAACATAAGACATGTACAAAATATTTCAGAAATTTGCATGCCTTAAGATGTGCTTCTGAATTCACACTGAATTAAAATCATCAAAGTTAGGACTGTGGAAAAGTCAGCCTTTGGTGACCACACTGGCTTCACTGTACATGTACTAACTCACATTGGGGAAAGTCATATGAATGCAGAGAATGTCAGAACGACTTCATTCCTTCCTCACATCTTTAATATCTAAGATGTCACACAGGAGAGAAACCCTTGACTGACCAGTGTACACTTCAGAACTCACACTGGAGAGAAGCCCTTGAGTGTAAAGGGTATGGCAAAGAATTTAGGCATTTTTACAACTTTTGTAGTCACATGAATGTGCACCCTGGAGAGCTGTATGTAAGAACTGTGGGAAAGCCTTTACTGTGCACTCAACCCTTAGTAAACACTTAAGAACACATACTGTAGAGAAACCCTATGATTATTAGAAATTGAGAAAACTTCCACTGTTTATACTTTAGTGAATATAAACTATAAATGGAAAGAATATGAGAAATACTTCACTTATTATTCTGATTATATGGAACATAAATAACCACAGAGTGAAACTCATGTGAAGAATGAGAAAAAGTCCATTAAGACATATTCATATTTTTTGAGCTCAGCACAGGTAGTCAGTTGTCCTAGAAATGGCTTAACAGATTCACCCACATCAGTACATCATAACGATAATGTACTCTCTCTAGGGAGAGCTGATGGTTCTGGGCTCTGTGGACACTTGCACTTGCAAGTGCCTCACACACAGACATACATATAATTAAAAATAAATCTTAAAACACATAAGGACCTTACACTCTAGATGACCTATGAATGTAATGAACTTGGAAAAGTAATTGCAGTCTACTCACAATCTGTCAAGAAGGAGACCATACAGTGCAACATGGAAAATTTCTTATTTTCTCAGATTTTGCTAAGTATGTCAACAATTGCAATAGAGCAAAACACTATTGATATATATGTAGCATTATATGCCTGCAAAATAATTTAATGTTCACTTGTGATCTCACAGTAGAGAATAACTTAAAAAAAAAAAAGAAATACTAGCCCTAAAAAATTTTATTCCACTACCTTTGTTAAATGTGTTTCACACTGAAGACAAATTACATGTATGGATTATGGCAAATGATGTATGTGTGATATTTTGAATATTTCAATGTATGTGTATTAATGATTTGTGTTGTCTTAGCTTTTGGGGGAACAATCAGAATAACAGCTATTTACACTATGCAGGGCAGTGATAGCATCATAGAAATTATCCATCCAAATAGAGCTTTGTGAGTCACTGAACTTAATGTGGTTTACTTATAGGAACAAGTGTTAGGGGTTTCTGGTGGTTTGAATAAGAATGGTCCATAGGTGCATGTATTTGAATGCTTAGTCACCAGGGAGTGGCTTTATTTAAGAAGAATTAAAAGGTGTGGCCTTGTTGGAGGATGTGTTGGGGGGTAGGCTTTGAGATTTCAAAAGCCTGTGTCAGACCCAGTCTCACTCTGCTTGTGGATCAGAATATAAAACTCTCAGCTACTTCTCCAACACCATGTCTGTCTGCATACTGCCATGCTTCCTGCCAAATGATAATGGACTAACCTCTGAAACTATGAGCAAGTCCCCAATTAAATGCTTTTATAAGAGTAGTCTTGGTTGTGATATTTCTTCACAGCAATAGAATAGTGATTTAGGATTATTTTCAGGAGTGTAATTCAAAGGCAGTTGTGCCACTTGTAAAGTTCACCCTGGGATTGGTGATGATTCATAAAAGCTGCATTCTTCTTTTAGTCTTTAAAAAATTCATTTTTCATTTTATACTCCAACTCCAGTTCCCCTTCCTCCCTTGCTCCCACCTTTGCCTCCCACCTTTTCAACCCCCCATCTACTCCTCAGAAGGGCTAAGTCCTTTCTTGGGGAGTCAACAAAGTCTGGCATACCAAGTGGAGGCAGGACAAGGCCCTCCCCCTGTACCAAAGCTGAGCAGGGTGTCCCACCATGAAGACTAGGCTCCAAAAATCCACTTCATGCCCCTGGGATATGTCCTGGTGCCACTGCCAGCCCCTCCCAACAGGTCAAGTCTCATAACTGTCACCCATATTTAGAGGGTGTAGTTCAGTCCCATGCAGGTTCCTCAGCTTTCAGTCCAAAGTCTGTGAGTTCCCTTTAGCTTGGGTCAGCTGTCTGGTTTTCCCCATCATGGTCTTGACCTCCCTTGTTGATATGATCCCACCTCCCTCCCTTCAACTGAACTCTAGGAACTCAGCTCAGTGCTTGGCTGTGGGTCATTGCTTCTATCAGTTACTGGATGTAGGTTCTATGATTACAATTAGGGTAGTCACTAATCTGATTAAAGGGGAAGGCCCATTCAGACACCCTCTCTGAGGAGTCTTAGCAGGGGTCATCCTCGTGGATTTCTGAGAATTTATCTAGCACTAGTTTTCTTCCTAACCCCAGAATGGCTCAGGATAACTCTAGCCTCATAAAAAGTTTGTCAATGTTCCTCCTGTTTCTATTATGTGGAAGAATTTGAGGAGTATATTTTTCTTTGAACATTTGGTAGAATTCTGCACTGAAACCATCTGGGCCTGGGCTTTTTTTTTGGTAGGGAGACTTGATGACTGTTTCTATTTCCTTAGGGGATATAGTTCTATTTAAATTATTATTAGTTCTTCTTTGAACATCTGAAAGCATCTGGCCCTCAGATTTTTTTTTTGATTGGGTGACTATTGATAACTGTTTCTATTTCCTTAGAGGTTATAGGTATATGTAGTGGGATACTCATTTTGTCTGCTTCTGTGGCACTGACCACACCCATTGAGGGGTGGAGCCAGGGGCGGAAGTGACCTGTGGAACTAGGTCTGAGTGGAGGCGGGGAACGGTCTCTTTCTGGCGGGACACGGAGAGAGGAGCATCCGGTTCCAACTGCTGTGTTCATCTGTGTTGTGAGTTGTTTCTCCCTTAATAAACATCTATTCGGCCTATTTGTTTATCCTGACCCTTATTAAACTGTAATAGGTATATTTAACTTGTTCATCTCTTCTTGACTTAATTTTGGTATGTGATTCTTATCTAGAAAATTATTCATTTCCTTAAAGTGTTTCAATTTTATAGAGTACAGGTTTTTGAAGTATGACTTGACAATTCTTCAGTGTCTGCTGTTATGTCCCTCTTTTTGTTCCAGGCTTTGTTAATTTGGACATTTTCTCTCTGTCTTTTGGTTAGTTTGGCTTGTCTACTTTTTGAATATCTTGAAGAACCAACTCTTTGTCTCATTATTTGTATTGTTTTGTTTCAATTTTATTGATTTCAGTCCTCAATTTTGACTATTTCTTACCATCTACTCCTTCTGGGCAAGTTTGCTTCTTTTTGTTCTAGCACTTCCAGTTCTGTTAATTCACTCATGTGGGATATTTCCAGCTCCTTTATGGAAGCATTTAGTGCCATGAACTTTCTTCTTAGCACTGCTTTCATTGTGTTCCATAAGTTTGGGTATATTTTGTGGTCATTTTCATTAAATTCTAGGAAATCTTTAATTTCTTTATTTCTTCCTCGACCCAGTGCTGATCCAGTTGCTCATTGTTCAATTTCCATGTGTTTGTGGGTTTTCTGAAATTAATATTGCTGTTGAATTCTAACTTTAAGCTATGGTGATCTGTGGGGTTATTCCAATTATTTTTTGTGTCTGTTAAGGCTTGCTTTGTTACTGAGTAATATGGCCTATTTTTGAGGAGGTTCCATGAGGTGCTGAGAAGAAAATGCATTCTTTTGTGTTTGGGTGGAATGTACTATAGATGTCTGTTAAGTTCATAGCATCTGTTAGTTCTCTTATTTCCCTGTTAAGCTTCTCTCTGGCAGACCTGTCCAGTGGTGAGAGCAGAGTGTTGTAGTCTCCCATTGTCAGTGTGTGGGGCTTGATGTGGATATAACTCCTTGGTGGTGACACCTCAGGTCACAGCCAGTTTCCCCAGCAGCATCTGTGCCACATCCCTTAATGTCATTGTACTCATGGAGGAGAGAGATCTGGTTCTCCAGTTCACCCACACGATAGCCTTTTTTTTTTTTTTTTTACTTACTAGGGAATAGCCTTGTTAAGCATCCCCCTTTTCTTCTTAAGTTTCTGAATGTCAGAGTTCAAAGATTCCTCACTGATCTTATCATCCTCTTCCAACTTGGGAGATGAATGCAGTGATCAGAAGGATTCATAGCAACTATGTCCAAATCCTAACTCAGTCCTCATGAGTCCTGTGGTCCGATGTACCCAGAGACCAGTCATCTTGTGTGCACAAGGGTACAGGGTTGGGGTTACATGGATGACTCAGGTAACCAGAAATCAGCAATCTAGTCTGTGTCTTTTTATAGGTGAGTTGACAACATTTATATTAATGGATACTAATCACCTGTGATTGCTAGTTCTGTTATTTTTGTTTTTGTTGGTGGTGATGGCATTGTATGTTCAATTATTTTCTTTGGGATTTGCTGTTTTAAGCTCATCTATTACCTGTGTTCTTATGGATGTAGCTTACTTCCTTGAGTTGACATTTCCATTCTAGTACTTTCTGTAGGGCTGGGTTTCTGGTCAGTTGTATATATATATATATATATACACATATATATATACACACATATATGTATATATATGTATATATGTGTGTGTGTGTGTGTGTGTGTGTGTGTGTGTGTGTATGTGTGTGTGTATTCCTATTTTACCTATCCATCCCAGTTCTGCCTCCCTCCCTCCTTCCCTCCCTCCTATGCACCCCATCGCTCCTCCCATCTTATTCTCCTCCCCCCATCCACAAGGAGGGTGATGCTTTCTGGGAGGAATCATCAAAATCTGTCAAGTCTTTTGGAGTAGGGTCTAGGCCTTATTCCTGTCTCTAAACTAAGGGAATATTCCTCCATGGGGAATGTGCTTTCAACGTCCTTTTGTGCACCAGCCATACATCCTGGTTCCACTGTCTGAGGTCCCTTAGACTGCCCAGGCCTTCTAGTTGAGACCCATGTTCAGGGGGTCTGAGTCAGTCCCATGCTCGATTCCCAGCTATTAGTCTGGGTGTCCATGAGCTCCCACTTTTTCAGGTCAGCTGTCTCTGTAGCCTGGTCTTGACCCCTTTTTCTTATCACTCCTCCCTCTCTGTAACTGATTCCAGTTTGGCTCAGTGTTTAGCTGTGGGTGTCTGCTTCTGTTTTCACCAGCTACTAGATAAGGGCTCTATAATGGCATATAAGTTAGTTATCAAATCTCATTATCAGGGAAGGGCATATAATGTAGCCTTTCCACTGTTGCTCAGGTTGTTAGTTGGGGTCATCCTTGTAGGTCTCTGAACATTACTCTTGAGTCAGTTTTCTAGTTTTCTCTTCAAACCTGTAGTGGCTTCCTTTATTATGGTATCTCTTTTTTTGCTCTTGTCTATTCATCCCCTGACTCAATCTTCCTGGTTCTCCTCTCCTCCCCTTCTCTTTCTCCTAATTCTCTCTCTCCTGCTAATTTGCTAAAGGTGTTTATCACCTGTAGAAATTCCCTGGTAGAATTTATTGGGTCACTTATGTAAACTGTCATATCATCTGCAAATAGTGACAGTTTGAATTCTTCCTTTCCAATTTTTATCCTCTTGAACTCCTTTTATTGTCTTATTTCTCTAGCTAGAAATTCAAGTACAATATTGAAGAGATATGGAGAGAGTGGACAACCCTGTCATGTTCCTGATTTTAGAGGAACCTCCTTAAGCTTCTCTCCATTTAGTTTGATGTTGGCTGTTGGTTTACTGTATATTGCTTTTATTATGATTAGGTATGTTCCTGTTATCCCTGATCTCTCCAAGCCCTTTATCGTGAAATGGTGTTGGATTTTGTCAAAGGCTTTTTCAGCATCTAATGAGATGATCATGTGGTTTTTCTTTTGTAGTTTGTTTATATGATGGATCACATTGGTAGATCTTTATATGTTGAACCATCCCTGCATCACTTGGATGAAGCCTACTTTGTCATGGTGGATGATTTCTCTGATGTATTCTTGGATTCGATTTGCCAGTATTTTATTGAATATTTTTGCATCAATGTTCATGAGGGATATTGGTCTGTAGTTCTCTTACTTAGCTGTGTCTTTTTGTGGCTTGGGTACCAAGGTAATGTAGTGTCATAAAAAGAGTTTGGTAATGACCATTCTGTTTCTATTGTGTGGAATAATTTGTGGAGTATTGGTATTAGCTCTTCTTTGACTTTCTGGTAGAATTCTGCACTGAAATCATCCAGCCCTTGTTACATGCATGTTTTCCCCCCCACTGCTGGTCTGGTCCCACCGCCACGCCCCCAATAACATGCAGAGACTCTGCATTTGATACAATCCTGTTGGCCAGTTACTATCGTTGTTTATCTGCTAGCTCTGTCTTAATGATTAACCCATTTCTACTTATCTAAGTATTTCCACGCGGTCATCTTATCGGAGAGTGGTGGGCCCGCATCTGCTCTCTCCAGGCTCTACATGCTGACTCTTCCTTCCTCCTTTCTCTTTCCTCCTTGGCTCCTAGCCCAGCCTATCTTGCTTTCTCATTAACCAGTATGAAAAACATATTTACAGAATATCATCTCCCATCATCTCTTTTCTGTCTAAAATAAAAGAAGGGTTTTAACCTTAACATAGCAAAATATATCACACAACAGTTATAAAATAAGAATCACAGTTAACAATATTTTGTCCATTAACATTTAGTAAGATTTAAGAAAATATTCCATCATCATTCCTATCTTTGTGAGTCTAACGTCCTATATTTTTAATCCTAACTAAGGAAAACTATAACCATAACTATCTGTCTTCAACTCCTTCAAAGACCACAGAAGGATAATACATAAACTCTAGAATGGCAGAGACAACTCACTGCCTGATCAGTCACCCAAAGTTCTTCTGTAATGTTCCATCTTCAGTCCATAGACCATAGTGTGTCTGGAAGATTCCTCAGCAAAGCAGAAAACTTTAAACTTTTCACCTGTATTGGCAGTTTTCTCTGTGTCCTGTAAACTGTCGGCAGACTCTTCCATGAAGCAGGAATCCTGTAGCAATGTCCATCTTGCTTCAGCAATCATTTTCCTGTGGGTCCTGCATGTCCACTTTATACAGAATAAAGTCAAACAGTCTAGACAAGAGCAGTATCTTGTCCAAATGGCTAGTCTTGCCATATTATAAGCAAACTCCATAACGCGTTTCTTCGATGTCCATCTTCCTTTCTGATGCAGGTGGTGTTACTAGGAGCAGTTGTGTCTCACTGTCAAGAAAAACCCAAAACCATTTTAAATGGTTTAAGTGGTTTAAATGGTTAATTCTGTAGGTCTTTGAAAGGTTTGAAGAATGCCTACTCATCTCAAATACATGTCTGCCTATCTAGAGAGCCTAACTAACTTAACTAAAAGTTTTTACTATTATAGGTACTGAATATAATCTGTACTGAATTATACATTACATTTCAATGAGCTATATAAACATAATCCTAAACAAGAGAAGAAATGTACATATCACAAAATTGACCTTAAATTTGTATCAACAAATGAAAATCCATTCCAAAACAAAGCATTCAAGTCTATACCATAACTCCCCTTTTACCTTTAAAAAGATTGCTTGTGGTTATTAACCATTTATAACTAAGCCCATTTAAATGAAAACAAACATTTATAAACAATATTTGGGAATTTGGGCATCATTCTTTCCAAACTGCTTCCTGTTGTTAGGGGACACTGTCATGGGGAATCCTAAGAAGAGACAGAAATCCTGGCTGTAGTCTGCAAGGCTGCTTTGTCCAAGCTGTTTTGAATGTTGGATCACCTGGAACTCTGTTTCAGGGGGTCTGGCTTGATCAAACCACGTTAGTCTGGAAGGACTCCACAGCTTTTCATTTTCTGTGGAAACAAAAATAGAAATCCTTTTCTCCAGTAACTTGTCCTTAGGATTAAATTTTGGAGTCAAAGCATTTTTAAAATATATAAATTGAATTAGTCCAGCAGCATTTCTTTTATCAGTTGTTGTTATTTCCTCAGCAGTCAAACAATTTAAAGATAACAGAGCAGCGTACAATATCCAAAGTTTCTCTGTGTTTTCCATCTTTACGTGGCCTTTTTATTACTCTATTTCTTTTACTTATATTTTTACATATTTTGAGACAGGGTTTTTCTGTGTAACTTTTATCTGTCCTGGAATTTACTCTGTATACCAGGTTTACTTTGAAATCACAGAGATCTGCTTGCCTCTGTCTCCCGAGTGCTGGGATAAAAGGAGTGTGCCACCACACCCAGCCACACTCTGTCTTTTTATAAAACCGTTTTATTCTTTGTCTTTTTTTCCCCCAAGCCAACGTATATTTTAAAACACATTGTAAACCTTCATTGCCAGCTCTCGTACACACCAATGAATTGTTAGCAGAGCTATTTTAAGGCAATGTGTTTTTTTGCCGCTTATGCTAATTTTGGAAACCTCCATTAAAGGAGCCACACAAATATTTACTTGTCTCTCACAAAACAGAGTCTAATCCAGAAAAATGATGCTTCCAAGAAGCCTTGTTTGTCTCTGTTCTTTTGTTTCTAAAAACTACTTTTTAAGCTTTCGTTAAGTTTTAAGTGAAAGTTCTCAGTTCCACTTCTGACACCATAATGTTACGTGAAGGTTTTTTCCCCACTGCTGGTCTGGTCCCGCCGCCACGCCAGCCCCCAATAACATGCAGAGACTCTGTATTTGATACAATCCTGTTGGCCAGTTACTATCATTGTTTATCTGCTAGCTCTGTCTTAATGATTAACCCATTTCTACTTATCTAAGTATTTCCACGTGGTCATCTTATCGGAGAGTGGCGGGCCCGCATCTGCTCTCTCCAGGCTCTACATGCTGACTCCTCCTTCCTCCTTCCTCTTTCCTCCTTGGCTCCTAGCCCTGCCTATCTTGCTTTCCCATTGGCCCACAGTGCTTTATTCATTGACCAGTATGAGAAACATATTTACAGAATAACATCTTCCATCAGGTCCTGGTCTTTTTTTGGTTGGGAGGCTTTTGATGACTGCTTCAATTTCATTAGGGGTTATAGGTCTATCTACATTGCTCATCTGTTCTTGATTTAATTTTGTTAAGTGATAGCTATCCTGAAATTTGTTCATTTCCTTTGAATTTTCAAATTTTGTGGAGTATAGGTTTTCAAAGTATGGCCTGAAATTGCCTGGATTTCCTTAGTGTCTATTGTTATGTACCCCTTTTCATTTCAAGCAGAGGCTATAGCAGGGTCAATGATGTGGGGTAGGTAGGCTCAGGATGGTCTCAATACTCAGGCAGAAAGCAGGCTCAAGATGTTCCTTTGTGGATAAGTGGGTCCAGTATGCACAGAGCTGATCCAGGAAGTTCCAGGGGGATGGAGGGGGCTTTGGACCCATGCTCTGGCCAAATGCTCACCTTGAGCAGTGGGCCCAACAGGGCCAAGGATGAAGTGATGACAGGCTTTGGGTGGTGTATGGACCAGAGTACCAGGACTGAAACCCTCAGGTCAAGGTTATAGGGGGGAGCAAGATGCAGAGATACCTCAGGGAATTCCCAGGGAAGGATGTGGAGGGATTCGGCCTATCCTGGTTGCAGACTCACCTCTGGCAGAGGGCAGGTGATGGGGCCCAAAGATGAGGTGAGTGCAGGCTCAAGGTGGTCCCATGTGGATAGTTGGGTCCAGTATGCTCAGAGCCAACCAAGGAAGTTCGAAGGAGATGTAGGGGGTATTGGACCAGTGCTCTGGCCAAACGCTCACTCCGAGCAGTGGGCCCAGTAGGGCCAACGTGATACTGTCTCTCTTAACTCCCCTTCCCTTCTTTTTCTCAATTCTACTAATGTCTTCCTATATTATAAACATCTTGTCCAGACTTCTTCAAGAACATATTCAAAAGAATTTTAACTAGACCTTTAATCAGTTGTTACTACAGGGTCATTAGCTCCCTAACTGTGGAATCACATGCCTATGACCCCTAATTACACCCTAACAGGGAAGATCAAGCTTGCTCCAAGGAATTCACCATCCCCATATGGCAGGAAGTAGACTAATTATAACACTGCCTTATTTCCCAACCCCTGATTAGTTGTTAATAGTTTACAAAATTGCAGGAATGTAGGGTAACAGGCCAGTGGAAAAGCATCCTGCCCAGGCCTGTCTCTGAACCCAGGACTTGGAAATTTCCATCCCCATAACTTAAGATTAATGGACAATCAATACTTCTGGCCATGCTGTACTTTCCTACAAGCTCAGTTTGTATGCCCCAAAGACCTCATAAAATCTCACTCCTCTATCTAGCCCTTGCTGTCTCTTGTTTCTGGTTAGAGGGAATCACCATTCTGGGTTTCTTCCAATAAATCTTTTGTGTGAGTTTTGTTTTGTGGTATGTCTTTGTGTTACTCCTTGGCTTCCAATTGTCAAAATACCCTTGTGCGGGAAAACCAGACTTGAACAAGGGCAACTAGTGATTATATCATTGAACATTATGATTTTCTCCTCCAGCAACCTTTAACAACCTAGAGCTTATATCTCCTCAGGGAAAGGTGTGGGTCTCACAAGCCCTTGTTATGTGACACTATTTCTGAGGAAGACATGAACTGTTTATACCAGATAGGGAACTGACAATATATCAAAGCATGGATACTACCAAAGTACAACTTTGTGAACAAATACGTTTTATTGGGTCATTTACAAGAATATGGGTCAGGGGCTAATTACAGGAGCATAAATAACTAGAAAATAGCTGTATCATTAAAGCCCACACCAGCATTGGTGACATCTCACAAAATCTGGGAACCTGGAGCACATTGCCTGTCTGCAGGCAGTGCAACAAGTTAGTCTGAATCTCTTCCAGGAAGCATGGCTAATTTCTGTTTCTTCTAGGCTGCTCAGCTGGCCTGAGTGAGTCTCACCTAGGCAGCTCAGTTTGTTTGAGAGTGTCTCTCAGCAGCCATTACTGCTAATATGTGCTTGGGAAAAGAGGGTCCTAGTGAATCTGGTCTATTTCGGGAACTTCCTTGTACAAGGCTTTTTCTTTGGGGCCATCAACCACTTCCAAAATCATGACGCAGAGATTTCTTATTAGTTGTGAATGTACAGCCTAGCTTAGGCATGTTCCTGGCTAGCTCTTTTAACTTAAATTTGATGGGAGATATTATTCTGTAAATATGTTTTTCATACTGGTTAATTAATAAAGCCCTGTTGGCCAATAGAAAAGAAAGATAGGAGGGACTCAGAAACTAGGAGGAAGAAGGAAGTAGTTGGGAGGAGTCAAGATGTAGAGCATGGAGGAAGCAAGACGCTAGCCTCGGCTCCTGGATAAGATGAGCCACGTGGAAATACTTAGATAAGTAGAAATGGGTTAATCATTAAGACAGAGCTAGCCCATAAACAATAATGGTAATCAAATACAGAGTATCTGAGTGTTATTTGGGGCTCACGTGGTGGCGGGACCATGGTGGCAGGACCAGCGGCAGCTGGCGGGGGGGAAAAACCTGCCATAACATAAATTAACATGTTTCTCTTTATCTACCTTCAGCCTCAGGCTTTTACGTTTTCTTTCTTCTTTCAATGGTCCTGTGTCTAGCTGGCAGGTGACTGCCTGGCTTCTTCCCCTGGGTATGACCATTGTCCTCTCATCCTTCTTTTCCTTCTTCCTCTCATTTGTTTTTGAATCTATATTTCTCCTCCTACTTATTCTCTTTGCCTGACAGTCATGCCTATTTTTCTCCTGCCCAGCTACTGGCTGTTTAGCTTTTTATTAGACCAATCAAGTGCTTTAGGCAGGCAAGATGAAACAAATGCAACATACCTTTACATAATTAAAAACATACCTTTACATCATGAAACAAATGCAGCATAAGCAAAACACACCTTTGCACAGTTAAAGTAATATTCATCAACATGAACAAATGTAACAATCTTTGTCTAGTTAAAATTATATTCCACAGCCCTTCCTCATACCACTGATTTTTTTATTGTTTATTATTTTATTTCTATTTTTATTTTACATATCAATCTCAGTTATCCCTCCCTCCCTCCCTTCCTCCCTCTCTCTTTTCCTCTCTCCCACCTTCCCTCCCATCCTCCCACTCCACATGTAGGGTGATGCCTTCCAGGAGAAATCAAAAATCTGTGAAGTCATTTGGAGTAAGGTCTAGGCCCTTCTTCCTGTCTCTAGGCTAAGGGAGTATCCCTCAATGGGGAATGTGCTTCCAAAGTCCTTTTGTGCACCAGGGATACATTCTGGTTCCACAGTCAGAGATCCCTTAGACTCCCCAGGCCTTCTAACTGGGACCCATGTTACCACTGAGTTGTTAACTTTGTTTTCTTCTTGAGCTTAAGGAGCTTCTCTGGAGTATGAGAGTAAATCTCCCAGTAAATATCTTGCATCTTAAAGAATGTCCTCTTGAAGATATTCTGTTGTTTTACCCCCCTTTTAACATCCTGTGTCTTATCAGCTTGCCTTGAAGATGGAAGGTGTCAATCTTGGAAGAAGAAACCACTACATAATAGTGCCTCTTTCATCCATGATGAAATATTGATAGGTGTTATGAGCACGTTTTCCCCGCCTTGGTCTGGTCTCAGTCTTTGTTCCTCCCTGCCGGCCGCCCGGTCCTGCCGCCATGCGAGCCCCAATAACACGCTTAGACTCTGTATTTGATACAGTCCTTTTGGCCAGTTACTATTATTGTTTATGGGCTAGCTCTGTCTTAATGATTAACCCATTTCTACTTATCTAAGAATTTCCACATGGTCATCTTATCTGAGCGCAGCAGTGTCTTGCTCTACATGCTGACCCCTCCTTACTACTTCCTCTTTCCTCCTCCTAGTCTCCTAGCCCCATCTATCTTGCTTTCTTATTGGCCACAGTGCTTTATTCATTAACCAGTATGAGAAACATATTTACAGAATAAAATCTCCCGTCAGATAGGTCCAGCCACTGCTGCTAGGAACTAATGAGTGCGTATATCATGTCCTGTCAAGAACATAGTGTTCAACTAGTTGGTTGTAGTGCATGCCTTAAATCCCATCACTCAGGAGGCAGAGAGAGGTGGATATCTGTGACTTAGAGGTCTACCAGGTCTACAGAACGAGTTCCAGGACAGGCTCCAAAGTTACACAGAGAAACCCTGTCTTGAAAAACAAACAAACAAAAACATAGTGTTCATAGCACTCCTTAACATTCTTCAGTTTATATTCTTTTAACCCTCTCTTCCTTAGTGTTTCCATCCTTGGAACAAATGATACTGATTTCCTATTCAAGGCTGAGAAATGAATAGTCACTTGTGCTTAGTATTTTGACCAGCTATAAGTCTCCTTATTAACCATTGCCCACTCCAAAAAGAAGCTTCTCTGGTCAAGGCTGAGAGAAGCATTACTATATGGATATAAACATTTAGAAGACATCTTAGTTTGGGTTTTATTGCTGTGAAGAGACACCATGACCATGACAATTCTTTTTTTCTTTTTTTTTTAATTTAAATTTGAAACAAGGTTGTTTTACATGTCAATCCCAGTACCCTCACCCTCCCATCCTCCCCTATCACCCCCACCAAACTCCAGTCCATCCCGTTCTGCTACCAGGAAGGTTGAGGCCTTCCATGGTGTTCAAAGTCTGTCATATCATTTGGGGCAGTGCCTAGGCCCTCCCCCCATGTGTCTAGGCTGAGAAAGTATCCCTCTATGTGAGATGGGCTCCCAAAGTTCCTTCATATACTAGGGATAAATACTAATCCATTACTAGAGGCCCCACGGATTCTCCAGTCTTCCTTATTAAAACCCACATTCAAGGGGTCAGTCCTGTGCTAGTTTCTCAGCTATCAGACTGGGGTGCATGAGCTCACCTTTGTTCAGGTCAGCTGATTCCGTGGGTTTTTCCAGCCTGGTCTTGACCCCTTTGCTCATCACTCCTCCCTCTCTGTATCTGGATTCCAGGAGTTTGGCTACTGTTTAGTTATGGGTGTCAGCTTCTGCTTCCATCAACTACTAGATGAAGGCTCTAGGATGGCATGTAAGGTAGTTGTCAATCTCATTGTCAGGGAAGGGCATTAAAGGTAGCTATTGCTTAGATTGTTAGTTGGGTTTATCCTTGTAGATCTCTGGGCATTTTCTTAGTGCCATATTTCTCCTTAAATCAATACTGGCCCCCTCTATTATGGAATTTATTTTCTTGTTTTTCTCTATTCTTTCCCTGTCTCCTCATGCCCACCTCTCTCCTTCTCCTCTTTTCTTCTCTTTCTCAACTCTCTTCCCACCCCCCTTCCTGCTCTTAATTTGCTCAGAAGATCTTGTCCATTTCCCTTTCTCCGGGAACAAGTATGTCTCTTTTATGGTCCTCCTTGCTTCCCAGCTTCTCTGGAGGTGAGGATTGTAGACTTAAGCTCCTCCTTGTTCTGGTCTGCTGTCTCTATGATTACTATATGTTTCTGCAGTGTGGTCTTGCCCTCCCTCTCTGCAACTGATTCTAGTTCTACACACAATCATCCAATTGTGCCAGCACCATCTGTTAAAGATGCTTTCCTCCACCCATTGTATACTTTTAGCTGTTTTGTTGAATATCAGGTGTTCATAGGTATGTGGGTTAATATCAGGATTTTCAATTTGATTTTGTTGGTCTAACTGTCTATTTTTGTACCAATACCAAGCTGTTTTCAGGACTATAGCTCTAGGATAGTGATGCCTCCTGAAATTCTTTTATTGTACACGGTTGTTTTGGCTATCCTGGGTCTTTTGTTCTTCCATATAAATTGATTATTATCCTTTCAAGGTCAGTGAAGAATTGTGCTGGGATTTTAATGGGGATTGCTTGAATCTGTAGATTGTTTTGGCAAGATTGCCATTTTTACTATGTTTATCCTACCTATCCAAGAGCATGGGAGATCTTTCCATTTTCTGGTATCTTCTTTAATTTCTTTTTTTAAAGATACAAAGTTCATGCTATATAGGTCTTTCACTTGTTTGGAAAGCATTACCCCAAGATACTTTATGTTGTTTGTGGCTATTGTAAAGGGTGATCTTTCTCTGATTTCTTTCTCAGTTCCTTTGTCATCTGAATAAAGTAGGGCTAATGATTTTTTTTTGAGTTTATCTTGTATCCTGTTAGTTTGTTGAAAGTGTTTGTCAACTGTAGGAGTTCCCTGGTAGAGTTTTTTTTTTTTGTTTTTGTTTTTTTGTCACTTATGTAAACTATCATATCATCTGCAAATAGAGACAGTTTGACTTTGTTTACAATTTGGATCCACTTGATCTCCTTTTGTTGTCTTATTGCTTTAGCTAGAACTTCAAATACAATATTGAAGAGATATGGAGAGAGAGGGCAGCCTTGTCTTGTTCCTGATTTTAGAGGAATCACCTTAAGCTTCTCTCCATTCAGTTTGATGTTGGGTTGGTTTACTGTATATTGCCTTCATTATGTTTAGGTTATCCCTGATGTCTCCAAGACCTTTATCATGAATGGTGATGAATTTTGTCAAAGGCTTTTTCAGTATCTAGGCAGATGATCATATGGGTTTTCTTTTTAAGTTTGTTTATATGGTGGATCATGTTGATAGGTTTTCATATGTTAAACCATCCCTGCAACCCAGGGATGAAGCCTACTTGGTCATGGTGGATGATTTCTCTGATGTATTCTTGAATTTGGTTTTCCAGTATTTTATTGAGTATTTTTGCACCAATGTTCATCAGGGATATTGGTCTGTAGTTTTCTTTTTTAGTTGTGTCTTTGTGTGGCTTGGCTATCAAGGAGATTGTGGCCTCATAGAAAGAGTTTGGTGATGAACCTTCTGTTTCTATTGTGTGGAACAATTTGAGGAGTATTGGAATTAGCTCTTCCTTGAATTTCTGGTAGAATTCTGCACTGGAGCCATCTGGCCCTGGGCTTGTTTTGGTTGGAAGGCTTTCAATGACTGTTTTGATTTCATTGGGGGTTATAGATCTATTTAAGTTGTTTGTTTTTTATTTAATTTGGGAAGTGATAGTCATCCATAAATTTGTTCATTTCCTTTGAATTTTCAAATTTTGTGGAGTACAAGTTTCCAAAGTATGACCTGAAAGTTGTCTGGATTTCCTCTGTGTTCATTGTTATGTCCCTCTTTTCATTTCCGATTTTGTTAATTTGCATGTTCTCTCTCTGTTTTTTCATTAGTTTGGATAAAGGTTTGTCTATCTTACTGATTTTCTCAAAAAACCACCTCTTTGTTGCATTGATATTTTTGTATTGTTTCCTGGTTTCCATTTTCCATTTTATTGATTTTAGCCCTCAAATTGATTATTTCTTGGTGTTTACTCCTCTGGGATGAGTTGTTGTTGTTGTTGTTGTTGTTGTTTTTTTTTTTTTTGCTTCTTTTTCTTCTAAGGCTTTCAGTTGTGCTGTTAATTCTGTAATGTGATTATGCTCCATTTTCTTTATATGGGCACTTAGTGCAATGAACTTCCCTCATAACACTGCTTTCAAGGTGTCTCGTAAGTTTGGGTATGTTGAGTCCTCATTCTCATTGAATTTTAGGAAGTCCTTAATTTCTTTCTTTATTTCTTCTTTGTCTCAGGTATGGTGCAATTGCACATTGTTCAGTCTCCATGAGTTTGTAGGGTTTCTGAGATTTGTGTTGTTGTTGAATTCCAATTTTAAAGCATGGTGGTCTGATAAGATACAGGGGACTATTCCAATTTTTTTTTTTACCTGTTGAGGTTTGTTATGTTGCCTAGTATGTGGTTGATTTTAGAGAAGGTTCTATGTGGGGCAGAGAAGAAGGTGTATTCTTTTGTGTTTGGATGGAATATTCTATAGATGTCTATTAAACTCAATTGAGACATAGCTTCCGTTAGTTCTTTTGTTTATTTGCTAAGTTTCTGATAGCTGGTTCTGTCTAGCGGTGAGAGTGGAGAGTGTTGAAGTCTCCTACTATAAGTGTGTGAGGTTTTATTTGAGCTTTGAGTTTTAGTGGCATTTTTTTAAAGAATGTGGGTGCCTTTGTATTTGGGGCAAAAATGTTTAGAATTGAGACTTTGTACTGATGGATTTCTCCTGCAATGAATACAAAATGACCTTCTTCATCTATTTTGATTAATTTTGGTTTGAAGTCTAACTTGCTAGATATTAGGATAGCCACACTGCTTGCTCCTTGGGTCCATTTGATTGGAAGACCTTTTCCCAGTGTTTGAAGCTTAGATGTGTTTCTTGTATGCAGCATAAGGATGGACCCTGTCTTCGTATCCATTCTGGTAGCCTGTGTCTTTTTATAGGCAAGTTATGACCATTAATGTTGAGGGAAAGTAAGGAACATTGATTGTTAATGCTTGTGTGTTTTAGAGTTGTTGGCAGTGGTATCATGAATATATTTGCCCTGCTTTACCCTTGGGTTCTGGTGAAGTGGGATTATCTATTGCTTATATCTTTGTGAATGTAGTTAACTTCCTTGGGTTGGAGTTTTTTTTCCAGAACTTTCTGTAGGGCTGGATTTGTAGATAAGTATTGTGAAAATCTGGGTTTGTCATTAAATATCTTCTTTTTTCTGTCTATAGTGATTGATAATTTTACTGGGTATAGTAGCCTGGGCTGGCATCTGTGGACTCTTAGTACTTGTAGAACATCTATCCAGGACCTTCTGGTCTTAAGAGTTTCCATGGAGAAGTCAGGTGTATAATTGATATGTGTGCCTTTTAATGTTACCTGTCCTTTTTCCTTCGCTGCTATTAAGATTTTCCTTTATTCTCTGTGTTACGTGTTTTGATTATTATGTGTTGAGGGGTCTTTTTTCTTTGGTCCAGTCTATTTGGTGTTCGGTATGCTTCTTGTACTTTCATGGGAATGTCCTTCTTAAGATTGGGAAAGTTTTCTTCAGTGATTTTGTTGAATATGTTTTCTGCACTTTGAGCTGTGCTTCTTCGCCTTCCTCTATGCCTATTATTCTAGGTTTGGCCTTTTCATGGTACCCCACATTTCCTGGATGTTTTGTGTTAAGGATTTGTTGGATTTATGATTTTCTTTGGGTGATGAATCTATTTCTTCTAGTTTATCTTCAGCGGTTGATATTCTCTCTTCCATCTCTTTTATTCTGTTGCTTATGTTTGTGTCTGTAGTTCCTGTTCATTTGCCCACTTTTTCTATATCCAGGATTTCTTCAGTTTGTGTTTGCTTAATTGTCTCTGTTTTAGTTTTCAAGTTTTGAACCGTTTCCTTCACCTATTTGTTTTTTTCTTGGCTTTCGTACTTTTTAAAGAAATTTGTTCATTTCTTCCAATTTTTTTGTTTGTTTGTTTTTTCCATTTCTTTAAGGGATTTTCTCACATCATCTTTGAGGACCTCTATCATTTTTATGATGATAATTTTTAAGTTGTTCTCTTCTGCTTCATCTGCTTTGGGGTGTTCTGGTCTAGTTGGTGTAGAGTCCTTAGATTCTGGTGGTGTTATGCTTGTCTTTCTATTGTTAGGTGTTTTCTTGTATTGCCATCATACCATTGCTTCTTCCAGTAGGTGCAGGTGGGGTCTTTCTCTCTCTCTCTCTCTCTCTCTCTCTCTCTCTCTCTCTCTCTCTCTCTCTCTCTCACACACACACACACACACACACACACACACTCCCCTGGTGGGTTTAGGTAGTTCAGAAGTTGGGTGTCTGTAGCTCTGGGTGGTCCAAGCTCTCCAGGAGGTCTCTCCTCAGGCTGGGGCCAGGCGGAGGGGGGAAAAGGTCAAGTTGCAGCAGAAGACCGAAGATGGGTATCAAAGATTCTGCAGGCTGGGACTCAGGATGTTGATGGGAGATGTTATTCTGTATATATGTTTCTCATACTGGTTAATAAAGCACTGTGGCCAATAGAAAACTAGATAGGTGGGGCTAGGAGACTAGGAGGAAGAAAGAGGAAGAGAAGGCGGAGTCAAGATGTAGCCCGGGGAAGGAGCAGGATGCCTGCCGCACGGCTCCCCATAAGACGACCACGTGGAAATACTTAGATAAGTAGAAATGGGTTAATAATTAAGGCAGAGCTAGCCCATAAACAGTAATGGTAATTGGCCAACAGGATTGTATCAAATACAGAGTCTCTGAGTGTTATTTGGGGCTGGCGTGGCTGTGGGCCCAGACTGGCGGGCTGGCAGGCTGGCGGAAACATATACGCTACAAATGGCGCCCAACGTGGCTATAAGAACTTTCACTTAAAACTAATAAGAGCTTAAGAAATGTTTTAGAAACAAAGGAACAGAGACTAGCAAGACTTCTTAGTAGCAGCATTTTCTTGGTTGGATTTGTTTTGCTGTAGACAGAGATTTGTGCGGCTCCTTTAAGGGAGATTTCCAAAATTAGCATAAGCGGCAAAAAAGCCAGCTTGCTTTTAAAGAGCTCTGCTAACAATTCATTGGTGTGTACAAGAGCTGCAATGAAGGTTTACATTGTGTTTTAAAAAATACGCTGGCTTGGGAGAGAAAAAGAAACAGGATACAATGGTTTAAAAAGCAAAAAGAAATTAAAATGATGGTTGTGGTGGCGCATGCCATTGATCCCAGCACTTGGGAAACAGAGGCAAACAAATCTCTGTGATTTCAAAGTAAACCTGGTATGCAGTGAATTCCAGGACAGATAAAAGTTACACAGAGAAACCCTGTCTCAAAATACGTAAAAATAGAAGTAGAAGAAATAGAGTAATAAAAAAGCCACGTAAAAATGGAAAACACAGAGAAATTTTGGATACTATACGCGATTCTGTTGTCTTTAAATTATTTGATTGCTGAGAAAATAACAACTGACAAAAGAAATGCTACTGGATTAATTCAATTTATATATTTTAAAAATGCTTTGACTCCAAAATTTAAGCCTAAGGACAAGTTACTGGGGAAAAGGATTTCTATTTTTGTTTCCACAGAAAATGAAAAGCTACGGATTCTTTCCAGACTTATATGGTATGATCAAGCCAGACCCCCTGAAACAGCTCCCCAGGTGATCCAGCATTCAAAGCAGTTGAGACAAAGCCTTGCAGACTACTGCCAAAATTTCTGCGTCTTCTTTGGAACCCCATGACAGCGCCCTATACCAGCAGGAAGTAGTTTGGAAAGAACAACGCCCAAATTCCCAAATATTGTTTATAAATGTTTGTTTTCATTTATATGGGCTTGGTTATAAATGGTTAATGACACAAGCAATCCTTGTAAAGGTAAAAAAGGGAATTAAGGTATAGATATGAATACTTTGCTTTGGAATGGATTTTCTTTTATTGATACAATTTAAGGTCAATTTTATGATATGTATATTTCTCCTCTTGTTTAGGTATTGTGTTTATATAGCTCATTGGAAAATGTAATATATAATTTAGTACAGATTATAGAGAGTTACCTATGATAGTTAAAACTTATAGTTAAGTTAGTTAGGATTTCTAGATATACAGAGATGTATTTGAAATGGATAGGCATTCTTCAAACCTTTCAAAGACCTACAGAATATGGCATTTAAAATGGTTTAGGGTTTTTCTTGACAGTGAGGCACAACTGCTCCTGGTAACACCACCTACAGAAGAAAGGAAGATGGACATCGAAGAAAAACATTATGGAGTTTGCTTCTAATATGGCAAGACTAGCCATTTGAGCAAGGTACTTCTCTTGTCTAGACTGTTTGACTTTATGTTGTAGAAACTGGACATGCAGGACCCACAAAAAGGTGACTGCTGATGCAAGATGGACATTGCTACAGATTCCTGCTTCATGGAAGAGGCTGCCTGACAGCCAGATAGTCTACAGGACACAGAGAAAAGTGACTGACAAACTGACAATACAGGTGGACAGTTTAAAGTTTCCTGCCTTGTTGAGGAGTCTGGACACACACTATGGCCTATGGGCTGAAGATGGAACATTACAGAAGAACTTCGGGTGACTGACCAGGCAATGAGTTGTCTCTGTCATTTCTAGAGTTTATATATTATCCTTCTGTGGTCTTTGAAGGAGTTGAAGACAGATAGTGATGCTTATAGTTTTCCTTAGTTAGGATTAAAGATAAGTTACATATAGGACTTTAGACTCACAAAGATAGGATTGATGATATTTTCTTTAAGTCTTACAAAATGTTAATGGACTAAATATTGTTAACTGTGATTCTTATTTGATAACTGTTATATGGTATATTTTGCTATGTTAAGGTTAAACCCCTTCTTTTACTGTAGACAGAAAAGAGGAGATGATGGGAGATGTTATTCTGTATATATGTTTCTCATACTGGTTAATAAAGCACTGTGGCCAATAGAAAACTAGATAGGCGGGGCTAGGAGACTAGGAGGAAGAAAGAGGAAGAGAAGGCGGAGTCAAGATGTAGCCCGGGGAAGGAGCAGGACGCCTGCCGCACGGCTCCCCATAAGACGACCATGTGGAAATACTTAGATAAGTAGAAATGGGTTAATAATTAAGGCAGAGCTAGCCCATAAACAGTAATGGTAATTGGCCAACAGGATTGTATCAAATACAGAGTCTCTGAATGTTATTTGGGGCTGGCGTGGCTGTGGGCCCAGACTGGCGGGCTGGCAGGCTGGCGGAAACATATACGCTACAGGATGTTAGTTGGATCTAGCCTGGGCCTGGCACTCTCCAGCTGAGGCTATTTTAGCAGAGGCCTGGCGATGGGGGTCAAACTTCCAGCAGGCAGGGACTCAGGTTGGTCCCAGGGGTAGGTGGATCTCTGGGAGAGGCCTGGATCTCAGCAGGGGTCAGAGACCAGGCATGTGGTGATTCCGAGTGGTCCAGCATGGATAGGCAGGTCTACTGTGCCCAGAACAGCTCCAGAAAGTTCCAAGAAGGTGGGAGGATTGTTGGCTCCACCCTCTGTCCCAGTGCTCAACCAGAGTGGTGGGACAGTGGGCAGGGTAGGGGGAGGGCAGGCTCTTGGTGGCAGTGTGTGGGTGTGTATCAGAGCACCAGTAGTGCTCTAGCTGGGGACAGGACACAGGGGGAGCGAGATCCTGGGTCAATCCAGGGAGTTGTCAGGTAACCCTGAATTTGTCCCAGAGTCACCTCTACCAGAAGCCTGGTGGGGGAGGGGTCAAAGATCTGGTAGGCTGGGACTCAGGATGTTCCTGAGCTGATAGGCAGATCTAGCTTGGGCCTGGCACTCTTCAGCCAGCTGAGGCCTCTTTAGCAGAGGGTGGTCGATGGGGGCTTTTTCTCCATTTCTTGATTTTGTTCTCCATTCCTTTAAGGGATTTTCTCATTACCTCTTTGAGGTTCTCTATCATTGTCATAAAGTTGTTTTTAGGATTTTCTCTTCTGCTTCATCTGTGTTGGGATGTTCAAGTCTTGTTGGTGTGGATTTCCTAGACTATGGTGGCATCATAATAATCTTTCTGTTGTTGGTTATATTGTTATGCTGTCATCTACCTACCAGTGTATATTGGTAGTATCTCCCCCTCTTCTGTGAGTACAAGCAGTTCCAATAGTCTGATGGCTCACCTAGTCCAGTGGGTGGTGGTGGTGGGACTACTCCCATTGTTGGAGACTGGACCAGGATGCTGGCAGACTCTGGATGAGCCGGTCCACTAGGGTGGACACCCCTGCACACAGTTCTTAGTTCTCAAGCCTCAGGATACTTTGAGCAGGGCACCAGAAGGCAGGCTGGAGATAGGCTCACACTTACCTTTTCTAGTGATTGGAGGTGGCAGCAGGATGCTGGCAGCCTCAGGGTGTTCCAGACAGCTAGAGTGGGCTCCCTGCTTGCAGACTTCAGTCCTCAGTCCTCAGCATGCTCCAGGCAGGGCACAGGAAGTGACCATCACAGTTCTATAAAGGAAACTATTATTTGGGGTTGGCTTACAATTCAGAGATTTAGTCCATGCCAGACATGGTGCTGGAGGAGGAGCTGAGAGTTCTACTTCTTGATCTGCAGGCAGGAGGAAAAGATTGCCCCAGTGGGCCTAGCTTGAGTTTCTGAAAACTTAAAGGCCACCATCTAGTGATGTACTTTCTATAAGGCCACACCTCTTACTAGTACCATTCCCTATGGTCTTATGGGGGACATTTTATCCAAACCACCACAGAAGGCAAATTAACAACAGGATCATTTAGCAAAATCATAATAGTAGGAAGCCCTAGAGCCTACAGTGTGTGTATATTTCTGAGTCTGTCAACAGTACAGACAAGTACTTTTTCAGGTCTTCCTCTCATGTCCTGCAAAATTTTCAGCTTTCTACTCTGACTTAATAGGGTTCTAGGAACAGAGGCAGTCCCAGAAGAGTATTGTGACAGAAGACTGCAAGAAGCTACACTATTATTAAACATATGAAAGAAGCCAGTTGGCAGGAAAAGACTTCCTTACTGGGCTTTATATAACAAATGGAGCATGTTTGAGAGAAGCCCTCATGTACTTAAGAGAGGCAGGTAATATATAAATGTCATATTAAGGGTCGTAAGACTCTTAGCCCAGTGTGTTTGGGACAGATTCCTTGGGAGTGATCACCACCCCTCCTTTAATAAATTTCCTCCTTCTTCTTCTTCTTCTTCTTCTTCTTCTTCTTCTTCTTCTTCTTCTTCTTCTTCTTCTTCTTCCTTCTTCTTCTTCTTCTTCCTCTTCTTCTTTGAAAGAATTTCACTGTGTAGACTTGGTTAGTTTGGAACTCTATGTAGACCCTGCTGGACTCAACTCAGGTTGCTTCTGCCTTCTACAAGTGCTGGTTGTGGGCCATTACATTTGGTCCCCATTTTTATTTTTTTTAGTTATTATTATTTTGTATGATGTGTGTGAGAGGGTAGGGGGTGCACATGTGAAGGGCAGAGGACAACTTGTGGGAGCCAGTTCTGGAGGGGTTGAACTCAGGTCATCAGGCTTGGCGGCAAGGGTGTCAACCCTTGGAGCCATCTTAGCCCCCCTACTTTCCTTTCTGTAATAAACTGTCTTCTAACCACGTGTTCCTCATCTAATTGAGTGATTAGAGTCTCAAATACTTGAATGCTTAAATGAGTACACTAGGACTGAGACTCAGACCTATTTAAAGACTTGCAGAGCGTGAGGAAAGGAGACAATCCAAATCACTCACGAGAAGTGGTCTCCATGCAAATAGAATGAGGAATTTTTATTCCAAGTGCACTGGGGTCCACAGTTGTACACCTCATAGGGGTAGAGGACTGAGGGCCCCTAGTGCAGAATTGAGATAGCTTTTATAGGATTTACATCAAAGCTAACATGGCCAGTTTCAAAGCTAGTCTGTTATCTTCACTAGGCCTAAAAGCAAGGTCATGGGATAGTTCAAAACTTTGAATGGTTAGTAACGTTTCCTAGATTACAGAGATTTAGCACACCTGTAAGGTTAGGGGGTTTTCTTTCTCAAGAACCAGTGGGCTCAGTAGCTTTGTCCTTGAGCAGATGGGAGAAAGTACTTTCCAGTCAGGGAGTTATCTATATATTGGCAGAAGCTCTTGTTTCCTGTCTTTCTCTTTTTTGCTATGAGTCCTGTCTTTAGTTATTAATTTTCTTTGTGGACAGGATGACCCATAACAGTTCCCAGACTGTTGTTGTAGATAACAACATTCTTTAGAAACTAGGTGATTATGAATAATAATAATAATTTCCAGAAACCAGTCATCGTGACCAAGCTATTTCGTGTGTTTTTCTTTTTTCCTGAGCTTTGAATGCAGGTAGGGTGATTTTTAAATACATGCTGATGGACTTTTTCTAAATTTCTAACTTTTAGTGGTCATTAGAGAGTTAAGCTGTATTTCCATCCTTTCACTATAAGAGGAACACCGTGTGATATGAGCGCTCTGACAGGTTTGTCCTGTGTCCAGGCATGGAGGAATGCTCTTGTTGGTCTGCCTGTCGCCTAAACAGGGCTAGTGAGCCTGGCCAGCCAACTTGGGGAAAAGCCGCTCTTCGGGCAGAAAAGTGTAATTTCCCTATCCCAAGTGGCACTCAAAGCCGGAGGAGAGTGTAGTCGAAAGCGGAAGTGACATTAGTCGCCCTGCGCGGTCTCTTACTCCCCAGCTCTAGGTCGCCCAGTTCTTTTCCATCTCACTGGTCGTCAACCTGGGTGAGACCTTGGTGAGGCCAAGTAACGAATTTCTTCCCCCAAGGCCTTTCTAAACAGGTGAGCAGGAGCCGAACCGGTCCTGCAGCTTCAAGCCGGAAGCGGAAACGCTGTCGGCGTTGCCTTCCGTGTCTTCCGGGGTTGACTCCAAGAGTTGGAGTTCCGTTGCTTCGCAGAGGCGTGGGAGAAGCGGGCTTAGCCCTTGGCGGCAACGCTTCCTCGGATTCTATGGATGGGCGAGCGGAGGGATTTTCGCTGCGCTTTTAGTTCTCCATCTTGCATCCTCAGGAATTGGCGGATCCGGCGCGTTCAGGTGAGTGCAAGGTAAAAGCTGTTGAGAAAGTGATGGCACCTGTATTTACAGACAAATGTATCATCAGAAACACAGCGTCCTCTTCGCACGTCCCTTATTTGTTTCCAACACTCACATATGGGTAAGAAGCCGCATTTTTAAAGTTGTCGGTGTGCATGTATACGCGTGTGTAATGAAAGAGAAACAGTACTCATTCTGTCCATCAGAACTTCTTAGGCCCTGCCCACAGGGATTCAAAGGGTGGAGACTATTGAAGTATTGGGATTGGTGTGTGTGTGTGTGTGTGTGTGTGTGTGTGTGTGTGTGTGTGTGTGTGTGTGTGTGTTTGGGTGAACTGTGTTGATGGAAAACAAAAATAGAAAAAAGCTCTCACCTCAAAGGGAATAAGAATTGATTTTGAACCAAATAATGACCATGTCCTGAATTGATTTTGAACCAAATAATGACCATGTCCTGAGAAAATTTGTTGTTCCAAATAACATGTTCCAATGTGGAAGTAGTTACATGATTTCTTTTTCATTTGTTTTTTTCTGCCAGCTAGGCTACACAACAAGAGTGACATTGTGTAGCCCTGGCTGGCCTAGAACTTCCAAAGTAGAGCAGATTGGCCTGGAACAGAGTTTGGCCCGTCTTCTGAGTGCTAGAATTAAAGACATAGGTGACTCCATCACCTGGCAATGTGAACTTTTGTAGTTATAGACCATAAATCATGAGTCAAGGCAATTTCAAAACCTTGGTGGATACACTGGGAAAAGTTGGGTGATAGCTAGGCCATAATAGGTTGTTACCCTTTGGGCTGGTGGTAGCTAGTGTTTTGCTAAGAATATGGAACAAAGGTTTTACCTGACAGTTGAAATGATGTTAGGTCAAGTACCAGAGGTGGGCATTAAACATAGTCCCAGATAATTTTTGCTCTGGATCTGCAACAATCATTAAGTTCTAATTACCATTAAAGACTCTTTGAGGGTTAAACTTCAATTTTCACCTGTTTCAAAAGAAATGGTTTGAAAACTGCAGGCTTGGTAATTGAGCTTTAAGTGTCTAGCAATGCATCATAAAATAGGAAATTAGGGACTTGGGAGATAGTTCAATGGTTAAGAACCCTTGCTGCTCTTATAGAGGACTCAGGTTCTATTCCCAGTACCCATATGGTAGCTCACAATCATCAATAATTCCAGGCTTAGGTGATCTAACCCCTTCTTCTGACCTCTTTGGGCACCAGGCAGGCACACAATGGTACACATACATGCAACCAAAACACATGAATCTAAAAAAGTAAAGATATTAAAATGTCATTAACATATAGCCTTTGTGGAAAAAGATTCTCCACATTGGTCAAAAATATCCTATTGGTTGTTCTTGGTTCTAATACCCCATCAATGGTAGTCTATTCCTCCCCCTAAGATATTATTATTTATTTATATGCTTTTGTCTGTCTGTGTGCTTGTATGTGCAAGTGTTTGCTGGTACCCGAAGAGACCAAAAGGGGCCAGAGGTGCCTGAAATGGCAGAAGAAGAATTCCCTGGGAGCTGGAATTACAGTTGGTTGTAAACCTGTTCCTTTGAAAGAGCCATCTCTAGTGCCCTTTGAAGGTTTATGATATTGAAAGTGATTGTGTCCTTAAAATCACT
Organism: Cricetiscus sungorus; assembly: GCA_030556225.1. Classification (NCBI taxonomy): domain Eukaryota; kingdom Metazoa; phylum Chordata; class Mammalia; order Rodentia; family Cricetidae; genus Cricetiscus; species Cricetiscus sungorus. The sequence continues at coordinate 55,685,691 of JANBXA010000740.1, forward strand.
TTGTGCTTAGAGCAATGGTTGTAGTTATTTTGTTGTACTGTTTTACTCTTTCAGAAACTTGTGTATTGTCAAAGTATGTTTATTTATTTTGTAGTATAAGAGTTTGAATTCAGAGCCTTGCACATATGAGGCAACTCCTGTACTGCTGATATATATCCCTAGCCTCTTTTTTGACACATTTAAATGTTCTGTTTATTTCTTGTATACATGAATAGTTGGATATGACAAAGAGGCAAAATTCAGCCTGAAGCTGTTCTTAGGGAGCTTGTAACAATTGGAGAGGCTTTATAGGAAATAAAAATGTAACTGCAAATTGATGAGGATTCAAAATAAGGGGATATATTTTTTCTGGCTTTGTATGAAAATAGATCAAATGAAGAATATAATGATGATTTAATCTAAAATACTAGATGTTGGAGTTAGTCAGGCTGAGAGGGACAGGAGTGGGAGACACCTTCCTTCCGTAATATTGGGGCTATCTATTTTCAGTGTGTCACCCAAATTTCCTTGAAAGGATTGTTATTGTTAGGTCAGGATTGATGGAGGGAATGTGAAAATAAAAGAGAGAGGAGACCAACCTCATAGAAGTATGTTGTTCTTTACTGCAGAAGTGGAGACTGTGCCAGAGTACAGGCAGCTGGGGTTTTGAGGGGACATTTTATCTATAGGTTGTTCTTTGTAGTCTCAGGGCTAAGACATGTCTGCAGATGTTTTTTATAATATGTTGATCTTGTCAGGTTTCTCTTGGCTCCTGACTGCAGATGTTCTTATTATTGTTGGCTTTCTTTTCAGACAGGTTTTCTTATCAGTATACAGAGTCCAGTTTCACAGGACCATTGAGACCCTTTATTTTAGGTCATTAACTCTAGTGTATTATTGAAGGAGGTGGGTCTCATTGAGCTCTTACTTGCAACAATAGTTCTTGATAACAGATCTGTTAGGTAACCTGAAAAATGTGTATTATTTCCCTTTGGAGGGGGAAGCAAACCCCAGCTGAGAGACGATTGAAATAAGCACTACAAATTTAATTGGAGCCCAGTGATTTCTAGGTGTTGAATGGACAGAATCAGTAATTTTAAGAGTATTGCTTCTGGAGGGCTGGATGGTGATACCACCAGGTTAAGGTTGTAGGAAGCCATTAATAGATGCCCTTTATGTTTGGATTTTAGGAAGCAAAACTTGGTAAAGATCAAGGAACAATAGAGATAATCACCTTTTCTACAATGTTTCCTAATTTAACCCTGGAGTCCCTATTTTAAAATATATATATATATATTTTCTGTTAGGTGTTTTAAAAGGGGATCTGTGCTATTATTTTATTCAGTCAGGAAGGGGAATGTCTTTGATTTTTAAAGAATTATTTATTTATTTTTTTAAATTTTACATGTTGAGCCCAGTTCCTCTTCCCACCCTCCCTCCTTCCCTCCCTCCTTCCCTCCATCCCTCCCTCCCTTTCTCTTATTCTCTCTCCCACCTCACATGCACCCTGACCACCATCCCCCACCCCCATTCCACATGTAGGGCTATGATATCCAGGTTAGATCATGTAAATCTCTCAAGTCATTTGAAGTAGGGACTAGAACTTCCCTCCTGTCTCTAGGTTAAGGGAGTATCCCTTCATGGGGGATGTGTCCACAAGGTCCTTTTGTGCACCAGGAATACATCCTGGTTCCACTGTCTGAGGTCCCTTAGACTGCCCAGTCCTTCTAGCTGAGACCCATATTACAGGGGTCTGATCAGTCCCTTGCTGGATTCCCAGCTATCAGTCTGGGGGTCCCATTAGCTCCTCCTTGTTCAGGTCAGCTGTCTTTATGTGTTTCTGCAACCTAGTCTTGTCATCTCAACATCTGGATTCTAGTTCAACTCAGTGTTTATTATGGGTGTTTGCTTCTGTTTCCAACAGGCACTAGATGAAGGCTCCATGATGGTGGATAAGTTAGTTGTTGATCTCACTATCAGGGAAGGGCATTTATGGTAGCCTTACCACGGTTGCTCAAATTGTTAGTTGAAGTCAGTCTTGTAGTTCTCTAGACCTTTCTTAAGGTTCAGTTTCCCCTTCAAAACAACAATGGTTCCCTCTTTTATATTCTCTCTCTCCCCTCTCTCTCTCTCTCTCTCTCTCTCTCTCTCTCTCTCTCTCCCTCTCCTGTTTTCTGTTCCTACCCTGACTCAATCTTCCTAGTCGCATGTGCTTTCCTCTTTCCCCCTTCTCTTTCTCCTAGTTCTCTCTCCATTCTCTGCCCCCCCCCCATTTTTAATGTGCTCTGGGGGACTTGTCCCTTCCCCCAGAGGGACCATATATGAATCTTTTAGAATACACCTTGTATTCCTCTGGTGGTGTGAATATAGGCTGTGATCCTTTGCTTTACGTCTAAAATCTATATATGAACGAGTACATACCATGTTCCTCTTTTTGTGACTGGGTTAACTCATTCAGGAGGGTTTCTTCAAGTTCCATCCACTTGCCTGCGAATTTCAAGATTTCATTATTTTTTTTCTGCAGAGTAGTATTCCATTGTGTAGATGTGCCACATCTACATCCATTCTTCAGTTGAGGGGCATCTAGGTTGCTTCCAGGTTCTTACTTTTATAAATAATGCTGTTATGAACATAGTTGAGCACATGTCTTTGTTGCATGGATGTGGATCATATAGGTATATGCCTAAGAGGGGGATTGCTGGGTCCTGTCTTAAACTAATTCCCTTTTTCCTGAGGAACCGCCATAATGATCTCCAAAATGGCTGTACAAGTTTGCACTCCCAACAGCAGTGGAGGAGTGTTCCCCTTTCTCCACATCCTCTCCAGCATAAGTTGTCATTGGTGTTTCTGATTTTAGCCATTCTGGCAGGAGTAAGATGGTATCTCAAAGTGTTTTGATTTGCATTTCCCTGATAACTAAGGATATTGAGCACTTTCTTAAGTGCCTTTTGGATTTTCTCTATTGAGAATTCTTTCTTCAATTCTGTGCCTCATCTTTTAATAGGATTATTTGGTGATTTATTGACTAGCTCTTTGTATATTTTTGAGATCAGCCCTTTGTCAGAGGTAGGATTGGTAAAAATCTTTTCCAGTTTGTGGGCTGCCATTTAGTTTTGTCCACTGTGTACTTTGCCTCACAGAAGCTTCTAAGTTTGAGGAGGTCCCATTTATTAATTGTTGATCTCAGTGTCTGTGCTACTGGAGCGGTTTCTTATACCAATTTGTTCAAGGGTACCTCCTAATTTCTCTTCTAAGAGGTTCAGCGTGGCTGGATTTACATTGAGGTCTTTGATCCATTTGGACTTGAGTTTTGTGCATGGTGATAGACATGAGTCTATCTGCAGTCTTCTACACACCATCATCCAATTGTGCCAGCACCATTTGTTGAAGATGATTTCCTCCTCCCATTGTATTCTTTAGCTGTTTTGTCAAAAAAAAAAAAAAATGAGGTTTTCATAGGTATGTGGGTTGATATTAGGATTTTCTATTTGATTCCTGTCTATATTTGTGCAAATACCAGACTGTTTTCAGAACTATAGCTCTGTAGTAGAGCTTAAAGTCAGGGATGGTGATGCTTCCTGAAGTTCTTTTATTGTACAGGGTTGTTTTGGCTAATCTGGTTCTTTTGTTTTTTTTTTTTTTCATACAAAATTGATTATTAACTTTTAAAGGACAGTGAAGAATTGTGCTGGGATTTTAATGGGGATTGCATTGAATCTGTAGATTCTTTTGGCAAGATTGCCATTTTTACTATATTTATCCTTCCAATCCAAGAGCATGGGAGATCTTTCCATTTTCTGGTATCTTCTTTAATGTCTTTCTTTAAAGCCACAAAGTTCTTATTGTATAGGTCTTTCACATGTTTGGTAAGCATTATCCTAAGATACTTTATGTTGTTTGTGGCTTTCTCTGATTTCTTTCTGAGCCTCTTTGTCATCTGAGTAAAGTAGGGCTACTGATTTTTTGAGTTTATCTTGTATCCTGCTAGTTTATCAGCTGTAGGAGTTCCCTGGTAGAGTTTATTGGGTCGCTTATGTAAACTATCATATCATCTGCAAATAGAGACAGTTTGACTTCTTCCTTTCCAATTTGGATCCCCTTGATCTCCTTTTGTTGTCTTATATAGCTTCAGCTAGAACTTCAAGTACAATTTTGAAGAGGTATGGAGAGAGGACAGCCTTGTCTTGTTCCTGATTTTAGAAGAATCGCCTTAAGCTTCTCTCCATTGAGTTTGATGTTGGCTGTTGGTTTACTGTACATTGCTTTCATTATGTTTAGGTATGTTGTTGTTATCCCTGATCTCTCCAAGACCTTTATCATGAAAGGTTGTTGAATTTTGTTGAAGGCTTTTTTCAGCATTTAGGCAGATGATCATATGGTTTTTCTTTTTCAGTTTGTTTATATGGTGGATCACGTTGATAGATTTTTGTATGTTAAACCATCCTTGCAACCCAGGGATGAAGCCTACTTGGTCATGGTGGATGATTTCTCTGTTGCATTCTTGGATTCGGTTTGCCAGTGTTTTATTGAGTATGTTTGCATCAATGTTCATCAGGGATATTGGTCTTTGTTAGTTGTGTCTTTGTGAGGCTTGGGTACATTGTGGCCTTGTAGAAAGAGTTTGGTAATGAGCCTTCTTTTTCTATTGTGTGGAACAATTTGAGGGGTATTGGAATTAGCTCTTCCTTGAATTTCTGGTAGAATTCTACACTGAAGCCATTTGGCCCAGGGCTTTTTTTGGTTGGAAGGCTTTCAATGACTGTTTCAATGTCATTGGGGGTTATAGGTCTATTTAAGTTGTTTGCCTGTTCTTGGCTTTATTTTGGTAAGTGATAGTTGTCCAGAAATTTGTCCATTTCCTTTGAATTTTCAAATTTTGTAGAGTACAGGTTTTCAAAGTATGACCCGAAGGTTGTCTGGATTTCCTCTGTGTCCGTTGTTATGTCCTCCTTTTCCTTTCTGATTTTGTTAATTTGCATGATCTCTCGCTGCTTTTTTGTTAGTTTGGATAAAGGTTTGTCTATCTTGTTGATTTTCTCAAAAAACCAACTCTTTGTTGCATTGATTTTTTTTTTTTTTTTGGTATTGTTTTCCTGGTTTCTATTTTATTGATTTCAGCCCTCCAATTGATTATTTCCTGGCATCTACTCCTCCGGGGTGAGTTTGCTTCTTTTTGTTCTAAGGCTTTCAGTTGCTCTGTTAATTCTCTAATGTGACTATCCTCTGTTTTCTTCATATGGGCACTTAGCGCAATGAACTTCCCTCGTAACACTGCTTTCAAGGTGTCCCATAAGTTCGGATATGTCGTGGTCTCATTCTCATTGAATTTTAGGAAGTCCTTAATTTCTTTCTTCATTTCTTTTTTGACTCAGGTGTGGTGCAGTTGCCCATTGTTCAATTTGCATGAGTTTGTAGGGTTTCTGAGATTTGTGTTGTTGAATTCCAATTTTAAAGCATGGTGGTTTGATTAGACACAGGGGACTATTCCAATTCTTTTGTATCTGTTGAGGTTTGTTATGGCACCTAGTATGTGGTTGATTTTAGAGAAGGTTCCATGTGGAGCAGAGAAGAAGGTATATTCTTTATGTTTGGATGGAATGTTCTATAGATGTCTGTTAAACCAAGTTGAGACATAACTTCTGTTAGTTCTTTTGTTTCTTTGTTGAGTTTCTGATTGGTGGTCCTGTCTAGTAGTGAGAGTGGAGTGTTGAAGTCTCCCAGTATAAGTGTGTGAGGTTTTATGTGAGCTTTGAGTTTTAGTAGCGTTTCTTTTATGAATGTGGGTGCCTTTGTATTTGGGGCATAGATGTTCAGAATTGAGACTTTTTGTTGATGGATTTCTCTTGCAATGAATATGAAATGACCATCTTCATCTCTTTTGATTAATTTTGGTTTGAAGTCTAACATGTTAGATATTAGGATAGCCACACCTGCTTGCTTCTTGGGTCCATTTGATTGGAAGATCTTTTTTCAGCCCTTTACCCTGAGGTAATGTCTATCTTTGTAGCTTAGTTGTGTTTCTTGTATGCAGCAGAAGGATGAATTATGTTTTCATATCCATTCTGTTAGCCTGTGTCTTTTTATAGTCGAGCTTAGATCATTAATGTTGAGGGAGAGTAAGGAACATTGATTGTTAATGTTTGTTTTAGATTTGCTTTTGGCAGTGGTATTGTGAATTTATTTGTTCTTCTTTACCCTTGGTTTCTGGTGAAGTGGGATTATCTGTTGCCTACATCTTTGTGAGTGTAGTAAACTTCCTTTGGTAGAAGTTTTCCTTTTAAAGCTTTCTGTAGGGCTGAATTTGTAGATATGTAGTGTGAAAATCTGGCTTTGTCATTAAATATCTTGTTTTCTCCATCTACAGTGATTGAGAGTTTTGCTGGGTGTAGTAGCCTGGGCTGGCATCCGTGGACTCTTAGTACTTGTAGGACTTCTATCCAGGACCTTCTGGCCTTAAGGGTTTCCATGGAGAAGTCAGGCATAGTTTTGATAGGTCTGCCTTTATATGTTACCTGTCCTTTTTTCCTTCACTGCTCTTAACATTTTTTTTTTTTATTCTGTATGTTATATTAGGGATTGTGTTTGGCTCTATTAGTGCTTCAGATATAGTCTGATATTTAAAAAAAATTCCTCTCAATTTTGAGACAGGGTTTCTCTGTGTGACTTTTATCTGTCCTGGAATTTACACTGCATAACCAGGTTTACTTTGAAATCACAGAGATCTGTTTGCCTCTGCCTCCCAAGTGCTGGTATTAAAGGCATGTGACACCATATCTAGTTACTCCACTTCTTTTTTCTTTTTTAAACCATTGTATCCTGTTTCTTTTTCTCTCCCAAGCCAATGTATTATTTTAGAACACAGTGTAAGCCTTTAGCACTTTTTCTTAATGTGAATCTGTCTTTAGTTTAAATCTTTTATCTTTTTCTGGCCACTAGTCTTTTATCTGCTAAACAACAACATTGCTAAAATGAAAGCCATGTTTTTTTTTTTTTTTTTTTTTTTTATGTGTATGAGTATTTAGCCTGTATGTGTATGTGCCATTTGTGTGCCTGGTTCCTGTGGAAGCCCAAAAAGTATAACCAGAGTTATGGGTGGTTGTGAGTCATGATGTGGGTTCTAGGAACTGAACTCAGGTCCTCAAGAGCAACCAGCACTCTAACCATTGAATCATCTCCCTAGTCCTTCCTGAATCTAGGTTTTTAAACATAAATGTTCTTAATGATAGGAGCCCTTGAAGCCTTAGGATAATTAATTTTCAAGTTTTTATTTTTATTTATGTCTATAAGTGTTTGTGTGTCTGTGTGAATGTATTCTATGTGTATGGAGGTACCCACAGAGGCAGGAGAGGGTGCCTAATTATGAGGAGCTGAAGTTACAGCTGGTTGTGATCAGCCCAACATGGTTGCAGAAAACTTATCTCAGATCCTCTGGAAGATCAGCAAGTGCTCTTAACTGCTCAGCCATCTTTCTAGCTGATGTGTTATTATTCTTAGTGGTTTATGATGCTTGATTATTGATAGATGAGATTTGCTGATGAATGATCCTTGTCTTCAGGAATGCAAGTAATGATGTAGAAAGAGGAAATATCACTGCCTAGACGTGTCCTTCAAATTCTGGAAGAGTGGTCCAGTGTATTTCACATCATCCTTTCAGGATGGAAGCTGTCAGTTTGTCCCATGGTAAGTCTTGCTCATGTGCTGTGGGCTCCTTGTATAGATGGAATAGTGTTGGTGCTCTGGTTGTTGCCAGGTCAGTGATTTGAATATGAAATTACTGTAATGACTTACTGGAACAATCGGTTCCAATCCTATAGTGTTGTTTTGAAAGTTTAGTACTTTCAGGAGGTGGAGCTTTGCTTCAGGAAGTGGCTCAGTGTTGGGTGGGCCTTGAGGTTTTATAACCCAGCCTTTTCTCCTGTTCATTTTCTGTTTTCTGACTGATGATACATTTTAACTAAACAGCCTCCCATTCCTGCTGCCATGCCCCTACTTGCTACTTACGTGTATAAACTGCCCAGATGTGTCCTTCAGATTCTTGAAGATAGTGTTCCAATATATTTCAATGATTATATCTTCTTGAACTATAAGCCAAAATAAACTTTCCCTTAAATTGCTTTTTTATTTTTTTTAAATATTTATTTATTTATTTATTTATTTTTTTCATGTGTTTTGCTTGTATGTATGTCTGTGGACCACATTTGTGCTTAGTGCCTGTGAAGGTCATAAGGACATTGGGTCTTCTGATACTGGAATGGTTGTGAAATAATGTGTAGGTACTAGGAACTGAACATAGGTCATCTGCAAGATCAACAAGTGCTCTTAATAACTGAGCTCTCTCTCCAGCCCCAGAGTTGTTTCTTGTTGGGTATTGTTATACCATCAAGAAAAATAACTAATACAGATGGCTGAAGTTGTCAATGGTTGCTGAAGTCTATTTTATAAGCTACTTTGCTGATATATGTTCTTTGGTTATGGGTGCTACTTGATTTCATTTATGAGTTCTTTCACAATTTGAAGTCCTATTTCTAGGGCTTATTGTTCTTTACCTGTAAAATAAGGCTGATATACATGTCTTTATGGGCAGTGTGGCTTAACTTTCCTTTTTTCTGAGATTAACTACTCTGGCACTGTGTGGTAGTCCCATAAGCATATGAGATAAGATGAATTTGTGTGTGTGTGTGTGTGTGTGTGTGTGGAGAGAGAGAGAAACAGAGAGAGAGAGAGAGAGAGAGAGAGAGAGAGAGAGAGAGAGAGAGAGAGAGAGAGAGAAGATTTCCTGTGTTAGATTATATGGAAATGTTGAACTAGAATAGAATGAAATTATTGTTTGTAAATGTGGCAAATGTGAGAATTATGGGTAATTGGTTTCTTTTTCTTTTTTTCCTACTAGGTTTATTTCCTAGGGACTCAGGCTACTTTCATAATGAAAAGACAGAGATGGACAGGATGATGTCTGACTGCCTGAGAAGTAGTTACCAGGTGTGACTAAAGCATATCCTGTCATTACACCCATATGACTGAAACATTTCCAAGTAGGCAGGCATTTTTCTCAGAGTTTCTGGAAGGAAATAAGACCTTATTCAATGACTGAGTGGTTAGTTGTATTTCTTTATGACTGTCTTAAACTGTCATCCAGAATAAATTCTTTCTCCCTGAAGTTGCTCCTTGCCATATATTTTACCATAACAATGAGAAAAGTAAACTTTTATTATTGGTTTAGGATTACTGTGAAAATCATCCCAGTATTTCAGTAATTTTTAATTAATTTTTACTTCCATGGCACTGATTGTGTATTTTTGTTTTTATTGTGTTTTGACAGTTGATAAAAGGGATGAATATTCCCCGTTCTGAAAGATATTCACCTATCACCACTTATCATGTGTATGCAAGTGTTTAAAATAGAAGTATATAAATGAGAAAGAATATCTGGTCTTGTTGTGCGTGAGATAATGGGATATGTCAAGAAAGATATAAGGTTGGAGTGTAGTCACAGGCCTTTAATATCCAGCACTGGGTAGGTAAAGGTGAGAAAATAGAGAATTTAGGGCTAGCCAACCTGGCCAACCCTGTCTTTAAAAATAAGATGTGAAAGTGAAAATTAATAGTAGTGAGATGGATATAAAAATACCTGGGGCTATTCACTGGCATAGAATGCTGGAGAACTCCTCTTTGTAGCATTGAGTTTCCATCCCCAATCTCCTGTGACCTTAGATGGAGATGTTAGTTGGCTCAAATCCAAGTGTGTGTGATTGTAGGAGTCAGTAACCTTTGAGGATGTGGCTATAGACTTCACTCAGGAGGAATGGACTTTATTGGATTCAAAACAGAGGAACCTTTACAGAGAGGTGATGCTGGAGAACTACCAGAACCTGGCCACATTAGGTAAGGTTCCCCTCATTCCCTGTAGACATGTGTATATTTTTCATATTATGTATGGTTATTCTATGGTGTGTGTATCATAGTCCACAAGTGGAGTTCAGAGGACAACTTTTAGGAGTCATCTATCATGTGAATTCTAGGAATGGCACTTAGGTTGTCAGCTTGGCACCAAGCACTTTTACCTGTTGAACCATTACACCAATGACTTTTCTGTGTTTTAGGATTGGTGATGCAGCTCTAAGGACAGTTGAAAATAACAGAGGGCTAGAAAATAACAAAAGGTAGGGTAGGTCTTTAATTCCAGTACTAGGGAGGCAGAAGCAAGAGGATCTCTGTGTATTTGAGTTCATCCTAGTCTACATAGTGAGCTCCAGAACAACCAGGACTACATAGAGAGACTCTTGTCCCCAAAATAAAACAAAAACAAAAGCAAGCAAGCAAACAAACAAAAAACCAGGAGAGAGAGAAAGAGACAGAGACACAGAAAGAGAGGAGATTGAGAAACAGAGGCCTCTACTGCCCTATGTTTTAACCAATTGTGATGGTTTTTAAGACAGTCTTTAAATCACCGGTATTGCTTATGCTGCTCTATTAAGAGGACATTTTCAGACTATCTTTGACAAACCGAATCAGAAATTAGTTTGATGTCTTGATCATCTCTGTTTCAGAAGTCCCTCCACATAATTCTGATGCACTGAAATATTTAACTACTAATGTATTTTTTTTCTCCATAATAACAAAGATCTTGTGGATGTGGTGGCACATGGCTTTCATCTTAGTACTCCAGGAAGTAGAGACAGGTATATCTCTGTGAGTTCAAGGCCAGTGTGGTCTACAAAGCTTTAGGTGAGCAAGAGCCACATAGTGGATAAACCTGTCTCCAATTTTTTTTCTTTCACTTTCTTTTTTATTTGATTAATATTAGTACTTAATTTTCTGTTTACATTTGTGTTTTGTTTATCACAGTGCACATCTAAAAGTCAGTAGACAATTGTGGGAGTTAGTTCTTTTCTTCTACCATGTCCCAGACATGTAAATCAGGTGGTCTTGCTTAGTGTGTAGCACTTTTATCTGATAACCTGTCCCTCTGGTCCAGTATTAAAGTGCTTTGTCTTGTACTTGTAAACATCACTTTAGACTTTAAGGGAAATAAGTCAGTACCTGTTGACACATAAAAGGGATATTTCATTGTTTTTATTGAAACCGCAGTTTCTAAGTCATGGGAAGGTATACATACCCTTTCTTGCTTGATCTGCTTTCATGAATGCATCTTTCTTCATTTATAGGATGTCAGCTCATCAAACTCCGCTCAAACTCTTGTTTGGAGGCAGACGAGTTTAGAGTAGTCAAGATAATTGTTTGGGAGTTCAGTCTATTTGGAATACAGTAGGGACATCCCACCCTTACCCCAATTCTGTGGATGGCATGGCAAGCTAAGCAAGTGCTCTACCACTGAGATATATTACCAAGAAGAGAAAACTTGAGTCAGGAGGCTCAGGCTATTGGACTTAATAGTCTTAAGAGATCTCCAAATCTTTAAATTTCATTAATTTCCTTCTACTTAGAATTTTTTACAATCTCAGTAGTTCAGCTCTTTCTTTTCCTTCCTAACAATACTGTCTCTATTTAACAATGCATTTAAATTTCAGAATAAATTATTCATTTCTAAGTTTTGACTGCCAATTATCTTTGTGTTTTATGTGTATGTTATTATCACTACCACCATTATTATTTGCTACTGGATCCAGGGCTTCTTTTACAAATATGTTTAATTTTTATGTGTGTGCCTATGGGCTTGTGCAAGTTCATGTGTGCCATGTGCATATAGGTGCCTGTGGTGGCCAGAAGGAAGTGTTAGGTCCCCTGGAATGGAGTCACAAGTAGTTGTGAGCTGTCTGAAATGGTTGCTGGGAACTGAATCTGGGTATTTTACTTATTTTTAAACAAAAACAAGTGTTCTTAGTATCTGAGCCATCTCTCTGGCCCTTAGGGCCTCTTTTATTCTCACATGGACCTGAATCCTAGCCTGTAAAATTTTATGCATAGCCAAGTTGCTAACATATAACATAGCTTTGTTCTTAACTTGTTTAATACGAAAACAAAATCAAATGAGACGTATAATCATTGTTTCTATTTCACTCTGGAAGCACTTACATGGTTTTTGTTGTTGTTTAACTTTAGAATGGGCTATGCAACTTAAGACTGGAGGGACAATGTTACAGCAGGATATTTTTCAGGTAAAAATGTCAAATGAGATATTTCATATCTTCTTCATCAAAATAGATTGGGTATTTCAGGTAAATTTCATCAGAATCCTTCAAAATAAAGAAGTATTAGATAGAAGTAGCCTATATCCATAGTCTTAGAAAGATGTCATAGTCCCTAGTTTGAAACTTGAGTCTCCATAAACACATACTCCTACTTACAGGTATTGGGCCTTTAAAACAATTTCATAAAAGCACAGGAAGCCTTTCAGAATTAGAGCAGATGGTATAAGATTCTTGCAATAGGATTTTTTTCATTCTCATTGAGTGAAATACATGTAATTATTCCTGTCTTTAGATGAGTGACATATGCTAATAAATTTCAAAAAAATTAATATGTTACTATTTTCTTTAAATCAACAGTCAAATAGTTACAATGGAAAGGAGCTCTGCAACTTCAAGCTACCTGGAGAAATCTTCAAAGAATCTTCATGTAGTCTGACACACATAGGTATTCAAAACAGAGGAAACATTAGTGATTGTATTCAGTACGGACAACCCTTTCCTACTTGGACTGAGGAAACCTCTTCTGCAGACAGAAGTCCTCAGTTAAGCCAGTACAGAAAAGACATCAGTCTGCCTGCAATTGCTGCTTACCAGACAATATGTACACAAGCCAATTTCTTCAAATCTAGTGAATTTCAGCAGGCCTTTGATGGTCAGTCATACCTTCAGGCATCTGAGAGAACTCACAGTGAAGATAAACTCTTTAAATGGGTACAGTGTGGTGATCCTTTTAATCCAGGTATGAGCCATGCTGGGAATGGTCAAACATGCACTGGAAAAAGATCCTATGAATGTAAGGAATGTGGAAAAAGTTTTAAATACTCTGCCAACCTCAATATTCATATGCGTGCCCACACTGGGGAGAAACCTTATGAATGTAAGGAATGTGGGAAAGCCTTTTCTAGGTGTTACCCACTAACTCAGCACTTAAAAACTCATACTGAGGAGAAGCCCTTTGAGTGTAAGGTTTGTGGAAAATGCTTTAGAAATTCCTCATGCCTTAATGATCACTTTCGGGTTCACACTGGAATAAAGCCCTATAAATGTAAGGACTGTGGCAAAGCCTTCACAGGGCGCTCTGGCCTTAGTAAACATTTACCAACACACACTGGAGAAAAGCCTTATGGATGTAAGGAATGTGGGAAAGCCTTCACTTCAACCTCAGGCCTTATTAAACATATGAAAAGTCACATGGGGGAGAGACCCTTTGAATGTGATCATTGTGGCAAAGCTTTTGCTTCTTCCTCAACCCTTAGTACACATTTGAGAACACACACTGGAGAGAAGCCCTTTGAATGTAAAGTATGTGGGAAAGCGTTTACATGTTCTTCTTATCTTCGAATTCACATGCGGACTCACACTGGCGAGAAGCCCTATGTTTGTAAGGAATGTGGCAGAGCTTTCACTGAGCGCACAAGCCTTACTAAACATTTACGAACACACACTGGAGAAAGTCCCTTTGAGTGCAATGTGTGTGGAAAAGCATTTGCGTGTTCTTCCTACCTTCATAATCACACACGAACTCACACTGGAGAGAAACCTTATATATGTAAGGAATGTGGGAAGGCCTTCACTGTTTCTTCACATCTAAGTAAACATGTAAGAATTCACACAGGAGAGAAACCCCATAAGTGTGAGGAATGTGGGAAAGCATTCACTGTGCGCTCTGGTCTCACAAAACATATACGAACTCACACTGGGGAGAAGCCCTATAATTGTAAAGAATGTGGGAAAGCCTTTACTACCTCTTCTGGCCTCATTGAACATATAAGAAGTCACACAGGAGAGAAACCATATGAATGTGACCAGTGTGGAAAAGCCTTTGCTTCTTCCTCTTATCTTATTGCACATTTGAGAATTCATACTGGAGAGAAGCCCTTTGAGTGTAATGTGTGTGGGAAAGCATTTACATGTTCCTCCTACCTTCACATTCATATGCGAACACACACGGGAGAGAAACCGTATGACTGTAAGGAGTGTGGAAAAGCTTTTGCTGTTTACTCACATCTAAGTAAACATATAAGAATTCACAGTGGAAAGAAAGCCTATAAATGTAGAAGTTATGGAATAGCTTTCAGTAGTTCTCATCTTACAGAACACATACAAAGCCTTGAGGTAAATTCTTTGGTTGGAAGGAATAAAGAGACTGCTTTAGGAAGTTCTGTTGCTTTAGCAGTGCATTCGAATTCACAGTGGCAAGAAAGTTTATCAGTATAAGCCATTTGTAAAGTGATTATATACTAGTTAACTTCAAAGATGTGAAAGAACTCATGTTACAAAGATGCCTAATGAACTTAAAAGAATGGGAAGACATCAGAATGCTCAAAATCTGGTTCACATGGACTCACTTTGAAGCTGCACAATGTCAGAAACATGGAAAGCCTTCGCTGCTTCATGGGCTTTTTACAAGTATGAAAGAGAAACTCTTGATACACAATGTACAAAATTCTATTTCTGCTTAGTGCTTTGATTACCTACAGTGGAGGGCTTTGTGAAAGTAAGAAATGTTGGAAAGTAATTACATTAGTTATCAACATTCAGTAAACACAAAGTAATTCACATTTGGGGAAATGTGTATAAAATATGGAGATATGTTATGATCTTGTATACTAGCAGAAACTTGGCTTTCTTGATTATTTTATAAGTTTGTTTTGACCATTTTTTACATTTTCAATACTTGAGATATTTGCACTTAATAATTTTCCAGTCTTAAAATTGCTTTAAGATGTACAAAATTCTGTGGAATATATGTATATTAAACAATTATCAAATTAATTAAAATGTGAGTCAGTAATTTGGTTTTGGCACTATGAAGCACTTTTTACTATCTTAGAAAATTTAGGTGAAGAATATTGTTAAATATGTTCATCAACTTGTAACTGAAAGTTTATAACCTTTCTTTAACAATAATTGATAAACATTAGCTGTTGGTTATCCCTTTCCTCTTTTAAAGACAGGGTCTTACTTTGTAGTTCTGAGTGTCCTGGGACTCACTATGTAAACCATTTTGGCCTTGAACTCACAGATATCTTCTGTCTCCCAAGTGCTGGGATTAAATGAATATGCCACTTTGATCAGCTATTCTCCATATTTAAATAGAATTCATTTTTAATTTTTGTGGATTTTTTTTTATAATTAAATGTCTTCTAATTTTGTCCCTGTTGTCTTTCATGACAGAATTTACTTTAAAAAAGAAAAAGGATAAATTCTACTTCTTTTTATTTTTGTTTTTTGAGATAGGGTTTCTCTGAATAACAGCCATACCTATCCACAAACTAGCTCTGTATACCAGGATGGCCTCGAGCTCACACAGATCTACCTGCCTCTGCCACCCAAGTGTTGGATTAAAGGCATGCACCACTACCATTTGGCTGACATTCTATTTTTTATGCACACTCAAAATATTTGTATATATGTGCAAATGTGCATATGTGATGTGTGCTTGCATGCATCTGTGTATGAATGTGAGCTGTACAATGTGCATGTAGAGGTCACAGGAGAACCTTGGGTTTCATTTTTGACTTCCACCTTAAGACAGAGTAAATTTCTCATCTCTCCAGACCCTATGGAAGTTTCTTTTCACAAAGGAACCCTTAGGTTGTTTCCATACTGTATAAATTAGATATAGATTGCAAATATCTCAGTAAGCATTCCTTGAGTGTATGCCCATAATCAGTTTGTTGAATTATTTAGTTAGTGAATTCGTAGTTTTATGTGGAGCTTTGATACTGTTTTCCAGATAACTCTACCAATATTTGTCTCATTCAGAATGACAGTATATGCATGGCAGTATATTAGATGCCTTTTGTTTCTCTTTATTGGCTCAAACTTGCAGTATTCTGATGAGTATAAGTTCCAAGTAGGGATACTGTTGTTCTTGATCGTAAAGGAGAAGTTCTGAGTGTGATAATAGCCAATTAAAGTGCATTCATTATAATTTGTTGGGAGTATCATGAAAGGGTGTGACTTTTTAAGTGCCTTTTATTTTTGTAGCTTTTTTTTTTAATGGTGATTTATTTATTCCATTATGTGTTGTATGACACCTGATTGCCACACCAGCCCCAGTGGAGACAGTGTAGCAATGCTGAGAGAAATCTCAATGGCTATCTGTCCAGAGGTTCGCACCACACGTGGTTACGCCTCCTGGGGAAAAGTGGTTCAGGTCCCTGCAGCTGCTTGCATGGCTGGCTGTTTGGAATGGGTGCTAGATGTGTTTTGTGCTATGATAACAATATTGCCTTTTATTCAAGGGATATTTTATTCAAGGGATATTTTAGCCTGTAAGCTCCACTAGTAATTCAGAGATGCCTAGAGAACACTTAGATATAGTTTCAGGAACTGAAAGAGATACATATCAGCAGCAAATAGGTGGGTATTGCCCTCTGTGCCTTCAGACACAGATCCTAAGGCACCAGTTGTGACTTCAGATGTCAGCCAGGGCCTGATAAATCAATTAGGGCTAAGGCTATAGGAAGCAGCCCACAATGAGACCCTGCCTGTAATTAACCTGCCCACAACAAACATGCTGTGGGATTCACAACAATACTCTAATTTGGGATCTTAGGGCCCCTAAATCAACACTATAAAAGTTTACTATCTAGAGACAAAGATTAGCCTCTAAACTCAACAAATCAAATCTCTGATATGCTGACCACAAGCAGGCCAAAATAAACCAAGGTTCCTAATTATGCACTTGCTGAGAAACTTCAAAGGGAATTGTTAACATCTATAGAATGCCTGTTTATCTTTAAACTGTGACCAAAGATCTGTTCTTTGAAGCTTTCTGTATAAAAACCCAATACTTTGAAGTAAACTTGGCAGCAGTTCGCAAACCTCCTCAGGTGTGTTTGTGTCTGTCTGTCAAGCCGAAGCCACTCCTGACCTGGTCATCCGAGTCTTGGTCTCCACACAGACCTGCAACCTACTGAGCAGTCTGTGGCACCTGATTATTGCATATCCAAAATAAATGTTGAATTTAGGTGTGAATTAAAACCACAGTGCATGATCCTTTTATATAGGTGCTTCAAATGTAAATGCTAAATTCATCTGTCTAAAGACATACATGGACTGACAAGATAGCTTCCTAGTTAAAGGCCCGATAACTTAAGTTTAATTCCTACAAAATATATATTAGAAGGAAAGAACTGACTCTGGCACATTTTCCTCTGGCCTTCACATTCATGACACACATGAGCATACACATACACGAAATAAATAAATGTAAAATAAAAGACACAAGGAACCCTCAGGATACTCTGGCCAGGGAAGCAGGTAGGCTAACTGCAGATCGTCATCTTTCTCTCTGCTCTTCAAATCAGAGAAATAATTTAACTAATAGACATTATGACTCAAGTGGACATAACCGATACCTACAGAACATTTCACTGAAACACAAAAGAATATACCTTTTCTTCAGCACCCCATGAAACCTTCTCCAAAATTGGCCATATACTTGCTACAAAGCAAGTCTCAACAGATAGAAAATAATTGAAATAACCCTCTGTATCTTATCAGACCACCATGGATTAAAGCTGGATTTCAATAAGAATAAAAACAACAGAAAGCCTAGAAATCCATGAAAACTGAACAACTCTCTACTAAGTTACCATTGATTCAAGGAAGCAATAAGTGAAAAACTTAAAGTCTTCTTAGAATTCAATGAAAATGAATGCCAACATTCTCAAACTTATGGGACACAGTCAAAATGGTACTAAGAGGAAAAACAATTCATAGCACTAGTGCCTTCATTAAGAATTTGGAGAGATCTACTAGTGACTTAACAGCATACCTGAAAACTCTAGAACAAAAAGAAGCAGGCATACCTAAGAGGAGTAGATATACCTGCTCAATATAGTATTGAAGTCTTAGCTAGAGCAATAAAACAACTGAAGAAGATCAATGGGTTGAAAATTGGAAGGGAAAAAGTTAAGGTATTGTCATTATGATATTATACATAAGTGACCCTAAAAATTCCACAAGAATTCTCTTAAAGCTAATAAACATTTTTAGCAAGGTAGTGATACAAAGTTAACTCACAAAAATTGGTAGCCTCCTATAAACAAATGACAAATGAACTGAGAAATCAGGAAGACAACCCCTTTCACAATAGCCTCAAATAATATAAAACCTGGGGACAATCAAGCTAATGAAAGACTTGTATGAACAAAACACAACAAAACAAAACTTAGTCTTTGAAGAAATAAATGCAAGAAGATACCAGAAGATGGAAAGATCTCCCATGCTCATGGGTTGGTAGGCTTAATATTATAAAAATATACATCCTCCATCCTGGGTGGTGGAGAATAGCCCTGAACTCATTTACACAGGAAAGACTTTCCGAACAGAACACCCTTAACACCCAGATCAGCAATAAACTGGACCTCATGAAACTTAAAGGCTTCTGCATGGCAAAGGATACCATCACTTGGACAAAGTGGCAGCATATAGGATGGGAAAAGACATTTATCAACTACATGTCTGACAGAGGACTAATACACAAAGTATATAAAGAACTCATGAAATGACAGACTGCAACTTCACAGAGAGGACCAAGAGATGAGTGACCAGCCCCCTAGCTGGGATGCCCATTCTCTAGGGCCCAGCCTCTCTCCCACCCACCTAAGCCACACTAGCAGTTCAGCAGGCAAGCCCCTCAGCTGCTCCAGGACCACCCATCAGGCCTTGTATTCTACAAGTTCCACTCCACCCACAGCCTCCCTCCCCCGTGGCTCCCTGAGACAGACTGTGACTGCACAGAGAAGACCAAGAGGTGAGTGACTAGTCCCCCACCTGGATGCCCAATCTCTAGGCCCTAGACCCCAGGACCCTCCCCTACCTGCCTCAGTCACACTAGCAGGCTAGAGGGCTAGCCACCTAAAGGCAACTTGCTCCAGGACCCCTTCATTGGAACCTGTAATATATAAATCCCACTTCACCTCCAAACTCACCCATCCCTGGAGACCTCAGTGGCTCCCTGACAGCATTGGCAACAATTGGCCCAAGAGGGGATTCCTGAGACATTTACTGCAAGGATTAGACCAAGAGCTGGCACCAATTGTAGGAAGAGATGGGTAGGTGCTAATGCAAGTAACACCCTACAGAACAATATGGCAGCAGCAGAATGTAGTGGCCCTACAACAGGAAGTATACATAGCATTCTAACCCAAAAGACTTATTCAGGCATATTTCTTTACAGTATTTCATGGAGACAATCTGAAAGTAAAAGAAGAGGATGCCAGAGGTTGGAAACACCTAGCAGGACAGTAGAAACATACACAGTGAGGTTATTGATGAGCTGGCTACTTTTAAGTATCTGAGTGAGCTCGCAAAAGAAATGATGGATTTTGGTGACTCTGAAGAAGGCTAATTGCTTTGTTAGTAGAACATGAAGCAGGGAGATTGTAAAACTATGATCCATGAAATCTGAATAAGAAGGCTGCTGAATTGAGAGTTCATGATGATTTTGTAATTTAGGGGGTGACAAATGGCCACAAAGTGGTCAAATGCCATTATACTTAATAGGAAACTATCCATGCCAGAAATACTGTAGAGAAATATGCCTGAATAAGACACTGTAAATATGAGATGTCTTTGCTCTGTGCCTGAATGTTCATCAGCATCTTTGGGTCAGTGGTTGAGGTAAAATTTAAAAGTTTATTCCCAGAGAACATTAATTTCTATGGGAAACAGATTTCAGAGATAACTTATGTTCCTTGAACAATCTTTAGAGATTCAATGAACAATTTATTTTCCATAATGCAATGGATGAAAACAATTCCTTATTTTAATCCTATTTATAATTTTGCTATTAATTTGTTTTTATTAGTTAATTTATTCTTTGACAGCTTTTTTAGATTAACCAGTTTTTTGTACTTCTTCCTTTTTTAATTTAAATTAAAAAATCTTATTTTACATACTCATCCCAGTTCCCACTCCCTCACATCCTCTCATGACCCCCACGGACCACTCCCATCCTACTCCCATCTACTCCCCAGGGAGGATGAGGCCTTCCATAAGGGATCATCAAAGTCTGTCACATGATTTGGGGCAGGGCCTAGGCCATCCACCATGTATCTAGGCTGAGAGAGTATCCCTCCATAGGGAATGGGCTACAAAAGTCCATGTACTAAGGATAAATACTGGTTCCACTGCCAGAGGTCCTACAGACTGCTGTTATGAGCAGTTTCCCACCATCCTGGGCCCACAGCCACATCAGCCCCAAATAACACACAGAGACACTATATTGGTTATAAAGCTATTGACCTGTTACTAGCATCTCCTTTGCCTGCTACATTTCTACAGAGAAGAGAGTGATTTCTTGTTTGTCCCTTCTTATATTTTGATTCTTCCTAGCTACATCACTTCCTGCCTGTCTGTACAGACCTCCAGACCTCTATGGTTAGCTAATGGCAGTATCTGCCATGTTATGTCACTTCTGCCTGGCCAATCTGTGTTTTATTCATCAGCCAGTAAGACAAACATATACACAGAAGAACATTCCCCATCATATTGTCTTTTCTGTCTCAATAAAAAGAAGGCTTTTAACTTTTGGCAATATTGCCGTTTTTACTGTGTTGATCCTACCTATTCAATAACATGGAGGAATGGTTCAGGCATTAAAGGCTAGGCTCACAATAAAAAATATAAAAGTGGTTTTTTATCACCAGAGTAAGTCCACTAGATACAACTAAGTTTTTATTTGCAAGTGACTATCAATTGAAAAGAGCTTCTTGGTTAGGGATGGGAGCTTATTTCTAATTTTCACTGTGTTGGGACCCCTTCTGGCCTGGACTTTGCTAGCAGTGTGCATGCTGTTACATTCTCTGTGAGTTCATGTGTGCATTGGTCTTGTTGTATATAGAAAGACGTAGTTCTTTGGTGTCCTCCATCCCCTCTGATTTTTACAGTCTGCCCACTCTTCTGCAGAGTCCACTGAGTCATGAGGGAAGGGATTTGATAGTGTTATCTCATTTAAGACCAAGTGTTCAAAGGTGTCTCACTCCTTGCACATTGTTTGACTGTGGGTTTCTATTTTCATTCACATCTACTGCAGAAGGAAGCATCTCTGATGATGGCTGAGCAAGGTACTGATGGGTATAGCAGATATTGTTAAAAGTCATTTAGTTACTATGTTCCTTTAGCATAACAGTAAAGAGTAGTATTTGGTTTTCTACTAGGTTCCTGGGCTATCTAGTCTCAGGTTCTTGGCCATCCAAGCCATGTGAGCGATGAGTTTCACCTCATAGTGTCAAATATGTCCATAAGTCAAATTAGATAATTTATTCTGGAGCCATTTTAAGTGACCAACAGATTTATGTTACCCTAAATTCATGTTACAACATGGAAACAGTTTTACAAAAATTTTTAGTTTTAAAGAACAGAGAAAATCATAAATAAGGCAACTTTAAAATGCGTTTGTGGGTTTATCAGAGTGTTTGGTACAATGATATGGGCAGAGATGTTATTTTATAGGTCTAAAATGCTATCTGATAATATTTTTAGCAAATGGATTGGTGAAAGCTAATGTTCTGCTAATTCAATAGATCCTGAAAGATACATTTTTTTTTTGTCTCTTACTACAAGACATAAGTTCCAGTACAGGATAGGGGCAAGGAATGGCTGTTCAGCAAGGCTAAAAGTAGTTCAAGATAAGGCAAATACCCTCCAAATCTGAAAAATTTCATTCTCTCCACAATACTGAATTTTCAATCAGTCCACTAGAGATCCAGGTTCCTTCTAGTTTTTCATTCCAGTCAGGCACAGCTTCCCTTCAGGACTTTTTTGGTTTAGAGGGTATCGTTCCTCTGTAAGTACTAGAGTATCTAAACAGTATAACTCAAAAAATGGGGAGATTAAAACAGTGGCTTCAAAAGGCTATGAAGTGGAGAATATAGTTATTATTTTTTATAACCACCATTAATCTGCTGCCCAAATCAGGGAAGAACACCCCCTCCCACAGTATTATTACAAGTAAATATCTCTGATATGCATTGATATAAAAAACCCTTATATAATACTAGCTAGACTGCTTCACTAAGACAATAAACCTATAACATACCATGAAGAAATGGGATTCATTTTGGAAATAGAAAGATGATCCAGCCTCAATATGTGAAATTCCTTGGGTTAATAGAATGAAGAACAAAGCCTAATTACTTAAATGTATGAAAGAGATTTGGCAAAATTTACCACCCATTGTGATTAATTTTTACCACAAGCAGTTGTAAAAGAAAGACACTTGAACACAATGACATTGTTATGAAAACATATTGGACATTGTGCCTAACCAGAAGAAAATGAAAAAACTTTGTATATTTGATAAAATTTAGATGCCTATGCTTTTAAATTAATTTTTAATTTAAATTAAGACAATCTTATTTTACATACCAAGCCCAGTTCCTTTTCCTCCTGTCCTCCCATTCCCCCTATCTCCCCATCCCATCCCCATCTACTCCTCTGAGGGTGTGAGGTCTCCAATGGGGGAATCATCAAAGTCTATCACATTCATCTGGTGGAGGACTGAGACTCTCCCCCTGTATCTAGGCTGAGAGAGCATCCCTCTATAGGGGATGGGATCAATAAGTCCTATTATGCATTAGAGATAAATACTGGTTCCACTGTTGGTGGCCTGATAAACTTCCCAACACCCCTCCCCCCACACAAGCTGACACCCACATTCAAGGGGTCTAGTTCAATCTTAGGCAGGTTCCCCAGCTATCATTCTGGAGTCCTTGAGCTTCCACTTGATCAGGTTAACTGTTTCAGTGGGTTTTCCCAGCATCATAGTCTTGACCTCTTTTTTATTATTTAATAGTTTTTTCTTATTTTACATATCAATTCCAGTTTTCTCTCCCTTCCATCCTTCAATGCTCCCCACTGATCACCACATTGCATCCTCCATTCACTCCCCAAGGAGGGTGAGGCATTTCATGAGGGATCATCCAAGTCTGTCAAATCATTTGAGGTAGGGGCTAGGCCCTTCCCACTGTCTCTAGGCTAAGGGAGTATCCCTCCACAGGGAATGGACTTCAAGTAATAGGGATACTTTCTGGATCCATTGTCAGAGGTACCATAGACTTCGCAGGCCATCTAACTGAGACCCAAATTCAGGGGGTCTGGGTCAGTCCTATGCTGATTTCCCAGCTATCAGTCTGTGTTCCATGAGCTCCCCCTTGTTCAAGTTAGCTTTTGCTCCAGCCTGTTCTTGACCCTTTTGCTCGTCACTCCTCCCTCTCTGCAACTGGATTCCAGGAGTTTGGCTCAGTGTTTAGCTGTAGGCGTCTGCTTCTGCTTCCATCAGCTACTAGATGAGGGTTCTAGGATGGCATATAAGGTAGTCATCAATCTTATTATCAGGGAAGGGCATTTAAGATAGCCTGTCCTGTATTGCTTATATTGTTAGTTGGGGTCATCCTTGTAGATCTCTGGATATTTCCCTAGTACCAGATTTCTCTCAAAACTGATAGTGGCTCCTTCTATGATATCTCTTTTCTTGCTCTCCTCTATTGTTTTCCTGACACAATCTTACTGCTCCCTCATGCCCACCTCTCTCCTCATTTTCCTCCTAATTCTCCCCTCCATCAGGCTCCCAATTAGCTTGGAATATTTTGTCCCTTTCGCCTTCCTCAGGGGACCATATATGTCTCTCTTAGGGTCTTCCTTGTTTCCTAGCTTCTCTAGTGGTGTGAATTGTAAGCTGGTGATCCTATGCTCTATGTCTAAAATCCATATATGAGTGAGTATATTCTATGTTTGTCTTATTGTGACTGGGTTAACTCACTCAGGATGGTTTCTTCTAATTCCATCCACTTGCCTGCAAATTGCAAGATTCCACTCCCCCCCCTGCTGAGTAGTACTCCATTGTGTAAATGTACCACATTTCCCCCATCTATTCTTTAGTTGAGGGGCATCTAGGTTGCTTACAGGTTCTGGCTTTTATAAATAATGCTGCTATGAACTGTGTCCTTGTTGTAGGAATGTGTATCTTTTGGGTACATCACTAAGACTGGAATTACTGGATCTTGAGTTAGAATGATTCCCATGTTTCTGAGGAACCACCATACTGATTTCTAAAATGACTGTACAGGTTTTCACTCCCACCAGCCGTGGAGGAGTGTACCCCTTTCTCCACATCCTCTCTAACATAAACTGTCATTGATGTTTTTGATTTTACCATTCTGACAGGAATAAGATGGTATCTCAGAGTTGTTTTGATTTGCATTTCCCTGATGGCTAAGGATGTTGAACACTTTCTTAAGTGTCTTTCAGGCATTTTAGATTCCTCTATTGAGAATATTTAGTTTTGCACCCCAGTTTTAATTAGATTATTTGATGTTTTGGTAAGTAGGTTCTTGAGTTCTTGAGTTCTGTGAGATGTGGGGTTGGTAAGTATGTTTCCCAATCTATATTGACTGTATCTTTTGCCTTACAGAATTTTCTCAGTTTCAGGGGGTCCCATTTATTTGTTGTTGATCTCAGTGGCTGTGCTACTATTGTTATGTTCAGGAAGTGGTCTCCTATACCAGTTTGTTCAAGGGTACCTCCCACTTTTTCTTCAAGAGGTTCATTGTGGCTGGATTTATGTTGAGGTCTTTGATCCATCTGCATGGCGATAGATATGGATCTATCTGCATCTGTCCCTGGGCTTTCTTTGTTTGGGGGGTCTTTTGATGACTGCTTCTATATTATTGGTGGTTATAGGTCTATTTAAATGACTTACTTGGTATTGATTTAATTTTGGTAAGTGATATGTATCCAGAAATTTGTTCATTTCCTTTACATTTTCAAATTTTGTGGAGTACAGGTTTTCTAAGAATAACCTTAAGAGTCTCTAGATTTCCTCAGTGTCTGTTGTTATATCTTCCTTTTCATTTCTGATTTTGCTAATTTGCATGCTCTCTCTCTGCTTTTTGTCTAGTTTGGATAAAGGTCTGTCTGTTTAGTTGATTTTCTCAAAGAGCCAACTGTTTGTTACATTGATTCTTTGTACTTTATTGATTTCAGCCCTCAAGTTGATTAGTTCTGGTTTCTACAATTCAAGAGTGAGTTTGTAATCTTTTTGCTCTAGAGCTTTCAATTGTGCTTTTAATTCTTTAATGTTAATCCTCAATTTTCTTCATATGGGCACTTAGTGCAATGAACTTTCCTCTTAGTACTTCTTTCAAAGTGTCCCATAAGTTTGGGTATGTTGTGTCTTAATTCTCGTTGAGTTCTAGGAAGTCTTTAATTTCTTTATTTCTTCCTTGACCCAGGAATTGTGCAAATGTGCCTTGTTCAGTTTTTGTGAGTTTGTAGTGTTTCTGAAATTTGTGTTGTTGTTGATTTAGAAATCAACTTTAAAGCATTGTAGTCTGAATACCCCATGGAGGGATATTCCCCTAATCTAGATGCAGGAGGGAGGGCCTAGTTCCTATTCCAAATGACTTGACAGATTTTGTTGATCCCTCCTGGAAGGCATCACCCTCCCTGTTTAGTGGTGGGGGGGAGGTAATGGGATGGGAGGGTGGTCAGGGGGCATGGGAGCAAGTGAGGGAGGGAAGGAAGGAGGGAGTGAGGGAGGGAGAGGGAACTGAGATCAATATGTAAAATACGAAAAAAGCATTGTTGTCTGACAAGATATATGGCGGTTATTTGAGATTTTTGTATCTGTTGAGGTTTGGTATGTGTATGTGGTTAATTTTAGAGAAGGTTCCATGTGGCACTGGGAAGAAGGTATATTATTTTGTATTTGGATGGAATGTTCTACAAATGGCTGTTAAACACAATTGGTTCATAACTTTTGTTTCTTTGTTATGTTTCTGTCTGGTTGTCCTGTCTAGTGGTGAGAGTTGGGTGTTGAAATTCCCTACTATAAGTGTGTGAAGTTTTATGTGTTATTTAATTAGTGATTTTTTTTTATGAATGTGGGTGCCTTAGTATTTGGGTCATGGTGGATATTTCTTGTGATGAATATAAAATGACCCTTTTCATCTATTTTGATTGATTTTAGTTTGAAGTCTAATTTATTAGATATTAGGATAGCTACATCCACTTGTTTCTTGGGTCATTTTATTGTAAAATCTTTTCGCAACCATTTTCTTTGAGATAGTATCTCTCTTTGAAGTTGAGCTGTATTTCTTGTATGCAGCAGAAGGATGGGTTCTGTCTTCATATCCATTCTGTTAACCTGAGTCTTTCTGTAGGTGAGTTAAAATTATTAATATTGAGTGAAATTAAGGAACATTGGTTGTGACTTCTTGTTTTTTTTTTTTTTTTTTTTTTTGGATTTGTTGTTGTTGGATTTGGTATTGTGAGAAGATTTACCCCCATATTTCTTTTGGATTCTGGTAAAGTGGAATTATCTATTGCCCCTGTTTCTGTCAGTTTAGTTAACTCCCTTGGGTTGGAATTTTCTTTCCAGATCTTTGTGTAGGGCTGCAATTTTTGATCTGTATTGTGTAAATCTGGTTTCGTTATGAAATATCTTGTTTTCTCCATCTATAATGATTTAGAATTTTGATGGTTATAGTAGTCTGGGCTGGCATCCATGTTATAATGTTTGTATAACATCTATCCAGGATCTTTTGGCTTTCATAGTTTCCATGAAGAAGTGAGGTGTAATTCTGATAGGTCTGCTTTTATATGCTACTTGGCCTCTTTCTTTCGCTGCTTTTAATATTCTTTCTTTATTCTATATGTTTGGTGTTTTGATTATAACACGATGAGGGGACTTTTTTTTTTAGTCCAGTATATTTGGTATTTAATAAGCATCTTATATTTTCATTAGTATGTGCTTCTTTAGGTTTTCTTCTATGATTTTGTTGAATATGTTTTCTGCACCTTTGAGGTGGATATATTCTACATAATTTAAATTGGCATAATTATTTGAGAGCTAGCAATTATTGAACAGTTGCACTTGCTGTTCTTCTAGATGATCTGACTTCGGTCCCCAGGACTCATATGGTAGCTCACAACTATCAATAACTCTGGTTCCATGAACCCTGATGCCCTCTGACATCTATGGTCACTGTATACATGTGGTGCATAGAAAAACATGCAGGCCAATATACATGCTATATATATATATATATATATATATATATATACATATATATATATATTATATATATACATATTATATATATAAAAAAGAAGGCAATGAATTTGAATACAGTTGAGGAGAGATATGTGGGAGAGTTTGAAGGAAGGAGAGGGAAGGGATAAATGTTGCTATTATATGATAATCTCATAAATAAAATTTTAAGAATTAAGCCAGACATGGTGGCACATGCCTTTAATCCCAGGGCTCAGGAGGCAGAGGCAGGTGGAATCTTGAGGATTCCTGGGTACTTTCCTTGTGCCATTTCTCTTTTATCCCATAATGGCACTTTCTATTAAGGTATATCTTTCCTCATTCTCCTTCTATGTTTTCTCCCTGAACTCTGCCTTGTTGATTCTTCATGTTCTTCTCCACCAGTCTCTCCTTTTTATCCTCCTTCTATCCCCCCATGGTTCCAATTTACACAGAAGGTCTTGTCCCTTTTCACTTCTTGGGGGTCCATATATGTCTCTTTTAGGATCCTTCTTGTTTCTTAGCTCCTCTGTGGCCATGGATTACAGGATGGTTATCATTTGCTCTATGTTTAATATCCACTTATAAGTGAGTACAAACCATGTTTGTCTTTCTGTGTCTGGGTTGCCTCACTCAGGATACAGTCAACAAGACAAAAACAGCAGCCTACAGAATGGGAGAAGATCTTCACCACCCTCACATCTAACAGAGGGCTGATCAAAATATACAAAGAACTCAAGAAGCTGCTCTCCAAAACACCAAATAATCCATTTTAAAAATGGTGTACATATATAAATACAGAATTCTCGACAGGGAATCTCAAGTGGCTCAAAGGCACTTAAGCAATTGCTCAACACCCTTAGCCATCAGGGAAATTCAAATCAAAACAACTCTGAGATACCATCTTACACCTGTCAGAATGGTTAAAATAAAAAAAAAACTCCAGTGGGTGATAGCTTATGCTGGTGAGGATGTGGAGGAAGGGGAACACTTGCTCCATTGCTGTTCTACTTTGGAAATCAGTATGGTGGTTTCTAAGAAAAATGGAAATTGATTTATCTCAAGACCCACAATTCCACTCTTAGGCATATACTCGAAGGATGAACATTTATACCACAAGGACTTCTGTTCAGATATGTTCAAAGCAGCATTATTTATTATAGGAAAAACCTGGAAACAACCTAGATGCTCCTCAATTGAATAGTGGCTAAAGAAAATGTGGTACATTTACTCAATGGTGTACTATTTAGTGGTAAAAAATAAATCCACAGGCAAGTGGATGGAACTGGAAGATGGGTACTCTTTTAAAAATTGTTTTAGAAATAGATTTTTGTTCTACAGTATATTCTGCCTATGTTTTCCCTTCCCCAATTCCTCCCAGATTCTCCTTACTTTTCTCCTACCCAAATCCACACTTTCTTATTTTCACTAGATAATAAGCAGGGATATAGAACCTTTTAGTAAAATAAGACAAAGTAAAAAATGAAATAGGATAAATAATGTAAACAGTGGAAAAAGAGTCAAAGAAAATCACAAGAAACAAATATATTCACAGAGATACATGTTTTCACACAAAAATTACATAAAAACACAAAACCAGGCAAACAATATATACATAAATGACCTGTAACATTTAAAAAATTATAAAAGGAAGAATCCCCAAGATGCCATTGAGCTTTTTGTGTTTTGGTTGTTTCTATATCCAGTGAGACTCCTTTGGACTTAGCTTCTGATTTAGGGATGGAGGCTTGTGCCAATTCTCCTTGAAGCATTGGGACCTTGTCTAGCATAAATGTATGCAGATTTTCTACATAGTGCCACAGTCTCTGTGAATTCATATGTGAATTAGTTCTGCTGCATCTAGAAGACCTTGTCTCCTTAGTGTCTTCAATCTCCTAACTCTTACAATCTTTTTGCCTTGTCTTCTGCATTGTTCCTTGAGCCCAGATGGGGTCTGTTGATGGAGACATCCCATTTAGGGCTGAGTGTTCTAAGATCCTCCAGACTCTGCACATTGTCTGGCCATGGGTCTTTGTATTTGTTCCTATTTACTGAAGGATTAAATTTCTCTGATAATAGTTGATCAGAGAACTGATCTATGACAATAATAGAAAGTCATTAGGAATCATTTTATTGCTACATTCCTTATCAGAACAGTAGTATTTGGCTTTGACCTAGGTCTCTGGTCAATCAAGTCTCAGGTTATTTGCCATCTGAGGAAATAACCTGAGCAGTGTCTTTTTTTAGTTCAATTTCATGTAGTAGGCCATAATCCCAATTAGATATTGTTTGGTTACTCCAACAAACTTTGTGGCACAATTGCCCTAGCACATCTTGCAGGCAGGCCATCATTGTAGACCAAAATAATTTGTTGCTTGAATGATGTTTTTCTTTCCCCTTTGGGAGCGCACAGAGTACCCTCTAGTACCATGATCAGTGGTCTGTAGTGGATGAAAGCTCTAGGTAGGCACTAGCCTGCCCTTGCAGCATTCAATGACCTGAGTGTGTTATCTTTATCAATAGGGCCTTCTGTTAGTTTATGAAGATCAACCAATAGCTTTGGGAATAGCCTGGGTTATTTGGTGGTTCTCAATGTACCCTTTTGGCTAACAATTCAATTGAAAATAACACATTTCTGGTACTGGAAGCTTCATTTAGCTGCCTTTCCTAGCATTACCTCCCTCAACTTCCTCTTCCCTCCCATTCCACATTTGATCCTCCCATTAAGTCTACCTCCTCATCTATCCATAATTGTCTGTTCCATTTCCCCTTCTTTGGAAGAACTATGCCTATAACATTGGTTATAGGAGGGATTGGGATGGGGGAACATTGTCATGAATAGGTCTCATGTTTCTAGGTTGTGCTTCTGAGGAGAATAGTCCTGTTTTTAGGATAAAAAATGGGGTATAAAAGAATGAGAACAGAAATAAGGGAGACTTTCTTGCTAAAACTACATTTCAAATAACACAAATTTGAATTTTTTTTTGTTTGCTATTGTTGTTTTGAGACACAGTTTCATTATGTAGACAGACTGGGTTTGAACTTTGTATCCTACTGTTTCAGTCTCCTTAGTCCTGGGGTCACAAGCATACAGATCCATGTTGGCCTCAAGATGAGTTGTTAATGTGGAAGTGTAATAGGATTGGATGCTTGTCTACATCAATAAACAATTACCTGTAATGATGAAGTGCTCTGCTCCATACACCACCCAAAGCCTGCCTTCCACTCACTCTTTGTCCTCAGGGTGAGCACTGGGCCAGAGTGTGAGTCCAACATCCCTCCACCTCCCTGGAACTTCCTAGTTCTGACCACACTGGACCCACCTATACACAAGGAATTACCTTGCAGCTGGACTAGCCTGATCTTTGGACCCCATTGCCTGCCCTCTGCCAGAGATGAGTCTGAGATCTGTTCAGGCTGAATCTTCCCACCTCCATATCCTTCCGTGGGAACTCCCTGGCTTAGCTTCACATCTTGCACCCCTTATAACCTTGCCCTGGATGGTATAGTCCTGGAACTCTGCTTCATATTCCACCCAGAGCCTGCCCTCCCCCAACCCTTTGTCCTACTGGGCCTGCTGCTCCTTAGCTCTACTGCTCTGAGTGAGCATTGGACCAAAGTGCAGGTCCAAACACTCCTCCATCACTGTGGAATGTCCTGTGTCTGTTCTGAGCACACTGGATCCGTCTATCCATGTGGGACCACCCTAAGGCTGTACTAGCCTGATCTTTGGACCCCATCACTGACCCTCAGCCAGAGGAGAGACCTCCAAGAGAGCTTGGATCATCCAGAGTTACAGACATTGAACTCCTGAACCATCTACACCCACAAGGAGAATGGGATAAAGAAAGAGAATCCACCTGCACTCACTGGAAGAAGCGATGGGAATGGCAATATAAGAAAACACCCAACAATAGAAAAACCAGCATGATACAACCAGAATCTAGGGACTCTACACAAATAAGACCTGAACACACTAAAGAGATGAAACAGAAGAGAATGGCTTAAATATCTTCATAAAAATGACACAGGTTACCATAAATGCCCTTTCCTGAAAATGAGAAAGATGAATAACACCATCATAAAGCCCTCATCTAGTAGCTGATGGAAACAGAAGGGGACACCCACAACTACAAACTGAGATGAATTGGAATCCAGATGCAGAGCGGGATGACAAGATCAGGCTACAGAAACACATAAAGTCAGCTCACCTGAACAAGGAGGAGCTAATGGATCCCCAGACTGATAGCTGGGAATCCAGCATGGGACTGACTCAGAGCCCCTGAACATGGGTCTTAGCTAGAAGGCCTGGGCAGTCTAAGGGACCTTGGACAGTGGAACCAGGATGTATCCCTGGTGCACCAAATGACTTTAGGAGCACATCGCCCATGGAGGAATACTCCCTTAACCTAGAGACAGGAGAGAAGTCCTAGTCCCTACTTCAAATGACTTGACAGATTTAGATGACCCCTCCTGGAAGGCATCACCCTATATGTGGAGTGGGGGCATAAGAGGGGAGGGTAGTTAGGGGGTATGAGAGGGTGGGAAAGTGGGAAAGAAGGAGGGAGGGAGAGGGAACTGGGATCAATATGTAAAATAAAAATAAAAAGGAAAAAAGATGACACAGGCCCTCAAAGACAACATGAGAAAATTCCTTAAAGAAATGGAAGGAAAAAAAACAAA
This sequence comes from Cricetiscus sungorus, assembly GCA_030556225.1. Lineage (NCBI taxonomy): Eukaryota > Metazoa > Chordata > Mammalia > Rodentia > Cricetidae > Cricetiscus > Cricetiscus sungorus. The sequence continues at coordinate 55,717,551 of JANBXA010000740.1, forward strand.
CAAAAATTGGAAGAAATAGGGGAAAAGACCAACCCCCCCAAATGGACGAAATGAACAAAACTCTTAATGAAAGTAAGGAAAGCCAAGAGAAAACAATCAAACAGATGAAGGAAACAATTCAAACAGTTCAAGACCTGAAAACTGAAATAGAGACAATAAAGAAAACACAAAATGAGGGAATGCTAGAAAAAAAACTGGGTAAATGATCAGGAAGTACATATGCAAGCATAACTAAGAGAATACAAGAGATCAAAGACAGAATCTCAGGCACTGCAGATGAACTAGAGGAAATAGATTCATCAACCAACGAAAACCTTAAATCCAACAAATCCTTAACACAAAACATCCAGGAAATGTGGGACTTCATAAAAAGGACAAACATAAGAATAATAAGCATAGAAGACAAAGAAGTCAAAGAAGCCCAGCTCAAAAATGCAGAAAACATATTTAACAAAATCATTGAAGAAAACTTGCCCAGTCTGAAAAAGTACATGCCTTTGAAAGTACAAGAAGCATACCAAATACTAAACAGACTAGAACTCCCAAAAAGTCCCCTCACAACATAATAATAAAAACATCTAACATACAGAATAAAGAAAGAATATTAAGGACATAGAATGAAAAAAGCCAGGTAGCATATAAAGGCAGACCTATCAAAATTAGACCTGACTTCTCCATGGAAAATTTCAAAGTTAAAAGGTCTTGGATAGATGTTCTACAAATACTAAGAGTCTACAGATGCCAACCCAGCAAAACTCTCAATCACTATAGGTGGAGAAAACAAGATATTCAATGACAAAGCCAGATTTTCACAATACATATCCACAAATCCAGCCCTATAGAAAGTTCTGGAAGGAAAACTCCAACCCAAAGAAGTTAATTGCACTCACCAAGACATAGGCTATAGATAATCCCAATTTAACAGAACCCAAAAGAAAAAGCAGGACAAATATACTCACTATACCACCACTAATAACAAATCTAAAACAAAAAAGAATTAGCAATTAATGGTCCTTACTTTCTCTCAAAATTAATGGTCTTAACTTTACTAATATGCCCTCACATCTAACCCAGAATCAATTTCCAACTGACAACAACTTGCAAATTGAAAACAAAAATAGCTTCCCTCAAGGGGAAAACAAACTACTCTTTCTTTTACTTTTCATTTTTATTAATATTAATTTATTTTTTAATTTTTATTTTACATATTGATCCCAGTTCTCTTTCCCTCCCTCTTTCCCACACTCCCAACAATTACTTTGAAACATGAGGTCGTAAATACATCTAAGCAAATGTGTAGCCGGGAACCTCTGTTTATTTGTGGTCAGCGTATCAGAGATTTGATTTGTTGAGTTTAGAAAACAATCTTTGTCTCTGGATAGTAAATTTCTAATAGTATTGATTTAAGGGCCCTAAGATTCCAAATTAGAGTATTGTAGTGAATCCCACAACAGCTTTGCTGCTGGTGGGCTAATTACAGGCAGGGTCACATTGCAAGCAAATTCTTACAGCCTTAGCCCTAATTGATTTATCAGGCCCTGGGCTGACATCTGAAGTCACAACTGGCGCCTTAGGATCTGTATCTGAAGGCATAGAGGGCAATGTCCATCTATTGACTGCTGATCTGTATCTTTCAGTTCCTGAAACTATATCTAAGTGTTCTCTAGGCTTCTCTGAATTAACAGTGGAGCTACAGGCTAAAATATCCATAATAAAAGGCAATATTGTTATCATAGCACAAAATACATCTAGCACCCGTTCCAAACAGCCAGCTAAGCAAGCACCTGCAGGGACCTGGACCACTTTTCCCCAGGAGGCGTAACCACGTGTGGTGCAAACCTCTGGACAGATAGCCATTGAGATTTCTCTCAGCCATTGCCACACTGTTTCCACTGGGACTGGTGTGGCAAGCCAGTAAGCATCATCCCTCCATAATTTGTGCATCAACTCTTGCCTCTAGGTTCCTGTCCTCTTTGAGGTCCTTTTGCTTCTTTCAGTGATGGAGTATGATGTGGAAAAGTAAGCCAAATAAACTCTTTTCTCTACAAATTGCTTTTGGTTATGGTGTTTCATCACAGCAATGGAAACACTAACTAGGACATCTGTGGAGGTTCTTTGTCTCATAATGTTATGTCAAAGGTTTTTTTGCTTTTTCTTATCCTCACCCTCAAGTCTTTTGTGTATGCATTATGGCTTCCAGTTGTGATTTTATGGGATTCCTGTGTTTGTAAATTTGTGTCTCTGCATCTATATGCATTTCTTGCTCTTGTTCTTTGGCCCTTTAATTTTTGTTTGTTTATCTATTACAATTGTTTTGTTTGATTGATTGTTATATTAAATATAACATTATATTATTATCCATTAGTTGCCTGTTTCTTTTCTAAAGAAAGACAGGGATGGATCTGTATGGTTAGGGAGATGCATAGAAACTAGGAGGATTTAGAGCAGGGGAAACTTTTACTAGAATGGTGTGTATGAAAAAAGTCTGTAGCATGATAAATAAAAGACACAGAGACAAATATTGGTGTTCAAGCTTCAAGCTGAAGATTAGAAAAGCAAAGCTGGCCACTAGTTCTTACCTCTACCTATGCTCAGACCAAAGGGGAGATCCTCAGACTGCTCCCAACTTCCCTGCTCCTCAGATTCATTCAGACTGCTATGCTTTCCTCAATATGGCTAGAGACTAACTCTCAGACTGAATGCCAGCTCTGAGGCCCAGATCCTGTCTTATATACCTCCCTAATGCTGGGATTAAAAGTGTGTGATCCCTGGGTCAATTTTGTGTAGTCAGTGTGGCCTTGAACTAATAGAGTTCTCTTTATCTCTTAATCCCGAGTACTGGTTTTAAAGAAAGGTGCACCACCAGTACCTACATTCTATAGCTAACTAGTGTGGCTTCTTTGCTATTTTGATCTCCAGTGGCTTTAACAAATCATAATATATAACCATGAATTAATTATTTTCAACAATAATTTTAAATTAAATAGGCTGTTTTGGAAAGAGATCAATACTGACTAATTCAATCTGTGCTTCCAACGGGATAATAAAATGTGTCCATCTCTAAAATAACATCAACAAAGAACATGGAGTCACCAAAGTCTACATTAAGAATTAGAACTGAGAAATTTATATCATTTATATTGTTGTTGATTGGCTCTGAATTATTTGGAAAAGACAAAGTGTTTAAGGATTGGTCCACAATTCAGTAATCAGAGGTGTTGCATTGTGGGGTCATGGGATTATAAAGATTTTGACCTCATCAATTGGATGATTCAATTGATGTAAATAATTAAAGAGAATACTGCCAATTTGTAGAAACTACAGAATATGTAACTTGATTGTGGAAAGTGGGCTACTTTGGTGTATCTTTCAAAGATATCTTATTTGCTCTGTGCTTCTTTTTTTGTTTTTGTTTGTTTTGTTTTCTGACCATGATTGAGCAACTTTATTTCTATATATGTTTAACAACGATGTGGGGTGTACTATATCCTTAAAGCAGTTATCTTCTAGCTAACAGCTAAAACCTCTGAAAGAATTTTACATAATATTTCTTCCTTTATGTTGTTATTTTGTCACAATAAAGAAGCCTAACACTTTTATTTTTATTGTTTATAAAATATTTAGGATGTATTCCTGGTGCACAAAAGGACCTTGCGAACACATCCCCCATGTAGAGGTAGGGGTACTCCCTTAACCTAGAGCCAGGAGAGAAGTCCTAGTCCCTACTTCAAATGACTTGACAGATTTACATGACCCCACCTGGATAGCATAGCCCTACACATGGAATGGGGGTAGGAGGTTGGGAGGGGAGGGTGGTCATGGTGCATGTGGGGTGGGGGGAGATGGCATGAGGGAGGGAGAGAGGAAGGGAAGAGAAACTGGGATCGACATGCAAAATAAATAATAATAAAAATATTTAGTATTTTTTATCCTGATTTTACCTTGTAGAAGTACTTTATTCAAGGCACTCTTGTTGGATATTAATAATAATATAAGCAAAATTGTACATTCTTTCTCTTGGGTCTTTTAGGTAACTCTTTAGGATCTGGAAACAGACCAAAGCTTGACCTAAAAGAGATTTTTAATGGTTAGCATTGTAGATTGTAGATACTCTGTAGATGGTATGGATAAAATGTTCCTAAAGCTAGGTATTTCAGAGGCCACATACAAAGAGAAAATTACTTTTCCAAGAAAAAAGCCTAATTGAATGTAACTGTGCCACTGGAGAAGGTGACTATTTTATGTGGCTCAGTCTACTCCCATAGTGGAAACATGGAAGAATAAATCACTTCCCTCACCCCCAAGAAGGAAACTACAGAAACACACAATCAAAACAGTAATTTATTTAATGAGATGTGAGATAGGTAAGTAATAATTCTGTAACTTTTACCCCAGATAATATCCCTTGCCAGGTGTCAGTATCACCAAGAGCCTTTTTAAAAATCTGCTCTTCGGGGCATATGATGTTATCCATTGAGGGAAAGGAATTGAGGTAAAACTCAGGTTTTCAGAATTTCCATGGTGGTATTCGAGCTTTGAAAAGAAGGTGATGATGCAGAGGTAAGAATGTTACTGAAGTTTCCACATGTACAGTTTCCTGTGGATAGTCAAAAGTCCTGAGGTAGATAAAGTGTATTAAAGTCGACTATCTGGGCAAGATCTCTCCAGACCCACTATGCCCTACAGCTCTATTTCTAACTTTAAATCTTATCTTCTTTCACTTTCCTCTAAGATTCATAGTATCCTTTCTGAATTCTTTTACAGATACATTTGAGTATGTCCTCCAGTGAGGATACTGTTGGATGCATAACCCTGTATTCTGTAAGGAATGATGAAAGCTAAACGGTCCTACTTTTGCAGATCAGTGAAGAATCTAGCATAAAGTATAGAAGGAGTATGAGGATATTGCTCAGTGATCGAGCTCTTGTCCTGGATTTCATTTCCGGCACTATAATAGTACACAAAAATAGTGAAAGCACAGAATTTTAATTTTTCCTGATAATCGAAGACTCCAAGAGAATACAATAGTTAAACACTGAATTATGAAATTGCTTAGGATATTCCTAGGATTGTACAATATTGAGTGCATTTTTAAAAAATCAGTATATGAAGTACTTTTCTGTGTGGCCTTTTGACTTTTTTGTTCACATATGTTAGCTGTTTCTGGTCTCCATCCCTCTATTACTTGATTTCACCACCTTCTCTTTCATTTAAATCCTTCCATTTCCTATATTTCCCCCTGCTCTTTTCATATTAGATGCATTTTATTTACGTCCCCACTTATTTCCCTTAAGAAAACTTTATTTCTCCTCTTATGAGTCCCTTTGTAGTTTTCTGGCCTCTACACAAATGTGTCCATATATAAATACACACAGATACAGATACACACTGAGAAAGAGAGAGAGAGAGAGAGAGAGAGAGAGAGAGAGAGAGAGAGAGAGAGAGAGAGAGAACGAACTAGGATCCACATATGAGAACATAGGGAACATGCAGTATCTACGTTTTGGGACTTGATTACCTAACAATATTTTTCAAATTCCATATATTTTAAATATGTTTATGGTGAATAAAATTCCATTATGCAAATGTACCACATATTCATTATCATTTCATCAGTTGATGAATGCTGAGGCTGTTTTTATTTAGTGGATATTATGAATACAGCAGCAATGAACACTGATGTACAAAGATCTTTATGGATATATGTAAGAGTAGTTTACTTAAGCGACCCAAAAATTCTACCAGGGAATTCCTACAACTGATAAACACCTTCAGCAAAGTAGCAGGATACAAGATAAACTCAAAAAAATCAGTAGCCCTACTATATACAGACAACAAAGGGGCTGAGAAAAAAATCAGGGAAACATCACCTCTTACAATAGTCACAAACAACATAAAGTATCTTGGGGTAATGCTTACCAAACAAGTGAAAGACCTATACAGCAAGAATTGTGTCTTTAAAGAAAGAAATTAAAGAAGATATCAGAAAATGGAAAGATCTCCCATGATCTTGAATAGGTAGGATAAACATAGTAAAATTGAATCTACAGATTCAATGCAATCCTCATTAAAATCCCAGCACAATTCTTCACTGACCTTAAAAGGATAATAATCAACTTTATATGGACTTAGGATAGCCAAAACAACCCTGCATAATAAAGAAACTTCAGGAGGCATCACCATCCCCAAATTTAAGCTCTACTACAAACCTATAGCCCTGCAAATAGGCTGGTATTGACACAAAAATAGACAGGTACACCAGTGGAATCGAATTGAAAATCCTGACATTAACACATACTCCTATAAACACCTGACATTTGATAAAACAACTAAAAGTATACAATGGGAGGAGGAAAACATGTTCAACAAATTATGCTGGCATAACTAGATGATGGTGTGTAGAAAACTACAGATAGACCCATGTCTACTGCCATGCACAAAACTCAAGTCTAAATGGATCAAAGACCTCTACATAAATCTAGCCACACTGAACCTTTAGAAGAGAAAGTGGAAGGTACCTTTGAACAAATTGGTACAGGAGACCACTTTCTTATAACTCCAGTAGCACAGACACTAAAATTGACAATGAATTAATTGGACCTACTAAACTGAGAAGCTTCTTTAAGGCAAAGGACACAGTTGACAAGACCAAATGGCAGCCCACAGACTGGGAAGTGATCTTCACCAATCCTACAACTGACAGAGAGTTGATCTCTAAAATATACAAAGAATTCAAAAAACTAGTAAATAAAACACCAAATAACCCTGTTTAAAATGGGGTAGAGAATTCTCAATAGAGGAAATCAAAAAGGCTGAAAGATACTTAAGAAAGTGCTCAACATCCTTAGCTATCAGTGAAATGCAAATCAAAACAGCTCTGATATACCATCTTACTCCTGCCAGAATGGCTAAAATTAGAAACACCAATGACAACTTACATGGAGAGAATGTGGAGAAATGGGAACATTCCTCCACTGCTCGTGGAGAGTAAACTTGTACAGCCATTTTGGAGATCAGTATGGCAGTTCCTCATGAAAATGGGAATCAGTGTACCACAGGACCCGGCATTCACCCTCTTATGTATATAACCAAATGATTCACATCCATGCAACAAAGACATGTGCTCAACTATGTTCATAACAGCATTATTTGTAATAGCAAGAACCTGGAAACAACCTAGATGCCCCTTAACTGAAAAATGGATAAAGATGTGGCACGTCTACACAATGCAATGCTACTCTGCAGGAAAAAGTGAAGAATTTTGAAATTCACAGGCAAGTGTATGGAACTTGAAGAAACCATCCTGAATGAGATAACCCAGGCACAAAAAGAGGAACATGGTATGTACTCGCTCATATATGGATTTTAGAACTAGAACAAAGTATCACCAGCCTATAATTCACACCACCAGAGGAACCAGGATACAAGGTTATTCTAAGAGATTCATATAAGGTCCCTCACAGAAGGAGGAAGGGAAAGTTCTCCAGAGCACATGGGAAGTGGGGAGGCAGTGAATGGAGAGAGAACTAGAAGAAAGAGAAGGGGAGGAGAGGAAAGCACATGTGACTAGGAAGATTGAGTCAGGAACCATTATTGGTTTGAAGAGAAAACTGAACCTAAATAAAGGTTCTAGAGACCTACATGCCTGACTCCAACTAACTATTTGAGCAACCATGGAAAGGCTACCATAAATGCCCTTCTCTGATAGTGAGATCATCAACTAAATTATCCACCATCATGGAGCCCTCATCTAGTACCTGTTGGAATCAGAAGCAAACACCCATAACTAAACACTGAGTCGAACTAGAATCCAGATACAGAGAAAGAGGACAAGACTAGGTTGCAGAAACACATAAGACAGCTGACCTGAACAAGGAGGAACTAATGGGCCTCCAAACTAATAGCTGGAAATCCAGCATGGGACTGACTCAGACCCCCTGAACATGGGTCTCAGCTAGAAGGCCTGAGCAGTCTAGGGGACCTCAGACAGTGGAACCAGGATGTATGCCTGGTGCACAAAAGGACATAGAGATAAGGATCACCAGCCTGTAATTCACACCGCCAGAGAAAGTAGGACACAAGGAGGATTGTAAGAGATTTATATAAGGTCCCTCACAGAAGGGGAAAGGGGCAACATCTGAGCATATTGGGAGTTGGGGGTGGCAGTGAGTAGAGAGGGTGCTAGGCGAAAGAGAAATGGAGAAGGGACTTGGAAGATTGAGCCAGGAAAGGAATTGACAAAAGAGAGAGAGAGAGAGAGAGAGAGAGAGAGAGAGAGAGAGACAGAGAGAGAGAGAGAGAGAGACAGAGAGAGAGACAGAGAGAGAGAGACAGAGAGAATAAGAGGGAGCTATTGTAGGTTTGAAGAGAAAACTGAACATAAAGAAATGTACAGATACCTACAAGACTGAATCCAACTAACAATTTGAGCAACAGTGGAAAGGCTACCCATAAATACCCTTCGCTGATGAGAATGACAACTAACTTATCCACCATCATAAAGCCCTCATATAGTAGCTGATGGAAACAGAAGCAAACACCCACAACTAAACACTGCGCCAAACTGGAATCCAGATGCAGAGAGGGAGGACAAGACCAGGTTGCAGAAACACATAGAGACAGATGACCTGAACAAGGAGGAGCTAACGGGCCCCCAGACTGATAGCTGGGAATCCAGCATGGGACTGACTCAGATCTCCTGAACATGGGTCTCAGTTACAAGGCCTGAGCAGTCTAAGGGACCTCAGACAGTGGAACCAGGATGTACTCCTGGTGCACAAAAAGACCTTGCAGGCATATCCCCCATGAAGGGATACTCCCTTAATCTAGAGACAGGAGAGAAGGCATAATTTCTACTTCAAATGACTTTACATATTTAGATGACCCCTCCTGGAAGGCATGACCCTACGTAAGGAGTAGGTGGGGTGCGAGGGGAGGGTGCTTGGGGGGAATGGGAGGGTGAGAGAGAGGGAAAGAGGGAGGGAGCGAGGGAGGGAGCGAGGGAGGGAAAGGTAACTGGGATCAATATGTAAAATAAACATAAAAAATAAATAGATAAATGATGCAGGCAAATATATAATTTGTTATGATATAGTCTTTGTGTAAAAAAATAAACAAAGTCTTGATATTAAAAACTCTAATATTTTCCGCTACAAACACATAGAAATACCATGTGCCATAGTACAGATCTTTAATTTCAGTACTAGATGAAAGCAGAGGATGAATTCAGGGTAATTTACAGTCCAATATATTCACAACCAAACTCACAATAAATACCTGATATTCCCCAAGGTTTTCTACAAAAGAGAAAGGCAGTATCAAATACAGATGTTTTCATACAGCCACCTAAGTATAATCCTAAGAAGTAAGGGCTTCTTGACTACTAACTCTATTTCAAAGCTCATACTCTGTTTTAGGATAAATGTATAGAGTGTGTCTCCTTGTGAAGACCAACACTGACACCTAATATATGGTGTAGAGGAGGTTGTGAAACCAAATGATAAGCCAAGGGCCTTCAAAAAGTTAAATGTTAATGAAACACAAGGTAGAAACTTGGAAGTTTATAGGATTAGTTATCTAGTTCAGTGATAGAGCACATAACAAAGCTACTGAGAAGGTTCTATGAGTACCTCCAAACAACTTATCAATAGTAAAAAAATCAACTAACATACACACCACCAAATTCAGAATTTAGTCCCTGTTCCTGTGATCATCTATCCTAAAAGCATTCTAGAAATCCTGGTATGTGCTGCTTTTTTTATGTAGCAAAGTCAAAGAGTTAAGTAACAGATCTTACAGAGCAGTGTGAACACTCCCTTCACAGTGGGCATCTGTGTCAGCACAGACCTACCTAGCTGCTGATGGGTAGCTGACAGACCTTCTATTAAGTTTCTAAAATAGGGTTACCACATGGCTGGTGGATTAAGAATGAATGAGAGGTGGGGGGTACTTGGGAGGATTAAATTAAATGTCTTAGTCCTAAAAAGTATTACCACAATTAATGGAAAACACTAGAGATATTTCTTACTTAGAAAAAGCAAAGATGCACAGTGTCTCTGCTATCAGCAGTAGTAGCCAACACAAAATCTGCAAGGAAAGAAATGTTGGCAAACAGGTTATCCCAACAGAGTAATATTGATGGAAAACTTCAAAGAAGAAATATTAAAATCAACTAAAATATTAAAGAATGTAGTGAATGTCATACAATTAAGATATAGATTTAATTATCATAACAGAGTAAATATAAGTAATGGAAGACGAAACATCATTCATGACACAAACATTAAAGAAAACTAAGGGAAACCAAACACTTCTAATTTGAGGTGGTCAAGAAAGATTCTGGTAATTATTTCTTGACCTGGTGATCACATGGGTTATTCATGTAATGATTAACTCAGCTTTGGAACTGAGTGCTTTCTTGTGTGATTTATAAAACTTGGAGAGATGGTAAACTGTTAAAACTTGCTGCTTTTGCAAATGATCTGAGTTTGATACCTAGAACTCACATAAGGGCTCACAAACCTCCATAATTCCAGTTCCAGAGAAACAAACTTTTCTGGCATTGCAGGTACCAGGCACACATCTGGTACACATACATCCATGGGAGGAAAACTCATATACATAAATTTCATATTTAAAAAATGAATTTGGTATTTTATTGTCAGCACCCAACAATTTCATACCCTGTGAAATAGTACAGGATCACTTTCTCAAGGGGAAAAATGATCATTGTGGTTCTCAAGGGGAACCACAGATCATTGATCAATATGACTTACTCCCATCATACTGATCACTAATGTTGTCTTCCCTGTATCTACCATGAATTCTGAAACTCTTTATAACTAGTTTCTGGGGGTGCACGCTCCTTCCTTCTTTATCAGCCTAGAAGCCAGTATTATCCTTTGAGAAAAGATAAATGGGAATTTATCAAGCCTCCTACCAATGCCCCAATGGACTGTGGTCTCAGCCATTAGGTAGTCTGACGGAGAATGACACTCGATCAATTTCAAAACCAGTTTGGGAAAGACAGTGAGGCTCTGTCTTAAAATAATTAAGCAAAACTAAACTATTCACTGTCTCCCTACTTTACCAAGACTAACATGGTTCTTGGTATACTCTTAACACCATATTTAACCTCAAGCTTGTACTGGTCATATCAGGTCCTTGGCTGCTGAGTAACTACATCAAGAGCAGTACTTAATGGTTTTGAACTGCCAAAGAATCTGTTCTTCAGAATACAAGTTACCATATCTCTGCTCAAGCATTTCCTTTGGGGAACCTGCTTCCCATGCTGGATTACCTTGCCCAGTCTTGATGCAAGGGGAGTGTAGTGGGATATTCACTTTGTCTGCTTCTGTGGCACTGACCACACCCATTGGGGGTGGAGCCAGGGGCGGAAGTGACCGATGAAACTAGGTCTGAGGAGGAGCTGGTGAACGTTCTCTTGCTGGTGGTACACGGAGAGAAGAGCATCCGGTTCCAACTGCAGTGTTCATCTGTCTATGTTGTGAGCTATTTCTCCCTGAATAAACATCTGTTCGGCCTATTTGTTTATCCTGATCCTTATTAAACTGCAATAGGGGAGGAGCTCGGTCCCGCCTCAACTTTCTTCAAGTCCATAGGAGGTCTGCCTTTTCTGAATAGAGAGAGTAGAAGGGAACCAGGAGAAGAGGAGGGAGGGGAAACTGCGGTGGGAATGTAAACTAAATGAAAAAAAAGTACTATTTAAATAAAAATAGACTTTTTAATCTCAAGCGCTATTTAAGCTCTATATTTCCTCTCAGCATTACACATACCATTTTCTTTTTAACTACTATTATCTGATAACAACAAATACATGATACCCTTACACCAACCAGAAGGAAAGTCTCACCACAGTAAGAATTTTGAGTCACTGCTTTCAGTCTTAGGTATTAAAGAATAATGTTCTCATAAAAGTGGCATTAGAATTTAAATCCTAAGACAACAAGCAGGTTTTAGGTGAACTAAACTCTCTTGTCTCATATGTCATACATGTGAGATGGAAATGCTGATAGTATTTGCTTCTTTGGGGTTTTATGAAAACTGATAGCTGCTAGGTCCAGTTAAGAGTTTCATGTTTAAAGTTTATAATGGAAATACTAGGACTTCATCCCACTGTTGGGAGAATCTGGATCTAAGGATGGAATGACGTAATTTTTTACTGTGATGTGAAGTTCTTTATTCTTCTATATACAGTTATCAAAAGCATAGCAAGTCAATAACTTAAAATGTTACATGAAAATTTGACTTAAAAGTACATAAAAATCTGTATCTAAGCAGGGTGTTGGTGGCACATGCCTTTAATCCCAGTACTCAGGAATCAGGGGATCTCTGTAAATTCAAGGCCAGCCTGCTCTATAGAGCTAGTTCTAGGGCAGGCTCCAAAGCAATACAGAGAAATCCTGTCTCAAAAAACCAAATTAAAAAAAAATCTGAATCTAATAATTCCAAGAATACTCACTAAAACTTTAAATTAAATGTAGCAGTGATCAGCTTCCAAGAGAAAGGAGTATGGGTTCTGGACAGCATTTAGCAGGGTAGTATAGTGGCATCTTGCCTTGTCAGTGAACTTGTAGTAGTGGCCATGCCTAAAGGGTGTTTCAGGTTAGACATGACCTCTTTAAGGTAAAGGAGCTGTGGAGAGCACTCTGTTGGGTTGCAGAGAGCACTGGAAGGGCAGGAACTGCATCTTCTGGAGCAGGAAGGCCACAGCAGTTATTTACTCTTTACCTATGTAAGGTGTTCCCCAATAAAACACCTATTTATCATTTATCTTGTGTCTGGTGAACTCATTTTTACCCTGTCTTCAGGGTAAGAAACTTACTTCCAACCAATAAACAAATATCCATACCATTGTAAACTTGTAACCAATTTTATTGTTTTCTCAGGTAATAAGAGTCTAGCTGTAATAAATCAAGGACCAATATTAAGTATTTCAGAAGTCACAGTACTGATGGGATAGCTGTGACTTCTCCAGAGAGTCCCCTTTAGACTGTGATCTTCAACTTCAGGGTCATACAATGAATTAAAGAAAAAAAAAAGACTATTTTTTCAAAAGTTTTTTTTCTGTTTATTAATGTCCAGGGTCATAGAATGTAGAGAATACTAGTTGCATGAAAAACTGCAAGAGTTCTTAAAGCAGCAGCATTTACTAATCAAATAAAAACATGACTCTTGTGCTATAAGAGTTTAAAATGGATACTGGAGAAGCAAATAGAGGTCTTTGTCATTCTTTTGGACAGAAAGCCTCAAGCAACCAAAGGATCTACATTAGGAAGCTTCATGCTTTGATCACAATGCATATGACATAGGTACCAAAAATATCCACATTGCCTAGTACATAGCATCACACAATTCTAAATACACCACTGGTCAAGTTAAGTTTCCCAAAGGGAAATTAATATAGGAACAAAGCTGCTATAAAAAATACCATATACATATCATTTTTGATGAGGCCTAAGAGTTATTCAGAGGACCATAACCCTAAAACATAGAAAGACCAAGAAAATTAAAGAGGTCAAATCTGTTGTCACATGAAATTAGAACCCTCCATTCATACACAAGGAGATTATGGCTAAAAGCATTTTCTCAGTTATCAGCTGTTCTCACACAGTTCCAGAAAAAAAAACAGAATTGCTTTTTTTTTTGTTAAAAAACTGCAAAAAATTTCTCCTAATGTGTCCACAATGTGTCATAATGATCAAGGAATGAATGATATTATTCTCAAAATCAGCATGATTATATTAGTACACATAAGTTTTTGACAAGGATGCTTTCTGTGTATTCTAAGTTATTTGGTAGCATCTCTAGTGTTATCTTTCTATATATTTGTAGTACCTCTCTTCCCATTCTCAAGACCAAAAATCTTCTCAGACACAGACAAATGCCCTGGAGAGCAAAACTGCCCCAGGTTGAAAATCAACACTGCCTGAAAAAGATTTTTACAAACAGTTGCGTTTGTAAACTGTTTGTAAACAGAATCACCTGTCAGATGCTTATGAGACAACAACAATAAATAGCTGGCCCATTTGTTTACCTCTTTTTATTGACTTTCCCCTGTTTCTCACTCCTGAGATTTTTCTCTTTACTTTGATTTCTCCCTTGAGGAACAAATGAGGAGATGAGGAAAGATTTCCCTGATTACTGTACTGATAAAGATTTATTCTGGAGTGCCCACAAACTCTTGATTTTATCACTAACTGCCCAAGCTGAAGATTCTCTCCCTAAGTTCTTGTGTGTTTAAGAGCATGAAGTAAGTTCATTGTTTCTTGATACTCAATACAAAAATTTTCTCATTTCCAAAGACCCATGGGCTGAATATCAACTCAAGTCTTCTAATTCTTTATACAAACTGTATTTTCCCCAAGTTCCACGTGATATTTTGTGTTCTGTTTGTAGAGAGTTCATGGAAGATTTGTGACTTCTTAAACCTGTTAGGTTTCCTTTGCATCTGAGTACTCACTGAAGCCTTTTCCACATGAATGATGCAAAAAGTTTCTCTCCCTGATGGGTTTTCACATGACTCCTAAGGGATGAATGGTCACTGAAAGCTTTTCCACAAACAAGGCATTCATAGGGCTTTTCCCCAGTATGGATCCTCCGGTGTACATTAAGGTTAGAACCTATGCTGAAGGCTTTTCCACAATGGTCACACTTATATGGCTTCTCACCTGTGTGGCTTCTCATGTGTGTCTTCAGGGTGGATTGGTTCCTGAAGGCTTTTCCACATTGCTGACAGTCCACACGCTTCTTGACAAGATGGATGCTCATGTGTCTCCTTTGTGAAAGGTAATTGCCAAAGACCTTCCCACAGGAAGTGCATTCATAGTGTCTTTCTTGAATGTGTATCTTTCTGTGTGCAGTGAGGTTGGAACTCGCACTGAAGGCTCTCCCACAGAGATCACAGCCATAAGGTTTCTCCCCAGCGTGGTTTCTTTACAATGTGTTTCCTCCTTGATAGGAGGTCACTGAAGGACTTCATACATTCTTTGCACTCATAGGTTTTCTGCACCATGTGGTTCTTCTTATGCAAATTGAAGTTGGACTTCCACCGGAAAGCTTTGCCACACTGGGTACACTCATAAGGCTTTTCCCCAGTATGATTCCAGATGTGCTCCTTTAGGTGAGAGGGGTGCTGGAAGGCTTTTCTGCAGTCCTGACACTCATAGGGCCTCTCTCCTGTATGTGTCCGCTTATGGGCTATGAGGTGGCAGCTCCTGCCATAGGCTTTGCCACACTCATCACATTTGTAGGGTCTTTCACCAGTGTGAACTCGCATGTGTATCTTTAGAGCTGACAGGGTCCGGAAGGCATTACCACACTGACTACAATCAAAGGGTTTCTCTTTCAGGTGAGTTCTGGCATGGCTTCTTAGAGCGGAGGGGTCGTTGAAGGCTTTGCCACAGCTGCTGCATTCATAAGGTTTCTCCCCAGTGTGAATCCTACTATGCCTTGTAAGAGAAGCACTGGTAGTGAAGGCTTTTTGGCATTGGTGACATACATACATTTTTCTCCCATCATTCATGGTCATGTGAGTCCTGTTCTTGAAAGCAACTCCACAGCTGTGGTGGTGATAGGGTCTCTTGCTTGTGGGTCTTCCTACTGACTGAGGAAGGTGAGGGCCGATACTGCAAACTTCAAACAAATGTGTGAATTCACAAGATTTTTCCAAAAGATGAGATTTTTCCTGTTGGTTAAGATATGAGAGCTGATTTTGGTATTTATGACACTCCATATTTAATTTTATGGTTTTGGTGCTGATGTTTGAACTGAAGGCCTGATAAATACACAGCATGGGATTTAGCATTAGTCTACAGGCCCAGCATCTTCAAATATTGCCTCTGAGTAAATTAGCAACAACAGAAGGACACTGCTATGACTGTGTTAGTTTTATGTCAAATTATACAAGCTAAAGTCATTTGAGAGGAGGGACCATCAATTAAGAAAATGCTTCCATAAGATGGGATTGTAGCCAAGCCTGTAGAGATTAATGAGGGAAAGCCCAGCCCATTTTAAGTGCCTGAAACCCTGGGCTGCTGGTTTTTGGTTCTATAAGAAAGCAGTCTAAGCAAGCTTGGGGAACAAGCCAGTAAGCAGCATGCATCCATGGCCTTTGTCATTAGTTCCTGTCCTCACTTCCTTCAGTTATGGACTATGGAAGTGGAAGTGCAAGTCAAATAAACCTTTTCCTCTACAAATTGCTTTGTTCATGGTGTTTCACACAGCAATAATGCCCAAACAAAAAGAATGACCAAAGATGTCATCATTCCTGTTTCATTTGAGCTTTATCAAAGGGAAAAGGAGGATTGAATTGGTGGTGGCGCTCACTCATAATCATAGTTCAGAAGGCTAAAGCAGAAGAAATTTGAGTACCAGGCTAGCCTGGGTTATGAAACAAGATCTTGTCTTAGCTAAAAATAAATAGATATATAGACAAATAAAAGAAGAAAATGTGGCTATTGTGTCATAAGTCTTCATGTATACTACACTATAATGCTTTTCTGAATAGAAACTTTGTTCACTGTTTAGAACCAAATTAAGATCATCACACTTTATAGAAATATTTACTAATCTAAACTCTAAAGTAGAAAGTCTTAGGTTAGATTTGGGATCCTATGCAAATGGACAATACAGTGGGTCTTATTTCAGTCTTAATGGGTTCCATATCAAGATTTAGGTAACCCCAGTCCCAAACTATTTAAAGACAAAATAACTATATTAATATAGTTATAACATACAAACTTTTGCCATTATTAACTAAACAATACAATAATAAAGTTATTTAAACATTTTACACACCACACTGTATTAGGTATTATAGACAATCTAACAATAATGTAGAACATATACCAAGATATGGACAGTACTATGCAGTCAACACAAAGTGACATTTTATATAAAGAAATTGAGCACTCTTAGAGCTTGGTATTCACTGGAACCAGCTCACTGGAACTCAGGTTCCAATGTAAAGTTCTTCAGTCAGCTGACTAGTGACTGCCTTGACCTTCTCCTGAAAGACAAAGATATAGCCTAAGGAAATCTTACCAATGTTACTCCATTAGATGCTTCCTCCCCCAAAATATCTTCCATAATAATGGACCACTTGACTTTAGATTGAGTTCCCCAATCTGAAAGAAAACACAGGGTACATGTATATATGTGATTCTAAGAAAACTTTAGGGGGAAGACCCACCCTAAATATGGGCTGCAACATCCCACAGGCTGGGTGGAGATAGAGGCACAGACAATAAATAGGACAGAGTGAGATGATGGGAGATGTTATTCTGTAAATAAGTTTCTCATACTGTTGGCCAATAGGAAAGCAAGATAGGCGGGGTTAGGAGACGAGGAGGAAAGAGGAAGGAGTGTAAGGAGGAGTCAACATGGAGAGCCTGGAGAGAACAGCACACTGGCTCACTCTCCGATAAGATGACCACGTGGAAATCCTTAGATAAGTAGAAATGGGTTAATCATTAAGACAGAGCTAGGTGGTAAGAAACTAGTACCTGGCCAACAGTATTTATATCAAATACAGAGTTTCAGCAAGTTATTGGGGGCTGGTGTGGTGGTGGGACCAGGTGGCTGGTGGGAAAACAGTCTCTCTCTCTCTCTCTCTCTCTCTCTCTCTCTCTCTCTCTCTCTCTCTCAGAGAGAGATCAGTCACTTCACCTTCCTGTTGTCTTCCTGCCATGATGGACAGCGCCTTGAAACTGTGACCACATAAACTCTTTGTCCCTTAAGTTACTTTGTGCCTGCTACACAAATGCAATCTGCAACAACATAATCTCTCCACTCTAATCACTGAAAAGAGCTGACAACCAAATCACATCCGTGTGTCTGGTGTTTTTATTCGCCAGAACCCTGTTGAAATCACATCTGTGTCTGATGTTCACTCACCAGGAGTACCCAGTTTAATGTTTCTCTCCTCCATCCTCAGCTCCTCTTCTTGCTCCAGGAGTGAGATGAGGCTGGGTTTGCCAACCTGATACCCTACTCATGGGGAAAGACACATGTTGAAGGACCATGCAGAGGAAAACTGGTTCATTAGACTGGGGTCAACAATTTGACCTTCAGGGTTTTCTGAAAGTGGACAAAAGCTGACTTAGGAGCAGCAAAATGATGGTGTCACATTTCTAAGGAACACAGTAAAAATCTTCCATAAAAACCAAACCCAAACATACTCATACATTTTGACATCCAAAAGGATGTGGAGTTTTTATTTATTTGTTTTAAAGTGCTAGGAATGGAAATCAAGGCCTTGCATATCTACCACTGAGCTACACCCCCAGACAAGAATGAACATTTTTAAAAGCATGTTTTTGTAATTTTAAATTTTGTTAATTTTAATAAATTAACAAAATTTATTAAAGAGATGTTATGTACCTGAGAAGAAACACAAGTTGGTGTATCAGGCTCTGGAGCATGGCAAGCAAACAAATACAAATTCTGCTGACAGGAATGGTATTTCTGTATATGTGCTTGCCCATGTTTAGAGGCCAGATGAGGTCACTAGATATTCCAATCTATCAATCTCCTTCATTCCCTGAAGAAAGAGTTTCTTGCTTGAAATTAGTCTGTTGTTCAATAATTTCCAGCAATTACCCTGTCTCCACATCTGGAATTCACAGATGTTCTCAGAAATGATATGCAGCTTTGCATGTAGTTGCTAAGAATTTGAACTCAGGTAATAATACTATACAGTGAATCCTCCTAACTCACTAACCCTTCTCTGTCAACAAGAATGGGGAACTTTTACCTTAGAAATTTAAGGTTCAGCTAAGTAACTTACTTGAAAACCTCCAAGCTCAATGTAATGGACACACCATACTACCAGAGAATCTATGGGGAGGAGCACCAGTTCTACTTGTTCTTAGTTTTGTTCCAAACCCATCTATGTCTTGGGTCAAATTAAATACTAGATAAAATATTTTATCCCTTAACAGATGAGGGAAGGATGATAGCTTTACCCAGGGAAGTCAGGTTGCTGTAATTTTCCAGCATTACGTCTTTGTAGAGTTTTCTTTGGGAAGAATCCAGCAGGGGCCACTCTTTCTCAGTAAAATCCACAGCAATATCTTGGAAGGTAACGAACTCCTAGAACATAATACACATTTGAGGTCAGTGAAAAACCAGCTTATAGCAAGACAACAGAGGTGGAACAGGGGCATGAGAAATCTGATGTGTAACTTCAAGATATGATCTGCTGAAGGTTTCAGTATATGTGTTGGAAGAATATTCCCAGACAATGTCTGTTCCTTTGAAGAGATCTTAACTTGTATTACTACTTCAAATACAAATGACAAGAAATTTGTTTTCCACCTCTAGGGTGACTGAGAACTTGCAGCTTTAGTTCCTATCTGTTTCACAGTTGATTCTGAGCACTATGCAAACATGAGAGGAGCACTTGCTATACAGATCACTTCCTCTAACTTCCTCAATGATGATTACAATCTTCCAATTTCCCTTGTTGACCTGGATGAGTATATAAAAGAATTCCAACATGCAACAGTGGTGGTGAGGGTGTTCTAAAATGTACCTGTCCCACCTACCCTTGTACCTTGAGATCTTATGTACCTGAGAAGAAACACAAGTTGGTGTATCAGGCTCTGGAGCATGGCAAGCAAACAAATACAAATTCTGCTGACAGGAATGGTATTTTGAAGGAAGAGGAAATTCTGATTCCTGGTTACCTGCACAGCCCTGAGTTGATATAGCTAAGATGAGAAAATAAAATCCTTGAGATTCACCTGCCCTCTCAGCAAGCACACTCAAATAACCCCCCTCCCACAACCTACCCCATCCCTACACCCTTCTGCTTATTTACAGACAAGGACAGAGAACAATGTATTGTACACACCACTTGCTTAGGTCCATGTGTGACTTCAGTTTTTTTTTTAAGTTCAGCACCTTTACATAAACATAATAACACATCTTAGGAATGAGACTCTTGTTTAAACATTTATTTATGCTTCACAGTTATACACGAAGCCGGAGATTATTTTAGGTACTTTTCCAACACAGCTATTTTGACTGTAACCTGTCACTGGAGGTAGGGTATAGAATTTTCCACAAGTGGCATCACAAATTTTCAAATTAGGGATTTTCAGAATAGGGATATTCAACCTCTATGTTTCTGAGTGAGAAAACTGAAGTCCCAAGAGGTAAAGCTGTTGCCTTTCTGATATTTATCAAAATAATAGTTCATATAAGGTTAATTTTGACCTTTACCTTCTTCACTATACATGCTCTTCTTTGCCCCAAACCTACACATACCCATTCAGCTCACCCATCCTGGCTCAAAAGCTTTCACAAACATATCTTCTGTATCTTAGGCATAGCAAGCATTGCTCATTTACTGATGACAAGAACAAAAGAACTTACCAAATGTGGGAGACAGACCAAGGGTAGCCATCCTTTGGGGGCACAGGCAACTTTAGTTGAATGTAGCTGCTTTTCAAAGCTGACAACGGGGACTTCAGAGGCTGTCTCTCTTATTTACTGAGAACTCTGAAATTTGTTTCTTGCCATTTCCTTTTGACCAGCTGTCTGATAATGGGTTAACAACATGCTAAATAAAGAGAAATTCAAAGCATTTACACTAACATCAGGAACAAGACAACACTGCCCATTCTCTCCATATCTATTCAATACAGTATCTGAAGTCTTAGCTAGAACAGTGAGACAAGTAAAGGATATTGAGGGAATACAAACAGGAAAAGAAGGATTTTAAACCACAGATGATATGACCACACACATATACACACACATCCACCAGGAAATTCCTACAGCGAATAAACACTTTCACTAAAGTTGTCTTGCACAACAATCAGAAGCCTGTTTATTCACAAATATAAATGGGTCATGAAATCATGGAAACAATACCTTTTACAATAGCATATTATATATACATATGTGTGTATATATATACATATATATGCTTAAATACATATATGTGTGTGTGTATATGTGTGTATATATATGATTCTAAATATAAAATATCCTAAATAATAAAAGACTTCCTGGAGGTATCACCATCCTCAAATCTCAAATTGTACTACAGAACTACCATAATAAAAACAGCATGCTTTGCCAATAAAAACTGATAAATGGAAACACATTAAACACCCAAACAAGTGCACACACCAATGGACACCTGATTTTTGATTAAAAAAAAAAGGGAAGTTCTGGGCCCCTACCAGAGAGTTCCCTATTCCCGCAGAACCATCCTGAGTTCCTGCCTGTAGGATCTTTGACACCCCCCCCATCACCGGGCCTCTGCTAGAGGTAAGTCTAGGACCAGTTTGGGTTGAGCCCTACCACCACAACCACACACACACTCACACACACACACACCCTTCCCTGGGAAATCCCTGCATTGGTCCCTAATCTTGCTCCCCCTTGTGCTGTCACCAGTGAGAGTGCTCCTGGTGCTCTGATACCCCTCCAAACGAAGAGACTGCCCTCTCCCCACCCTGCCCACTGTCCCACCACTCTGGTTAAGCATTGGAAAAGAGGGCAGATACAACATTCAGGGAATTTCTTGGAGCTGATTTGAACACACTAGACTGGCAAATCCATGCCAGCTCCCTGAATCGCCAGCTGCCTGATTTCTGAACCACCCCCCCCATTGCCGGTCCTCTGCCAGAGTTCTGGCCCCAGCCAGATATCTGCCCCTTGGGACTATCCGGACCTGCCGCCATGGTCCTGCAACCACGTGTGCCCCAAATAACACTCAGAGACTCTGTATTTGATACAATCCTGTTGGCCAGTTACCATTACTGTTTATGGGCTAGCTCTGTCTTAATTATTAACCCATTTCTACTTATCTAAGTATTTCCACGTGGTCGTCTTATCGGGGAGCCGCGGCAAGCGTCCTCTCTCCTTCCCGGGCTACATCTCAACTCCTACTACTTCCTCTCTCCTCCTCCTGGTCTCCTAGCCCCGCCTATCTTGTTATCTCATTGGCCACAGTGCTTTATTAACAAGTATGAGAAACATATATACAGAATAACATCTCCCATCAGCTGCCTGCTGGATATTTGACCTCCTTTGCCAGGCCTCTGCTGGAGCCTGACCTTTGACCTCCATCGCCGGGTGCCTACCCAAGACTTCTTAGAGAGCTTGGACCACCCAGAGCTACAGACATCGAACATCTGGCCCACCTAAGCACACCAGGAAAGTACCAAGGAGAGAGAGAGACCCAGCCTGTACCCATTGGAAGAAGAAAAAGGAAAACAGCAATATAAAAACAAACAAACAAACAAACAAAAACCATCTAACAATAAAAAGACAAGCAAGACACCACCAGAATCTAGGGACTCTACACCAATTAGACCTGAACACCCAAAGCAGATGAAGCAGAAGAGAACGACTTAAAAAATATCTTCATAAAAATGATAGAGTCCTTCAAAGACGATGTGAGAAAAAATCCCTTAAAGAAATGGAAGAAACACCAAACAAAAAATTGGAAGAAATGAACAAATCTCTTAAAGAAAATATGGAAAGCCAAGAAAAAAAAAACAAACAGAGAAGGAAGGAAATAGTTCAAGATGAGAAGCTGAAATAGAGACAATAAAGAAAACACAAACTGAAGAAATGCTGAAAATAGAAAAACTGGGCAAACAATCGGGAGCTAAAGACACAAGCATAACCAACAGAATAGAGAGAATCTCAGGTGCTGAAGATAAACTAGAAGAAATAGATACAATGACCAAGTAGAATCTTAAATCCACCAAATCCTTAACACAAAATATCCAGGAAATGTGGGACACCATGAAAAGGCCAAACCTCAAAATAATAGGCATAGAGGAAGGCAAAGAAGCTCAGCTCAAAGGTGCAGAAAACATATTCAACAAAATCATTGAAGAAAACTTTTGCAAGCTGAAGAAGGACATGCCCATGAAAGTACAAGAAGCATACCAAACACTAAATAGACTGGACAAAAAAAAAAGAACACTCAAAAATAATATTCAAAACTCCTAACATACAGAACAAAGAAAAAATATTAAGAACAGTGAAGGAAAAAGGCCAAGTAACATATAAAGGCAAATCTATCAAAATTACACCTGACTTTTCAATGGAAACTCTCAGAAAGTTCTGGATAGATGTTCTATAAGTACTAAGAGTACACGGATGCCAGGCCCAGCTACTATACCCAGCAAAACTCTCAATCATTATAGACGGAGAAAAGAAGATATTTAATGACAAAGCAAGATTTTCACAATACATATCTACAAATCAGCCCTACAGAAAGTTCAGGAAAACAAACAAACAAACAAACAACAAAAAAACCAAAAAACAAAAAAACAAAAAAACTACAACCCAAGAAAGACATAGGCAATAGATAATCCCACTTCATCAGAATCCAAGGGTAAAGCAGGGCAAATATATTCACAATATTACTGCCAACAACAAATCTAAAACAAACAAGCATTAACAATCAGTGGTCTTTACTCTTCCTCAACATTAATGAGGGAAATTAATTTCCCTCACCTATGAAAAGACACAGACTAACAGAATGGATATGAAGACATAATTCATCCTTCTGCTGCATACAAGGAGCACATCAAAGCTTCAAAGATAGACATTATCTCAGGGTAAAGGGCTGAAAAAAGATCTTCCAATCAAATGGGCCCTAGAAGCAAACAGGTGTATCTATCCTAATATCTAACAGTTAGACTTCAAACCAAAATTAATCAAAAGAGATGAAAACTGTCATTGTGTATTCATCGCGGGAGAAATCAATCAACACAAAGTCTCAATTCTGAACGTCTATGCCCCAAATACAAAGGCACCCACATTCATAAAAGAAATGCTACTAAAATTCAAAGATCACATAAAACCTCATACACTTATACTGGGAGACTTCAACACCCCACTCTCACCATTAGACAGGACCACCATTCAGAAATTTAACAAACAAACAAAAGAACTAACAGAAGTTATGTCTCAATTGGGTTTCATGGACATCTATAGAACATTCCATCCAAACACAAAACAATATACCTCGTTCACTGGTACACATGAAAACTTCTCTAAAATTGACCACATACCAGGCAAGATAACAATAGATGCAAAGAATTGGAATTGTCCCTGTATCTTTTCAGACGACCATGCTTTAAAATTTAACAACACAAATCGCAGAAACCCTACAAACTCATGGAAACTGAACAATGCACAATTGCACTATACTTGGGTCAAAGAAGAAACAAAGAAAGAAATTAAGGTCTTCCTATAATTTGACGAGAATGAGGACACAACATACCCGACTTATGTTACACCTTGAAAGCAGTGTTACAAGGGAAGTTCATTGAAGAAAACAAAGGATAGTCACATTAGAGAATTAACAGCACAACTGAAAGCCTTAGAACAAAAAGAAGCAAACTCACCCCCAAGGAGTAGATGCCAGGAAATAATCAATTTGAGGGCCGAAATCAATGAAATAGAAACCAAGAAAACAATACAAAAAAATTTAATGAAACAAAGAGTTGGGTTTTCGGGAAAATCAACAAGATAGACAAACTGTTATCCAAACTAACGAAAAAGCAGAGAGAGAACATGCGAATTAACAAAATCAGAAACGAAAAGGGGGACATAACAATGAACACAGAGGAAATCCAGACAACTTTCAGGTCATACTTTGAAAACCTGTATTCCACAAAATTTGAAAATTTAAAGGAAATGGATAAATTCCTGGATAACTATCACTTACCAAAATTAAATCAAGAACAGACAAACCTATAACCTCTAATGAAATAGAAGCAGCCATTGAAAGCCTTCCTATCAAAAAAAAAAAAAAAAAAAAAAAAGCCCAGGGCCAGATGGCTTCACTGCCAAATTCTACCAGAAATTCAAGGAACAGCTAATACCAATACTCCTCAAATTGTTCCACACAATAGAAACAGAGGTTCATTACCAAACTCTTTAAGAGGCCACAATCACCTTGGTACCCAAGCCACACAAAGACACTACTAAGAAAAAAAAACTATAGACCAATATCCCTGATTAACATCGATGCAAACATACTCAATAAAATACTGGAAAACCAAATCCAAGAATACACCAGAGAAATCATCCACCATGACCAAGAAGGCTTTGTGTCTGGGTTGCAGGGATGGTTTAACATATGAATCTATCAACTTGATCCACCATATAAACAAACTGAAAAAGAAAAACCATATAACCATCTTCCTAGATCTGAAAAAGCCTTTGACAAAATTCAATACCCATTCGTGATAAAGGTCTTGGAGAGATCAGGTATAACAGGAACATATCTAAACATAATAAGAGCAATATACAGTAAACCACCAGCCAACATCAAACTGAATGGAGAGAAACTTAAGGCAATTCCTCTAAAATCAGGAATAAGACAAGGCTGCCCTCTCTCTCCATATCTCTTCAATATTGTATTTGAAGTTCTAGCTAAAACAAAAGACAACAAGAGGAGATCAAAGGGATCCAAATTGGAAAGGAAGAAGTCAAACTATCTTTATTTGCAGATGATATGATAGTTTACATAAGCGACCCAATAAGCTCTACCAGGGAACTCCTACAGCTGATTAACACCTTCATCAAACTAGCAGGATACAATATAAACTCAATAAAATCAGTAGCCCTACTTCATTCAGACAACAATAGGGCTGAGAAAGAAATCAGAGAAAGATCACTTTTTACAATAGCTACAAACAACATAAAGTATCTTGGGGTAACACCAAACAAGTGAAGGACCTATATAATAAGAACTTTCTGTATTTAAAGAAAGAAATTAAAGAAGATACCACTAAATGGAAAGATCTCCCATGCTCTTGGATAAGTAGGATAAACATAGTAAAAATGGCAATCTTGCCAAATCAGATTCAATGCAATCCCAGTGCACAATTCTTCACTCACCTTGAAAGGATAACAATCAACTTTGTAGGGAAAAACAAAAGACCCAGGATAGCCAAAACAAGCCTGTACAATAAAGAAACTTCAGGAGGCATCACCATCCCTGACTTTAAGCTCTACTACAGAGCTATAGTCAGAAAACAGCCTGATGTTGGCACAAAAATGGAATCAAATCGAAAATCCCGATATTAACCCACACACCTCCAAACACCTGATTTTTGACAAAAAAGCTAAAAGTATACAATGGGAGGAGGAAAGCATCTTCAACAAATGGTGCTGGCACAACTGGAGGATGGTGTGTATAAGACTGCAGATAGACCCATGTGTATCGCCATGTACAAAACTCAACTCCAAATAGATCAAAGACCTCAACAAAATCCAGCCATACGGAGCCACTTGGAAGAGAAAGTGGGAGGCACCATTGAACAAACTGTTATAGGAGACCGCTTCCTGAGCATAACTCCAGTAGCACAGACACTGAGACTGACAATTAAATGGGACCTCCTCAAATTGAGAAACTTCTATAAGGCAAAAGACACAGTTGACAAGACCAAAAAGCAGCCCAAAGACTGGGAAAAGATCTTCACCTGTCCTATACCTTGACAGATGGCTGGTCTCCAAAATATAAAGAATTCAAGAAACTAGTCAACATGACACCAAATAACCATATTAAAAATGGGGTTCAGTACAGAACTGAAGAGAGAACTCTCAATAGAGGAAATCAAAATAGGAGTCAATAGAGTGACTCCTCCACTGCTGGTGGGAGTGCAAACTTGTGCAAACTTTGAGATCAGCATGGCTGTTCCTCTAGAAAATGGGAGTCAGTCTACCACAAGACCCAGCAATCTTCCTCTTAGGTCTATACCCAAATGATCCACATACATGCAACGAAGATCTATCCTCAACTATGTTCATAGCAGTATTATTTGTAACAACAAGAAGCTGGAAGCAACCTAGATATATCTGAACTGAAGAATGGATAAAGAATGGATAAAGAAGATGTGGCACATTTACTCAATGGAATACTACTCTGCAGAAAAAACAAAACAAAACAATGGAATCTTGAAATTCTCAGGCAAGAGGATGGAACTTGAAGAAACCATCCTGAATGAGGTAACTCTGTCACAAAAAGAGGAACATGGTATGCACTCTCTCATATATGGAATTTAGACCTAGAGCAAAGGATCACCAGACTATAATTCACACCACCAGAGAAACTAGGATACAAGGAGGACTCTAAGAGATTCATATAAGTTTCCTCACAGAAGGGGAAAGGTACAAGATCTCCTCAGCATATGTGGAGTGGGAGCGGGGGTGCAGTGAGTGGAGAGCGTACTAGGAGAAAGAGAAGGGAAGAAGAGGAAAGCACTTGGGATTAGGAAGATTGAGTCACAGAAGGAATAAAGGAAAGAAGAGAGACAGAGACACAGAGAGAGACCATAAAAGAGGGAGTCATTATAAGTTTAAAGAGGAACTGAACCTAGAGAAATGTTCAGTGACCTACAAGACTGACCCCAACTAACAAATGCCCTTCCCTGATGAGATCAATGACTAATTCATCCACCATCATAGAGCCCTCATCTAGCAGCTGATGGAAACAGAAGCAAACACCCACAACTAAACACTGAACAGAACTGGAATCCAGACACAGAGTGGGAGGACAAGACCAGGCTACAGAATCACATAGAGATAGCTGACCTGAACAAGGAGGAGCTAAAGGGCCCCCCAGACTCATAGCTGGGAATCCATCATGAAACTGACTCAGACCCCCTGAACATGGGTCTCAGCTAGAAGGCCTGGGCAATCTAAGGGACCTCAGACAGTGGAACCAGGATGTATCCCTGGTGCACAAAAGGCATGTGGGGGCACATCCCTCATGGAGGGATTCTCCCTTAACCTAGAGGCAGAAGAGAAGGCCTAGTCCCTACTCCAAATGGCTTGACAGATTTAGATGAGCTGTCCTGAAAGGGATCACCCTACATGTGGAGTGTGTGTGTGTGGGGGGGGATAGGAAGGGAGGGGTGTTGGGGGTATGAGAGAATGGGAGAGAGGGAAAGAGGTTGGGAGGCAGGGAGGGAGAGGGAACAGAGATTAATATGAAAAAAAGCCAGAAATACACTTCAGGAAAAACAAAACAAAACAAATCGAAACACCCAGCATCTTCAACAAATGGTGCTAGTCATATGGAATTGCTGCATGTAGAAGAATCCAAATAGATCCATACTTTCCATCTTGCACAAAACTTAACTCCAAATGGATCAAATCTGATAGAAGAGAACGTGGGGAACAGTTCTGTATGCACTGGCACAGAAGACTTTCTGAACAGAACAATAGCAAAAGCAATAAGAATAATTAACAAATGGGACCTCATGAAATTGAAAAGCTTCTGTACGGAAAAGGTCATCATCATTTGCAGAAAGTATCAGTCTACAGATTGGGAAAAGATTCTGACAGAGAGCTAATAACTAAAACAAACAAACAAACAAACAAACAAATAAATAAAAAACAAAACAAAAAACCACCCTGCACTCAGAGTATTCTCAAAAGAGGACACACAAATGGCTGTGGAGCCCTTAAAAAATGAATCAGGGAAATGCAAATCAATACAACTTTGAGATTTCATTATACACTACCCAGAATGGCCCAGACCACTAAGACAAATGACTGTTCATGCTGCTGAGGATATGGAGTACAGGGAACACTCCTCTATTGATGATGGGCATGCAAGCTCGTACAGCTATAGTTGAAATCAATGCAGTTCTGCAGGAAGCCAGGAATACATTTACCTCCAGATCCATTTATACCACTCTTGTGCATATACTCAAAGGATGCTTTATCCTATTATACAGACATGTGTTTCAACCATGTTCACATCTGCTCTATTCATAACAGCCAGAAATTGAAATGGCATAGATGTCCCTCAACAGAAGTAGGTACAAAGAATGAAATTTGCAATTAAATGGTGTTAGAACAAGTCATTCCAAGTGAAGTAACCTAGACCCCAAAAGACAAATATGGTATGTATTTGCTTATATGTAGATATTAGCTGTTAAGTCTTCAATAAGCAGGCTACAATTCACAATGCACCTAAGCACAGAGATTAAGTATGAAGCAAGGGAAAAATGGAGAGGAATGGATCTCTCCGAATAGGAAAAATAGTCATGAATGGACTGGGGGTAGGACTAGAGAGAAGGATCAAATGGAGAGGAGGATGGAAGAAGGGTGAAGGAGGAAATAAGAGGGACAGTTTATAGACCATTTTAAGGGTTGCATAGTAAGTCAATATAGAAGTTTTCTAAAAAAATATAAATATATAAAGGTCATCTAAAAGGAATCACCAAATAACGGGAGAGATGGAATTTCAACTGGATATCTCTCATCACTGAATGAAGTCTCTAGTTCTGGGAATGGGTTACACATAATTGAATTTTTGGCCAAAGAGGCCCCACAAAAATACTTATACAATCCAGGCTGTACCAAGGCTGTAGATCTCTACAAACTAACAGTTAAGTTCTATTGCTGAAGACAACAGGGAGAAGTTGAGAGGGTGTACAACCAGAGCTTAACCTCTACTTACTAGTGTTCATACTCTGCATGCTACCAAATAAGACAGGTAAATACCAACTCAGCTACAAATCCTCTGATTTTAAATGGTGTCCTGTGTGCAAGTTATGCTAGTGCAATAGTGGCACAAAACTTGAGGTAGTAACCAACCAATAAAATATTGGAACTAAAACCCACTCTACTGCTCGAGTGGCCAAGAACTGGCAATCAGACAGGTTAGGGATGTAGTGGAACATTCTAAAAGAATGTAACAATAAAATAACTTCTAAGGACATTTTGTCATACATTTTGTCATAGATCACAGTCTGCTCAGCCATCTCAGAGAAGCTTATTTGTGTTGTAGACAGGAAGAAATACACACGCCCACAGCCAAACAATGTGTAAAAAGTAAGAGACTTTGAAACATTCAACTCTAAATGGGATATTTCAATCAAATCCCTCCTACCAAGACTGATGGAACCTTGAGGAAAGGGTGAAAAGAACGTAAAAGTCAGAGGGTATGAGGGACACCAAGAAAACAAGGCCTTCTAAACACAGTGGGACCAAGGGCTTGATGGGGTCTCAGCACTAAGAGGCAAAGTAGACACAAGTTCCATCCCTAAACCAGAAGTTATCTCCAATAGACAACTTCTTGAATAAGAAAACTTAGTTTTTTCCAATGGAGTCTCAATGGAGAAACAAATCACTCTTAAGGGAAAGCCTCAGGGTCAGCAGTAGATGACCAACAGAAAATGGAAGGGGGGAGGAAGGAAGGGGAAATAAATAGTAAACATGATTTTTAAGGGACTGTAAAAAATTCCTATCAATGTTAAAATGCAGGAAGACTTAGAAGATTCACAATAATGGTCTTCCCCAATATAAAAAAATTAAAAGTATATAGAGGAAAATCAAAAGAACAGAAGAGAGCTAGAAAGAAATTTACTATGTGTAAACAAAACCTTTCCTTTCCTTTCTTTCATTTTCTTCCCTTCCCTTCCCATCTCTTCCATTCCCTTCCCTCCCCCCCTTTCTACTTTTTCTAGACACGATCTCTTTTGTTTAACAGCTCTGGCTATCCTGGAACTTGCTGTATAGATCAGGCTGGCCTCAAACTCACAAAGATCCACTTGCCTGTTCCCAACAAAAATTTATTAATTATGGCACAAAGTAATTCAATATCAAAGAACATTTATGATAACTGTTCAGGAGACTCTTCCTTGAAATGTAAGTCACCATTATTTTCATTACAACACATAAATGGCTCTGAGTTAAACAAAAAACCCCTTTTAAGGATTAATTAACCAACAAGTATACAACACCAAGAATATAATCATAAAGATTACCTTCAACAACCTTGAAAGGTTTAGGTTACTGTGTGTGTAGTCTGAGATAATGAGGAGAGAGAAAAAGCAAATAAGATAGGGAAGTAGAAGAAGGGCAGGGATAAAGAGGAAAACAGAAGGAGAAGCAAACACCTTAGGACAAGATAGCCAAGAGCATGTCAATTTCCCACAAGAAGGACTCAGTGGGAGGGTAGCTATGAAGACGGAAGATGCAGAGGGAAGGGCTACAAAGGAAGGCCATCTTGGAGGCCTGTGGGGCAAGGGAGGGGCAATAGAAAAGGGGTGCTTGTCTGATGATGGGAAGATGTGTTTAAGAGGATGGGCTACTGAGGAATAAGGTGTTTATTATAAAAGTTCTTAAGTCTGTGGACAGACAGACATATATGATAGCACCATGGGAGCCCCGAGGAGAGTCCAAGTCCCAGGCCCACGTGGCAGAAGAAGCTTATACTGATGGATCTTGGAGGTCTTGGAGATTTCACAGCAAGAACACGCAACTCTGACTCCTAAAGAGGCAAGGAAAGGGGTTGCTGGGGAGTCACAGATAAGGTCTCAGTAGGATGACTGAGAAGGAGAGGAGACTGTGGGCTGAGAAGAGTGAGAATCTAAAATTACATTCTTACATGCAACCTCTTGTTTATATGATTTTAAAAATAGAGAAAAGAATTAATAAATGGGACCTGCTCAAACTTAGAAGTTTCTGTAAGGCAAAGGACACAGTGGACAAGACCAAATGTCAACTCACAGACTGGGAAAATATTTTCACCAATCCTACATCTGACAAAGGGCTGATCTCCAAAATATACAAAGAACTCAATAAACTAGTCAACAAAACACCAAATAACCCCATTAAAAAATGGGGTACAGAACTGAAGAAAGAATTCTCAATAGAGGAAATCAAAAAGGCTGAAAGATACTTAAGAAAGTGCTCAACATCTTTAGCTATGAGGAAAATGCAAATCAAAACAACTTTGAGAAACCATCTTACCCCTGCCAGAATGGCTAAAATTAGAAATACCAATGACAACTTATGCTGGGGAGGATGTGGAGAAATGGGAACACTCCTCTACTGCTGGTGGGAGTGCAAACTCGTACAGCCATTTTGGAGATTAGTATAGTGGTTCCTCAGGAAAATGGGAGTCAGTCTACCACAGGATCCCTCTATTAGGCATATACCCAAATGACCCACATCCATGCAACAAAGACATGTGCTCAACTATGTTAATAGCAAGAAGCTGGAAGCAACCTAGACAACCCTCAACTGAAGAATAGATAAAGAAAATGTGGCACATTTACACAATGGAATATTACTCTGCGGAGAAAAACAATGGAATCTCGAAATTCACAGGTAAGTGGATGGAACTTGAAGAAACCATGCTGAATGAGGTAACAAAAGGGGAACATGGTATGTACTCACTCATATATGGATTTTAGACCTAGACAAAGGATCACCAGCCTATACTTCACACTGCCAGAGGAACTAGGATACAAGGCGGATTCTAAGAGATTCATATAAGGTACCTCACAGAAGAGGGAAGGGACAAGTTCTCCAGAGCACATGGGGAGTGGGGGAGGTCAGTGAGTGGAGAGGGAACTAGGAGAAAGAGAAGAGGAGGAAAGGAAAACACTTGGGACTAGGAAGATGGAGAGAAAGAGAGAGAGAGAGAGAGAGAGAGAGAGAGAGAGAGAGAGAGAGAGAGAGAGAGAGAGAGAGGGAGAGGGAGAGGGAGAGGAAGAGAGAGAGGAGAGGGGGGACATAAAAGGGGGCGCCATTATAGGATTGAAGAGAAAACTGAACCTAAAGAAATGTCCAGATACCTACAAGACTGACTTCAACTAACAATTTGAGCAACAGTGGAAAGGCTACAATAAATGCCTTTCCCTGATAATGAGATCAACGACTAATCTTTCCACCATCATGTAGCCCTCGTCTAGTACCTGTTGGAAACAGATGCAAACACCCACAACTAAACACTGAGCCGAACTAGAATCCAGATGCAGAGAGGGAGGACAAGACCATGCTGCAGAAACACATAGAGACAGCAGACTTGAACAAGGAGGAGCTAACAGGCCCCCAGACTGATAGCTGGGAATCCAGCATGGGACTGACTCAGACCCCCTGAACATGGGTCTCAGCTAGAAGGCCTGAGCAGACTGATGGACATCATACAGTGGAACCAGGATGCATTCCTGGTGCACAAAAGGACCTTGTGGGCACATCCCCCATGGAGGGATACTCCCTTAACATAAGGGCAGTCGAGAAGTCCTAGTCCCTACTTCAAATGGCTTCACAGATTTAGATGACTCCTCCTGGATGGCATCACCCTACATGTGGTGTGTGTGTCGGGGGGAGGAGATTGGAGGGGAGGGTGGTTGGGTACAATTGAGGGGAGAGAGGGGAAAAAGGGAGGGAGGGATGGAGAGGGAACTAGAATTGATATGCAAAAACATAAACAAACAAACGAACAAACAAATAAATAGGAGTATTAAACAGGTATGGATAGGGCAATGTGTGAAATATTAACCAGTTTAAAGGAATGGAGTTCTGATACATGCTATGACATGCACAGATAAACAATTGTCTAATGGACATTAGGAAGACAAAGAAGATTCACAAGTGACATTCATTCATGTTTAAAAATCAATGCTTTTGCAAGGAGTTGTGGAGAAAAGAAGTGAGGGATTCTTTAAGAGATTTCCAGTTTCAGTTTAAAATTATAATTCAAAAGTTACATTGGGAAATGTGGTCTATTCTCAATGTATGAACTACCACTGAATTGAACAATGAGATAAGTTATGTTTTATTTCATGTCAATTAAAAAAAAGACTGATTTTTATGTGTATGAGTGTTTTGCCTTCATGTATGTATGCATGTATCCTGTGTTACTAGATCAATCCCTGTAACTGGAGGAACTGTTCTGAGCTGCCACAAGGGTGTTGGGAACCAAAGAGCAGTCCTCTGTAATACCAAGCACTCTTGTCCTCTAAGATAGACCTACAGCAACTTATTTTATCTCAATACTTCAAGTGTTAAAAAGCTATTGCAGAGGAAGATAACTTAGAGAGAGCAATAAAAAAAATTACACATTTCAATACCTAGAAGAAAATGTTTTAAACATTTTCGTAATTACTACAAATGCTTGAAGAAATATTTAGTTCAACTTAAGCATTGATTCCCTTCATGATATATACCATGCTACCCTAATGATATGTACAATTTTAATTGAATATTTGAATTTAAAATTATTTGTTTTTTTTCTTATTTTACATATAGATTCCATTCCCCCTCCCTCTCCCCCTCCCTCCAATGTCCCCTGACCACCCTCACATCCCATTCCCCACTCCCATTTTACAGGGAATGTGATGCCTTCCAGGACGGATCAACAAAATCTGTCATGTCATTTGGACTAGGCCCTCCCTCCTGCCTCTAGGATAAGGGAGTATCCCTCCATGGGGAATGTGCTCCCAAAGTCTTTTTGTGCACCAGGGATACATCCTTGTTCCACTGTCAGAGGTTCCTTAGACTGCCCATGCCTTCTAGCTGAGACCCATGTTCAGAGGGTCTGAGTTGTTCCAATGCTGGTTTCTCAGCTATCAGACTAGGGGTCCATGAGCTCCCCCTTGTTTAGGTCAGCTGTCTCTGTGGGTTTCTGTAGCATGGTCTTGTCCCCATTTTCTTACCACTCCTCCCTCTCTGCATCTGGATTCCAGTTTGACTCAGTGTTTAGCTGTGGGTGTCTCCTGTTTCCATCAGCTACTAGATGAGGGCTCTATGATCAATCTCATTATCAGGAAAGGGCATTTAAGGTAGCCTTTCCACTGTTGCTCAGATTGTTAGTTGAGGTCATCCTTGTAGGTCTCTGGACATTTCTCTACAGTCAGTTTTCTCTTCAAACTTATAATATTTTTTAAGTTAGAAGTACTTATGTCATTTCCCCCTTTCTCCAATCTATCCTGTGTGAACCTGCATTATTCTTTCAAATTTACATTTTGGCTTATAAGAAAAGAAATATAATAAATCACATAAATGGACTTAAAGATTAAACTTACATGATCATCTCAGTAGATAGAAAACAAGCATTTGAAAAAAAAATCCTCCGTGATAAAGGTCACAGGGAATGGAGTCACTGAGAATTACCTCACATAATAAAAACTATGAGAAACCAATGCTCACCATCATCTTCAATTGAGAAAAGCGTGAAGCAATTCTATTGAAGCCAGGGACCAGATACAGCTATCAGTGCGGAAACATCCTGAGTATCAGCCTAGCCTTTGTACCCCATTGTCAGGCACTGGCTAGAGGTGAGTCTGGGTCTAATTCCACTGGGGTGGATTCTCCCCTACACCCTTCTCTGGGAAATCCCTGGGTGGGTCCCGGATCTCGCTGCCACTGAGTCCTGTCCCCACAGAGAGTGCTCTTGGGTCTCCGATATACTCCCACTCACCCCCACAGAAAGCATGCTGTCCCCTACCCTCTGCCCTACCCTGCCCCACCTCTGTCCCACCTCTCTGGCTGAGCACTGAGACAGAGGGTGGAGCCAAAAACCCAGCCACCTTCGAGGAAATTCCTGGAGCCGATCTGAGCACAATAGATGTGCCTATCTAAGCCGGACCACCCATAATTTCCACCTGGCTGGTCTCTGATCCTCACTACTGGTCTTCTATTGGCGTTCTGGGCCCCTCCCAGAAATCCGCCTATCTCTGCGGGACCACTCTGAATTCCTACTGGCTGGATCCTTGACCCTCATGGCAGGGCCTCTTCTAAAGTGGCCTCACTCAGTTGGAGAGTGCAGGTCTCAGCTAGACCTGCCTATCTGTGCTGAAAATTCCTGAGTATCAACCCAGCCTTTGTCTCCCATCGCCAGGCATTGGCTAGAGCTAGACCTGACTATCCCTGAGGAAACATCCTGTGGGCTAGCCTCTGCCACAGAGACCACAGCTGTCCTCTGCTGGAGCCCGATTTTGGACCCCCATCGCAGTACCTCTGCCTATGGAGAGATGTCCTAGAGAGCTTGGACCACCCAGAGCTACAGACATCCAACCTCTAACCCACCTAAGCCCATAGAGAGGAGAGACCCCACCAACACTTACTGGAAGAAACTATGAGAAGACAGCAATACAAGAAAACATCTAACATCAGAAAGGCAAGCATAACACCACCAGAATCTAGGGAATCTACACCAACTAGACTAGAACACAACAAAACAAATAAATCAGAAGAGAATGACTTAAAAATTATAATCATAAAAATGATAGAGGTCCTCAAAGAAGATGTGAGAAAATCCCTTAAAGAAATGGAAGATAAAACAAAAAATTGGAAGAAATGAACAAATTTCTTAAGGAAAGTACAGAAAGCCAAGATAAAAACAATTAAACAGGTGAAGGAAATGGTTCAAGACTTGAAAACGGAAATGGAGAAAATAAAGAAAACACAAACCGAAGGAATGCTGGAAATAGAAAAACTGGGCAAATGATCGGGAACTACAGACGCAAGCATAACCAACAGAATTCAAGAGATGGAAGAGAGAATCTCAGGTGCTGAAGAAAAACTAGAGGAAATAGACTCATCGACCAAAGAAAATCGTAAATCCAACAAATCCTTAACACAACACATCCAGGAAATGTGAGACACTGTGAAAAGGCCAAACCTAAGAATAATAGGCATAGAGGAAGGTGAGGAAGCCCAGCTCAAAGGGGCTGAAAACATTCAACAAAATCATTGAGGAAAACTTTCCCAATCTGAAGAAGGACATGCCCATGAAAGTACAAAGAAAAAAGACCCCTCGACATAAAATAATCAAAACACCTAACAT
Organism: Cricetiscus sungorus; assembly: GCA_030556225.1. NCBI lineage: Eukaryota > Metazoa > Chordata > Mammalia > Rodentia > Cricetidae > Cricetiscus > Cricetiscus sungorus. The sequence continues at coordinate 55,754,155 of JANBXA010000740.1, forward strand.
ACAGAATAAAGAAAGAATATTAAAAGCAGCAAAGGAAAAAGGACAGGTAACATGTAAAGGCAGTCCTATCAAAATTACACCTGACTTCTCCAGGAATCCCGCAAGGCCACAAGGTCCTGGATAGATGTTCTACAAGTACTAAGAGTCCACGGATGCCAGCTCAGGCTACTATACCCAACAAAACTCTCAATCACTATAGATGGAGAAAACAAGATATTTAATGACAAAACAAGATTTTCACAATATGTATTTACAAATCCAGCCCTACAGAAAGTTTTGGAAGGAAAACTCCAACCCAAGGAAGTTAACTACGCTCACAAAGACTTAGGCAACAGATAATCCCACTACACCAGAATCCAAGGATAAAGCAGGACAAATATATTCACAATACCACTGCCAACAACAAATCTAAAACAAACAAGCATTAACAATCAATGGTCCTTACTTTTCCTCAACATTAATGGTCTTAACTCGCCTATAAAAAGACACAGTCTAACAGAATGGATACGATGACAGAATTTATCCTTCTGCTGCATACAAGAAACACATCTAAGCTGCAAAGATAGACATTACCTCAGTGTAAAGGACTGGGAAAGGATATTTCAATAAAATGGAGTCAAGAAGCAAGCAGGTGTGGCTATCCTAATATCAACCAAAATTAATCAAAAGAGATGAAGACGGCCATTTCATATTCATTGCAGAAGAAATCCATCAACACAAAGTCTCAATTCTGAACATCTATGCCCCAAATACAAAGGTACCCACTACTAAAACTCAAAGCTCACATAAAACCTCACACACTTATACTGGGAGACTTCAACACACCACTCTCACTACTAGACAGGACCACCAATCAGAAACTCAACAAAGAAACAAAAGAACTAACAGAAGTTATGTCTCAACTGGGTTTCACAGACATCTATAAACATTCCATCAAAACACAAAAGAATATACCTTCTTCTCTGCTCCACATGGAACCTTCTCTAAAATCAACCACATACTAGGTGCCATAACAAACCTCAACAGATACAAAAGAATTGGAATAGTACCCTGTATCTTATCAGACCACCATGCTTTAAATTGGAATTTAACAACACAAATCGCAGAAACCCTACAAACTCATGGAAACTGAACAATGTGAAATTGTACCACACCTGGGTCAAAGAAGAAATAAAGAAATTAAGGACTTCCTAAAATTCAATGAGAATGAGGACACAACATATCCAAACTTGAAAACAGTGTTACGAGGGAAGTTCATTGTGCTGAGTGCCCATATGAAGAAAACAGAGGATAGTCACATTAGAGAATTAACAACGCAACTGAAAGCCTTAGAACAAAAAGAAGCAAGCTCACACAGAGGAGTAGACACAAGGAAATAATCAATTTGAAGGCTGAAATCAATAAAATAGAAACCAGGAAAACAATACAAAAAAAAATCAATGCAACAAAGAGTTGGTTTTTTAGAAAACCAACATGATAGACAAACCCTTAGCCAAACTAACAAAAAAAAGAAAAAAAAAAGCAGAGAGAAAACATGCAAATTAACAAAATCAGAAATGAAAAGAGGGATATAACAATGAACACAGAGGAAATCCAGACAACTTTCAGGTCATACTTTGAAAACCTGTACTCCACAAAATTTGAAAATTTAAAGGAAATAAACAAATTTCTGGATAACTATCACTCACCAAAATTAAATCAAGAATAAACAAACAACTTAAAGAGACCTATAACCCCCAATGAAATAGAAGCAGATCAGGGCTTCAGTGCAGAATTTTACCAGAAATTTAAGGAAGAGCTAATTCCAATACTCCTCAAATTGTTCCATACAATAGAAACAGAAGGCACATTACCAAACTCTTTCTACGAGACGACAATCATCTTGGTACCCACGTCTCACAAAGATACAACTAAGAAAGAAAACTACAGACGAATATCCCTGATGAACATTGTTGCAAACATACTCAATAAATACTGGCAAAGCAAATCCAAGAATACATCAGAGAAATCATCCCCCATGACCAAATAGGCTTCATCCCTGGGTCGCAGGAATGGTTTAACATACGAAAATCTATCAACGTGATCCACCATATAAACAAACTGAAAAGGAAAACCATATGAATGCTGAAAATGCCTTAGACAAAATTCAACACCCTTTCATGATAAAGGTCTTGGAGAGATCAGGGATAACAGGAACATACCTAAACCTAATAAAAACAATATACAGTAAAACAACAGCCAACATCAAACTGAATGGAAAAAAGCTTACGGCGATTCCACTAAAATCAGGCTGTCCTTTCTCTTCATATCTCTTCAATATTGTACTTGGAAGAAGTCAAACTGTCTCTATTTGCAGATGATATGATAAGCGACCCAATAACCTCTACCAGGTAACTCCTCCAGCTGATAAACACCTTCATCAAACTAGCAGGATACAATATAAACTCAAAAAAGTCAGTAGACCTACTTTATTCAGACGACAATAGGGCTGAGAAAGAAATCAGAGAAAGATCACACTTTACAATAGCCACAAACAACATAAAGTATCTTGGGGTAACACTTACCAAACATGTGAAAAACCTATACAATTAGAACTTTGTGGCTTTAAAGAAAGACATTAAAGAAGATGCCAGAAAATGGAAAGATTTCCCATGTTCTTCGATAGGAAGGACAAATGTAGTAAAAATGGCAATCTTGACAAAAGCAATCTACAGATTCAATGCAATCCCCATTAGAATCCCAGCACAATTCTTCACTGTCCTTGAAAGGATAATAATTAACTTTGTATGGATAGCCTGTACAATAAAAGACCTTCAGGAGGTATCACCATCCCTGACTTTAAGCTCTACTACAGAGCTATAGTTCTGAAAACAGCCTGGTATTGGCACAAAAATAGACAGGTAGAGCAATGGAATTGAATCCAAAATCCTATATTAACCCACACACCTATGAGCACCTCATTTTCGACAAAACAGCTAAAAGAATACAATGGGGGAGGAAAGCAACAAATGGTGCTGGCACTAATGGATGATGGTGTGTAGAATACTGCAGATAGACCCATGTCTATCACCACAAACAAAACTCAAGTCCAGATGGATCAAAGACCTCAACATAAATCCAGCCACACTGGACCTCTTAGAAGAGAAAGTACGAGGTACCCTTGAACAAATTGTTATAAGAGACCAGTAGCACAGACACTGAGATCAACAATTAATAAGTGGGACTCCTCAAACTTAGAATCTTCTGTAAGGCAAAGGACACAGTGGGCAAGACCAAACGGCAGCCCACAGACAGGAAATTTTTTTTTTTACCAATCCTACATCTGACAAAGGGCTAATCTCCAAAATATACAAAGAACTCAAGAAAGTAATCAACAAAACACCAAGTAACCCTATTAAAAAATGGGGTACAGAATTGAAGAAAGAATTCTCAATAGGAAATCAAAGAGGCTGAAAGACACGTAAGAAAATGTTCAACATCCTTAGCTATGAGGGAAATGCAAATCAAAACAACTTTGAGATACCATCTTACTCCTGCCAGAATGGCTAAAATTAGAAACACCAATGACAACTTATGCTGGAGAGGAGGTAGAGAAAGGGGAATACTCCTCCACTTCTGGTGGGAGTGCAAACTCATACAGCCTTTTTGGAGATCAGTATGGCCGTTCCTCAGGAAAATGGGAATTAGTTTACCACAGGACCCAGCAATTCCGCTCTCAGGTATATACCCAAATGACCCACATCCATGCAACAAAAACATGTGCTCAACTATGTTAATAGCAGCATTATTTGTATTAGCAAGAACCTGGAAGCAACCTAAATGCCCCTCAACTGAAGAATGAATAAAGAAGATGTGGCACATCTACACAATGGAATACTACTCTGCAGAAAAACATAATGGAATCTTGAAATTCGCAGGCAAGTGGATGGAACTTGAAGAAACTATCCTGAATGAGGTAATCCATCACAAAAGAGCAACATGGTATGTACTTGCTCATATATGGATTTTAGAACTGGAGCAAAGGATCACCAGCCTATAATTCACACCACCAGAGGAACTGGGAAGCAAGGTGTATCCTAAGAGATTCATATATGGTCCCTTGCAAAAGGGGGAAGGGATAAGTCCCCCAGAGCACATGGGAAGTGGGGGGGAGCAGTGAATGGAGAGAGAACTAGGAGAATGAGAAGGACAGGAGAGTAAAGCATGTGTGACTGGGTATATTGAGTCAGGGTAGGAATAGAAGACAGAAAAGAGAGAGAGGGAGAGAGAGAACTTAAAATTGGTTTGAAGAGAAAACTGAACCCAAAGAAAGGTCTAGAGACCTACAAGACTGACTTCAACTAACAATTTGAGCAACCGTGGAAAGGCTACCATAAATGCCCTTCCCTGATCATCAACTAGTGAGATCATCAACTAAATTATCCACCATCATGAAGCCCTCATCTAGTACCTGTTGGAAACAGAAGCAAACACCCATAACTAAACACTGAGTCGAACTAGAATCCATATGCAGAGAGAGGGGACAAGACCAGGTTGCAAAAACACATAGAGACAGCTGACCTGAACAAGGACGACTGATGGCTGGGAATTCAGCATGGGACTGAGTCATACCTATGTGTATGGGTCTCACATAGAAGGACTGAGCAGTCTGGGGGACCTCAGACAGTAGAAACAGGATCTATCACTGGTGCACAAAAGGACCTTGTGGACACATTCCCCCATAGAGGGATACCCCCTTAACCTATAGACAGAAGAGAAGTCCTAGTCTCTACTTCAATTAACAGATTTACACGACCCAACCTGGATAACATAGCCCTACAAGTGGAATGGGGGTGGGGGGATGGGAAGGGAGGGTGGCCAGGGTGCATGTCACAGGGGAAAAAGTAAGAGGGAGGTAGAGTGGGAGGGAGAGGAACTGGGATCGACATGTAAAAATTTTAAATTATATTATTAGTAAAAACTTTAAAAAAAAGTGAGAACTGAAGTTCTCAACACATGTAAAGACTATAGCTAAAAAATATCTCAAAAATGTTCATTGTCCTTAGTAATTAGAGAGGAAAATGAAAATAACTTTGAGATTCATCTTACCACAGTCAGAATGGCAAAGATAACAATACTATCCACAGCAAATTTTGGAGTGTGAGGTTAGGGTTAGAGTAAGGGTTGAGGTTGTTTAGGGTAAGGGTTAGGGGTAGGATTAGGAAATGGGTAGGGTTAGTGTTAGTGTTAGGGTTAGGGGATAGGGTTAAGTTTAGAATTACGGTAGGGTTCGGGTTTGGTTCGGTTAGTGTTAGCGTTAGGCTTAGGTTTGTTTAGCGTTAGGGTTAGGTTTAGGGTTAAGATTAGGGTTAGGGTTAGGTGTAGGGTTAGGGTTAGTGTTTGGGTTTGGGTTCGGGTTAGGGTTAGGATTATTGTTAGAGTTAGGGTTAGGGTTTAGGGTTAGGGTTATGGTTTGTTAGAGTTAGAGTTAGTGTTTAGATTTAGAGTTAGTGGTTAGGTTTAGGCTAAAGTTAGTGTTAGGGTTAGGTTATAGTTAGGGTTAGGGTGAGGGTGATGATTAGGGTTAGGTTTAGGGTTTTGACTAGAGTTCAGTTTAGGTTTAGGGTTAGGGTTTGTTAGGATTAGGGTTAAGGTTAGGGTTAGGGTAAGGGGTAAGGGAAGGTTTTAGGGTTAGGATTTAGGGTTAGGGTTAAATTTATGGTTAGGGTTGGTTAGGGTTAGGGTTAGGGTTAGAGTTAGGGTTGGGTATGATTAGTGTTAGGGTTAGGGGATAGGGTTTAGTTTAGGGTTATGGTGCATTAGGGTTTGGTTTGGTTAGGTTTTTGGTTAAGCTTATGGTTAGTGTTAGGGTTAGTGTTAGGGGTAGGGTTAGGGTTAGGGTTAGGTTTGGTTAAGGTTTGGTTTAAGTTTAGGATTAGGTATGATTAGGGTTAGAGTTAGGGTTAGAGGTTAGGGTTAGGGTAAAGTTAGTATTAGTGTTAGGGTTAGGGATAGGGTGAGGGTTAGGGTTAGGTGTAGGGTTAGTTTTATAGTTTGGGTTAGGTTTAGGGGTAGGGTTTGTTAGTTAGGATTGGGGTTAGGGTTAGTGTTGGTTAGTGTTCGGGTTAGGGTTAAAGGTAGTGGTAGATTTAGGTTTAGGGTTATGTTTGGTTAGGGTTAGGGTAGGGGTAGGGATAGGGTTACAGTTATGGTAGTGTTAGTGTTAGGGTTAGGTTTAGGTTGAGGGTGAGGGTGAGAGTGAGGCTTGGGGTTAGGTTTAGGCTTAGGATTAAAGTAGTGTTAGGATGTGAGTGAGGGTGTGGGTTGTGATTTGGGTTAGGGTTAGGGTTGGTTAGGGCTAATGTTATGGTTGTGGTTAGAATTGGTTAGGTTTAGGTTTAGGGTTAGGGTTAAGGGTAGGTGTAGATTTAGGATTAGGGTTAGGGGTAGGGGTAGTGTTAGGATATTGGTCAGGGTTAGGGTTAGTGTTAGTGTTAGGGTTAGGGTTAGGGTTAGGTTGAGGGTGAGTGTGAGTGTTGGGGTTAGGTTTAATTTTAGGGTTAGGGTTAAAGTTATTGTTAGTGTTAGGGTTAAGGGTAGGAGGTTGATGGTGAGGGGGAGTGTGAGGGTTAGGTTTGGTTGGTTAGGGTTACAGTTAGGGTTAGGGTTAGGATTGGTTAGGGTTACTGTTAGCATTAGGGTTAAGTGTAGGAAGAAAATTATGGTTATCATTATACTTATGGTTATGGTTAGGTTTAAGGTTAGGGTTAGGGTTAGAGATAGGGGTAATGTTGTGTTAGGGTTGGTTAGGGTTAGGGTTAGGGTTAGGATTGGTTAGGGTTAGGGTTAATGGTAGAGGTAGGGTTAGGTTTAGGTTTAGGGTGAGGGTTGGATAGGGTTAGGGTTAGTGTTAGTGTTAGGGTATTGGTTAGGGTTGAGTTTACAATTGGGTTTAGGGTTAGGGTTAGGGTTAGGGTTGGTTAGGGTTAGGGTTAGGGTTAGGGTTATGTTTAGGTTTGGTTAGGGTTAGGGCTAGGATTAGTGTTATGTTTAGGGTTAGGTTTAGGGTTAGGGATAGGGTTAGGGTTATATTTAAGGTTAGGGTTATGTTATGGTTATGTTTAGGTTTAGGGTTAGGGTTAGAGTTAGGATTAGGGTTATGGTTAGGGTTGGTTAAAGTTAGGGTTAGGTTTGGTGTTAAGGTTAGGGATGTTTAGGGTTAGGGTTAGGGTTATGGGTAGGGTTAGCGTTACTGTTAGAGTTAGGGTTAGGGTTTGGGTTTGGGTTAGGTTTACAGTTTGTGTTAGGGTTAGTGTTAATGGGTTAGGTTTGGATAGGGTTAGGGTTAGAGTTAGGGGTTGGGGTACAGTTAGTGTTAGGGTTAGTGTTAGGCATTAGGGTTAGTGGTTAGGGTTAGGGTCGAATTGGGTTAGGGTTTATTAGGGTTAGCATTATGGTTAAGGTTGGTTAGTGTTAGGGTTAGGGTTAGGATGAGGCTGAGGGTTATGGTTAGGTTTAGTGTTAGGGTTATGTTTAGGGATGGGATTAAGTTTGGATAGGGTTTGGGTGTCACAAATTGTTCAGTGGGTAACTAAGTGGAGACTAAGACTCGGATGACCAGGTCAGGAGTGGCTTTGGCATGACAGATAGACATAAACATATTTAAAAGGTTTGGGAACTGTTGTAATGTTTATTTTAAAATATTGCATTTTTATACAGAAAGTTTAAAGAACAGATCTTTGGTCATTGCTTAAAGGTAAATAGACATTTTATAGATGTTAGTAATTTTTTTTGAAGTGTGAGATCGTAAATACATCTAAGCAAGTGTATAACTGAGAACCTTTGTTTATTTTGGCATGTTTGTGGTTAGTGTTTTAAGGGCCCTAAATTCCCAAGTTAGTTTTTTTAGTAATTTTTATAGTAGCCTTGTTGTGGTAGACTGATTTTAGGCAAGGTTATAGTGGGCTGTTTTTTACAGCTTTAGTTTTAATTGTTTATTAGGCCTTGGGCTAACATTTGGCATTATGGGTTTTGGCTAACAGTGGAGCTTATAGACCAAAACACCCATGATTAAAAAGCATTATTGTTACAGTACAAAACATATTTAGCATTCGTTTTTAATAACCAGCCAAGTAAGCATCTGTAGGGACCTGGACCATTTTTTTCAAGAGGTGTATCTATGTGTGGTTTGGACAGGTAGCCATTGAGATTTTTTTTTTTAGTCATTGTTATATTGTCTCCATTGGGGCTGCTGTGGCAGGTTTTTTTTTTTTTTATTTTTTAAGTGGAACAGCTGGGTGTTGATGGAGTGAAGTACTATTCTGAAAAGAATAGGAAAAACCAAGCATAATATAAATAAAATAGTAGTTTTGTAGTTTTAATTTTTAAGAAAACATTGGCTGTTGTAATTAACTTAAACAGATCTGGCTGAGGCGTTCCATATGTCATATCTGGTTTTTGTAAATATCATATAGGTGACACCCATCCTGTTGAATACCATCTCTTTATGGGTTTGTTTTTTTTGGAGAGGTGTATCCTCCCAATTGAGTAGAATTGTCTTTAAGATAGCCAGAATAGTCATGATCTGGTGATGGTATAGAGAAATCTCAGATAATTTTTCCGGAAGTTAAAAGAGGAAACCTTGTTTTAGCGTGAGGAAATCCAAAATGAAGCCAATTAGGCATTTGATCTTTATTTTTTTCCCATAAGCTATTTTTTTTGTATTTTATTGTGTAATGTGGCAATCTAGGAGGCAGCGGCTGATTTATTACCACAGTTTTATTAAATTTAGAGTGCCCCAAAGTAGTAATTTGTAGTTGTCAAATATGTCATTGTTTTGGACTTCTATCTGTAACATGTTTATTTTTAGGAGTATCAGTGAGGAAAGTTCTATAGCTGACAGGCAAACAACCAGTTGGAGGGATTTTACCAAGTGTTATGTAGATTGGTAAGGAATCTGATCTATCCTTGTAATTTATATACCCAGATGAATTAATTCCCATATGAAATTTGGAGTTTCCCCTAGTCATAATTTTAATGAGCTCTGTATTTTTTTAAACCATCGGATGTAAGAGGGGAGGCTTGGGATTGTACACCCAGTAACTTTTTCCATATATCCCAGAATTTATTGACAAGACAGCAAGAAAAGCAAGAAAGATTGTTACAGGAGTCTTAGGAGTTTTTGTTTGAGACTAGTAAGAGACTGATGAGGAGTCAAATAAGATGCTGAAGCCTTTAATTTTATGATTTGAGCTTTTAAAAGCTGATGACTTCTTTTTATTATTGTCTGTCTTTGTGGATTATAAGGTATCCCTGTGTATCTTTTAACTTGTCATTTTTGTAGAAACTCTTTATACCCTTTGGAAGTAAGTATAAGTAGGAGCATTGTCTGTCTTGATTTTAAAAGGAACTTCCATATACGCAAAGTAAGGTGTTAAATGTTGAACATTTTTTATAGCTTTTTTAGTTTTAGCAGAGGCATACATTAAATGAGAAAAGGTATCTATAGTTACATGTACATATTATAGTTTCCCAAACTCTGAAACATGAGTAATATTAATTTGTCATAAGGCCAAAGCTTTAATTCTTTGGGATTGACTCCCATTTTAGGCAAATTGCCGATATTAGGGCAATCAGGACAAGTCGACTATTTTTTTAGTCTGTTTTTTAGTATCTTAGAGTAGATGTATTTTGATGATGTAGTTTATGACTTGTTATTGTATTTTTAAGAGCAGTGAAAACTTGTGTATAGAAGTCTGTCATGGCATTTTCTTGAGCCAATGGTTTAGGCAATTTTGTGTGTCCCCTAATATGAGCCATATGATATTTAATTTTTTTGAGCCAATTTTTTCAGTTTGTTAAGTAGGTCATTAATTTTTATTTATAATTACAGTTGTCTCGATAGTAGGAAATAGTCTTGTTACATATCTGGGTTTGTATAAAGATTAAATGGTTCTTTTACCTTTTTAAAGGCCAAAATCATTGTAATAATTTTTGTCTTTTGAGTAGAATATCCCTTTTTTTATTATAGGGGGTTTCCCTGAACAATTATAATTAAATTTTTTGTGGAGGAACCATCAATGAAGATGACTTTTGTATTTTTATAGGTTTTGTCGACCAATTTGAAGGGAAAATTATAGGTTTTTTTTTTATGAATTTAATGACTGGATGTTTTGGTAAATGAAATTTAATACTTTTTAAATATACAATTAATGTTAAACCCTAATCATTACTTTTTTGTAACAAATGTTTGAATTGTTGTCTAGTATAAGAACTATTATTTTTTGTATATCTCTTTTAAAAATTTTTTAGACTTGTTTTTGGCTTTTATTATAAAAGCTGTACAGAGAATATTAAATGTTGAAATAATTTTGGAGTTTGTATGTGGCAGATGGATTTAATTTAACATTTTATCCTGTCAAAGACAACCTGTTGGGTTATATTTTGTCCTTATAATTAATAGACTCAAGGGCTTGTTATAATCTATTTTTATCATTTTGGTTTTTGTCAGTTTTTTTTTTTTACCTCACAAGCTTTAGAAGTGAGGATTTTGGTTGATTTAGGATCTGGGTCTCTATTTAATATCATAAACAATGGTCTTAAATCCCCTGTGGTAATTTTTAAATATGGTCGAATTTAATTAATATTGCCTAATACTTTTTGAAAATCATTTAAAGTCTTTATCTCTTTTAACTTTAATTTTTTGAGTAGAAACATAGTCTTTCTGTATGGTATGACCTAAATAATTTATTGGCCATTGTTGTTGAATTTTTTGGGGGGCAACAATTAACCCGTGATCTTTTAACCTCTTGTAGTGCTTTATTCTCTTTTTTGGGGGGGCTGAGAGGCTGCCCCTTTACTAGTTTTTTGATTTTTCTCTGGGACTATCTTTAATTTGAGTCCCATCCTTGGTGAACTTGGAACGGCATTTATTCCTCCAGTGCCTTCCCTTTTTACATCTTGGGCAAATGTCAGGGCCCCTTTTAGGACTTTAATTCTGGCCTCCTTTTTTACAGTCGTTATTTATATGACCTGATTATTTACAATGAAAACAAGTGGGGGCAGGATTTTTACCATTGTCTCCCCCATATGTCTGTTTTACAAAAGCAGAGAATTTCTTCCCCTGCATAGTAGCTGTATAAGCCATCCCTTGTATTGTAGCAGGTGAGGCATCTGTACATATTTTCATGTAATCCTGTATTGACCCTGTTTTTTTATGGGCCTGATTAAATCTTTATATAATGTATTAGTATTATTTCATGTTAATTGTTTTAACAGAATAGAGGTTCCTTCTCCTGTAGGGAACATCCTATTAATTACTTCCTCCAATTTAGAAATAAAGGAAGTGTAGGATTCTTCATTGTCTTGTTGAATCCCTGTTAGAGTATTTCCCTTGGTTTTTGGAGGAGGGATAGCCCTCCAAGCCAACACTGTATTTGTTGTAATCTCTTTTAATACAGGGAACATAAATAAAGTGCCCCCCTGTTTTTTGGCCTGTGCCAATGTCCCTTGAAAACCTATGGTGGCAGGTATTTTTTCCTTTTATGCTTGGATATGTCTTTCTGTATTTTTATTTATTTATTTATTTGACTTGTTTTTAGAATGACGGAGGACTGGATAATTCCTGTCATAATTGTCCCTATCTTTATCCAAATCGTAAGTTTTTAGCTCAGTATTATCCTCAGTGTTTAAATTTAAGTCATCAAGGCCGGGCTTTTTTGGCTTTAAATCAAATTGAGTTGTGCCATAAGTTTTAGCTGGCAGGCATGTACTATCATTTTTAACTTAAGTGGCCTCTTCAGTTAAGAGAACCAAATCAGATTTTTCAGTGAGAATCTCTTACATTTGTAACCAAATAGGATAAACTTGTCGGGGAATAGTCTCCTCACCATAGTTTTCAGTGTACCTTCTCATCTCCCTTCCTACATGTTTCTAGTCCTCCAATGTGAGACTACTGTCCTCAGGGAACCAAGGCGAAACCTTCCTAAGAAAGTAGTAAAACACTTTCGCAGTGGCATCAGACACTTTTAAATCTCTTTCTGCTAGCATATGTTTCAAGATTGATATGAACATTTTCTGTCCCTTGAGCCCGAGCTTCACATCTTAATTTCCCAGATTACTCACAACCAGCCTATCTTCACTGGTGGGACTGCAGTTCCCTTGGTGAGAGCCTATCCACTCCTTTAAAAGAAAGAAAGAGTTATCTGTCTGAGGGTCCCTGTTTTTGGATGCCAACTGTCACAGACTGCTCAGTGGGTAACAGGTCTGCGTGGAGACTAAGACTCAGATGACCAGGTCAGGAGTGGCTTTGGCATGACAGACACAAACACACTTGAAGAGGTTTGGGAACTGTTGTAATGTTTACTTTAAAATATCAGGTTTTTATACAGAAAGTTTAAAGAACAGATTTTTGGTCACAGCTTAAAGATAAACAAACATTCTATAGATGTCAGCAATATTTCCTTTGAAGTGTTAGATCGTAAATACATCTAAGCAAGTGTATAACTGGGAACCTCTGTTTATTTTGGCCTGTTTGTGGTTAGCGTTTTTAGGGCCCTAAAATCCCAAGTTAAGAGTTTTTTTTTTTTTTTTTTTTTTTTTTTTAGTAATTCCCATAGTAGCCTTGTTGTGGTAGACTGATTTTAGGTAAGGTCACATTGTGGGCTGTTTTTTACAGCTTTAGTTTTTAATTGTTTATTAGGCCTTGGGCTGACACCTGGCATTATGGGTTTTGTCTAACAGTGGAGTTTACAGACCAAAACACCCATGACAAAAAGCATTATTGTTATAGCACAAAACACATCTAGCACCTGTTCCAAACAACCAGTCAAGCAAGCACCTGCAGGGACCTGGCCACTTTTCCCCAGGGAAGCATAATCACGTGTGGTGAGAACCTCTGGACAGGTAGCCATTGAGATTTCTCTCAGCAATTGCTATACTGTCTCCATTGGGGCATTAGGGTTAGGGTTAGGGGTATGGTTAGGGTTAGTGTCAGGGTTAGGGATTAGTGTTAGGTTAAAATTAGTGTTAGGGTTAGGGCTAGGTATGGTTAGGGTTAGGCTTAGAATTAGGGTTAGGGATAGGAGTAGGGGTAGGGTTCATGTTATGATTAGGGTTAGGGTTAGTTTTAGGGTTAAGGTTAGGGTTAAGGTTAATGTGAAGGTGAGGGTGAGGCTTGGGTTTAGGGTTAGGATTCGGGTTAAAGTTAGTGTTAGAGTTATGGTTAGGATTACTGTGAGGGTGAAGGTTAGGGTTAAGGTGGGTTAGGGTTAGGGTTAGTGTTAGGATTGGTTATAGTTAGGGTTAGGGTTAGGGTTAAGGGGAGGGGTAGGGTTAGGGTTAGGTTTAGGGTTAGGGTTGGATAGGGTTAGGGTTAATGTTAGGGTTAGGGGTTAGGTTATTGGTTAGGGTTAGTTTTAAGGTTAGGGTTTGGGTTAGGGGTTAGGGTTAGGGTGAGGGTTAGGGTTAGTGTTAGTGTTAGGGTGGGTTAGGGTTAGGCTTAGGGTTAGGGTTAGGCTTAGAATTATGGTTAAATTTAGGGTTAGAGTGAGGATGAGGTTGAGGGTGACGGTTAGAGTTAGGGTCAGGGTTAGGTTTAGGTATAAAGTTATGGTTAGGTTTAGTTAGGGTTAGGGTTAGAATTAGGTTTGGTTAGGGTTAGGGCTAGGGGTAGGGTTATGTTTAGTTAGGGTTAGGTTTAGATTTAGGGATAGGGTTAAGGATAGGTTTAAGGTTAGGGTTATGTTAGGGTTAGGTTTAGGGTTAGGGTTATGTTTAGGGTTGGTTAAAGTTAGGGTTAGATTTAAGGTTAAGGTTAGGGTTGTTTATGGTTAGGTTTAGGTTTAGGTTTCAGGTTAGGTTTAGCGTTAGTGTTAGGATTAGGGTTGGTTAAAATTAAGGTTAAGGTTTGGGTTAGGGTTATGCTTCAGGCTTAGGGTTATTAGTGTTTGGGTTAGGTTTAGGGTTCGAGTTAGTTTTACGGTTTGTGTTCGGATTAGTGTTAAAGTTAGGGTTAGTATTTGTTTAGGCTTAGGGTTATGGTTTGGGTTAAAAATAGGTTTGGTTAGGGTTAGGTTGTGATTAGGTTTGGATAGGGTTAGGGTTAGGTTTATGGTTAGGGGTGGGGATAGCGTTATAGTTAGGGTTAAGATTGGTTAGGGTAGGGTAGGGTTCGGGTTAGGTTTAAGGTTAGGGTTAGGGTTAGACATAGGGGTAGGGTTAGTTTTAAGGGTTAGGGTTAGGGTTAGGTTTGTAGTTAAAGTTAGAGTTTGGGTTAGTTTTAGGGTTAATGTTTGTTAGGGTTAGTGTAAGGGTTAGGGTTAGTGTTGGTTAGTGCTAGGGTTAGGGTTAAGAGTAGGGGTAGAGTTAGGTTTAGAGTTAGGGTTAGGTTTGGTTAGGATTAGGTCTAGGGTTAGAGTTATGTATGGTAAGCGTTAGGGTTAAGATTAGGGGTAGGGTTATTTTTAGGGTTAGGTTAGGGTTAGGCTTCGGGTAAGAGTGAGGGTGAAGCTTGAGGTTAGGTTTAAGGTAAGGGTTAGGGTAAAAGTTAGTGTTAGTGTTAGTGTTTAGGGATATGTTTAGGGGTTAGAATTAGAATTATGGTTAAATTTAGGGTTAGGGTTAATTTGAGGATGAGCATGAGGATGAGGGTGGTGGTTAGGGTTAGTGTTAGGTTAAGGTTAGATTTAGTGTTAGTGTTAGGTTTAGGTTTAGGGCTAGGGTTAGCTTTATGGTTAGTTTTGGTTAAAGTTAGGGTTATGGTTAGGGTCAGGGTTAGGGTTAGAATTAGGCTGAGGGTTTGGGTTAGGGTTCAGTTTGGTTAGGGTTAAGGTTAGTGTTAGGGTTAGGATCTGTTAGTATTAGTGTTAGGGTTACAGTTAAGGGTAAGTGTAGAGTTAGGTTTTGGGTTAGGGTTAAGGTTTGGTTTGGTTAGGGCTAGGTTTAGGGTTAAGTTTAGGTATGGTTAGGGTTAGGATTAATATTAGGGGTAGGGTTAGGGTTAGGATTAGAATTAAGGTTGGTGTTAAGGTTTTGTTTAGGGTTAGGGTTAGGATGAGTGTGAGACTGAGGCTTGGGGTTAGGGTTAGGGTTAGTGTTAAAATATGGGTAGGTATAGTGTTAGGGTTAGGGTTTGGGTTGGATATGGTTATGGGTAGGTATAGTGTAAGGGTTAGGGTTACAGTTTGGCTTAGGTTTAGGTTTATGATTAGCGTAAGGGGTTAGGTTTAGGATGAGGTTGAGGGTTAGGCTTAGAGTTATGGGTAGGGTGGGTTACGGTTAGGGTTAGGGTTTGGGGTTTAGCATTAGAATTATGGTTAAATTTAGGGTTAGGGTTAGGTTGAGGATGTGAATGAGGGTGAGGGTGGTGGTTAGGGTTACATTTAGGTTTAAGGTTAGGAATAGTGTTAGGTTTAGGGTTAGGGTTAGGTTTATGGTTAGTGTTGGTAAAAGTTAGGTTAGGGTTGGAGGTTAGTGTTAGTTTTTGCATTAGGGTTAGGTTAAAGATTAGGGTTATGTTTAGGGTTAGGGTTGGTTAATGTTAGGGTTAAGGTTAGGGTTAAGGCTAGGGTTAGTGTTTGGCTTCAGATTTAGGGTTATTGTTAGAGTTAGGATTAAAGTTAGGGTAAGGGTAAGGCTCAGGTTTAGGGTTTGGGTTAGGATTAGGTTTGGTTAGGGTTAGGGTTGGGGTTGGGGTTTGGTTTGGATAGGGTTAGTGTTAGGGTTATGGTCAGGGGTAGGGGTAGTGTTAGTGTTAAGGTTAGGAGTTAATGTTAGGGTTAGGGATTAAGGTTAGTTCAAAGTTAATGTCAGGGTAGGGTTAGGGTTAGGGTTAGTGTGAAGGTGAGGGTTAGGTTTAGGGTTAGCGTTAGCGTTAGGGTTAGATTTTGGGTTAGGGTTTGTTAGCGTTAGGATTAAGGTTAGGGTTAGCGTTAGGGTTAGGGTTAGGATTAGGTTTAGGTTTGGTTAGTGTTAGTGTTAGGTTTAAGTATAAGCATTGGGTTAGAGTCTGTTTTAGAGTTAAGGTTAGGATTAGGTTTGGTTACCGTACGGTTTAGGGCTAGGGTTATATATGGTTAGTGTTAGGGTTAGGATTAGGGATATGTGTAGGGTTAGGGTTAGGGTTAGGGTTAGGTTAAGTGTCAGTGTTAGGGTTAGGGTTAGCGTTAAGATTAGGGTTTTGCTTAGAGTTAGGGTTAGGGTTAGGGTTGGTTAGTGTTAAGGTTAGGTCTCTGAGTATGGTTATTGTTAGGGTTTTGGTTAAGGTTAAGGTTAGGTTATTGTTAGGGTTATGGTTAAGGATTAACGTTAGGATTAGGTTCAGGGTTATGGTTATGGTTAGTGTTGGTTAGGGTTAGGGTCAGGGTCAGGGTCAGGGTTATGTTTCCTTAGGGATAGGTTTAGGGTTATGTTATGTATGGTTTGCTAGGAATTAGGTTAGGGTTAGGGTGAGGGTGAAGATGAGGCTTGAGGATATGGTTAGGTTTATGGTTAGGGTAAATGTTAGTGGTAGGAGTAGGGTTAAGGTAGGATTAGGGTTGGGGTTAGGGTTAGGGATAGGATTAGCGTTGGGATACAGTTAGTTTTAGTGTTATGGATAGCATGAGGGTGAGGGCCAGAGCGTTAGTGTTGGTTAGGGTTACAGTTAGAGTTAAGAATGGTTAGGGTTAGGGTTAGGAATAGGGTTAAATATAAGAGAAGGAGTAGAGTTAGGGTTAGGTGCTATGATACTATGAGAAGAGTGCCGTGACAATATGTAGTGCTTTGATTCTGTTCTAGAGAGCTGTGACAGTCTTTTTGAATGCTTACTGTGTGTATGTGTGTGTGTGTGTGTGTGTGTGTGTGTGTGTGTATCTACAAAACTGTACTGATGTGCTGTGCTATTTGCTCTTTCTGAGAGGGTTAAAACAGTGTAGGTTACTGGTATGAATCTGTGCTTCAGAACTGTGACACAGTGAGGGAGAGAAAACGCTTTGCAAGAGTACTCATTCACTGGGATAGTGAGTTTGGACGATTGGTGATTGTGCTGACTCAGTGTGTGAATTCTGTGATTCCTTTATAATCACTTTCATACCATGGGTGTGAGTGCTGAGCAACTGAGTGTTCTGTCACTATGAGAGACTCCTGTGACAGTATTGTAAGTGCTTTGATTCTGTAGAGCACTGACAGTGTTTATGATAACAACAACAATGTACGTGATCCCTGCAGCAGTGGGCGTAAGTGCAGTGACACTGTGCTAGAATAATGGGCCACTTTGCGAGAGTTCAGTGGCATTGTGTGTGCATGCTGTGAATTAGTGTTAAGTGTTCTCCCCGTGCGAGCACGATGAAACAGTATGCGAGAACTTCTGACACTGGGAGTATGTGCGCATTGCGGTTGAGGGTTGTGATTCCGGCTTGAGTATTGTGACTCTGCTTGAGTATTGTGTCGATGTGCACAGGGCGGGAAACACGTTCCATGTTCTGTGACATATTTCGTGGGTAATATGTCAGTGGGGGAGAGTGTTGTTATAGTGGAGTGCGCCTGTTCATCATTGCGTGATGCAATGCAAAGGTGTTGATCACCGTTTGAGTCTGCTCGGACTCTGTTAGAGAGTGCTTTCACAGTTGGCGAGAGCGTTGAGACTGTGTGTGAGTGCTGTGAATCTGTATGTCAATGATGTGACACTAATCTAGAATGCGAAATCAATGTGTGAGACTTCTGTCACATTGAGGTGCCAGCTCACATTGGCAGAGGGCTGAGACAATGTGGTTTTTTGCGTCAGTGCTGTGACAAAGTGTGAGAGGTAGAACTCTACATTTTTCTTTCCCTGACTATAAAAGTATATCTAATCCTAAGCCCAAATGGAAGCCTAACCCCAACTCCAAACCTAACCTAATACTAGTGCTGAACCCAATCCATCCTAACACTAACCGTAACGCTTATGCTTATCCTAACCTTATCTCTGATTGAGTACATGTACACAACCACAGAGTGCTGAGACAAAATGTGTCACTGCTGAGCCTACTACACTGCACCTTATTTAGAAACGTGTATGGCTGACATGTGTTGAGAACAAGACGTTGTGATTTCTAGGACAGAAACAAATTGTTTTCACTGTAATAGCGACATCAAAACTGATAAAATGAAGCAGGGTCCTCTTTCAACTGTTGCTACGGTTAGTGTTAAATACTAGGTTAGGCTTTGGGTTTGGGTTCATGTTAGGGTTAGTGTTAGCATTAGGATTATGGTTAGAATTAGGGTTAGGTTTAGCATTAGGTTTAGAAGTAGCAATAGCATTAAGCATTTGGTTTAGGGTTAACATTATTGTTAGGGATGGGGTTACAGTTAGAGTTATGATTAGAGTTAGAGTTAGGGTTAGGGTTAGGGTTAGAGTTAGCCTTAGTATTAGGGTTAGGGTTAGGTTTAGGTTTAAATTTAGGGTTAGGGATAGGGATAGCGATAGTGATAAGGTAACGTTAGGGTTAGTGTTAAGATTAGGGTTAGTAACAGCGTTAGTGTTAGGGGTAAGGTTAGGGTTAGGGTTAGGATTAAGGTTATAGTTATTTTTAGGGTTAGGCTTAAGGTTATGGTTAGGGTTAGAGTTAGCAGTACGGTTATTGTTAGCCTTAACATAAGGTTAGAGTTAGCATTAGGTTTAGGTGGATCTTAGGGTTGGGATTAGAGCTAGTATTAGGGATCGGGATAGTGCTAGAGTTAGCGTTGGTGTTAACAGCCTAGGGTTAAGGTTACCATTCAGATTAAGTTTAGAGTTATCA
This sequence comes from Cricetiscus sungorus, assembly GCA_030556225.1. Taxonomy (NCBI): domain Eukaryota; kingdom Metazoa; phylum Chordata; class Mammalia; order Rodentia; family Cricetidae; genus Cricetiscus; species Cricetiscus sungorus. The sequence goes on from JANBXA010000740.1 coordinate 55,772,889, forward strand.
TAATCCTTAATGTTAAGGTTAGGTTTACTGTTAGGCATGATCTGTTTGACTTGTCCTTAGAAACGTGAAAAGAAACTTGACATTTTGGTCGGGGAAATGTAATGGCTTTCTCAACATAGAGTCCTCTCACCTACTATTGTACTCATCACTGTGAAAGGTAATCGGAATATGGTTGTGTGGAACGCATTGTCATTTCTACTAAAGATGGCTGTAAGTCACACAGTGAATCCAATAATACTTTTGAATTAGAAATGAGAATAGCAGAAAAACTGTGTTTTCTGGTAAAGAAAACTTCATTTTCACACAAACAGCAACATAAATACAAATATGTAGCTAAACATACATGTTCTTGCTACAAAAGAGCAAAGAACTCTTTAGGCTATTGTTTGCAATGGGAATTGAAGACTGTGTCTATTTAATAGAAGTACATTGTGTTTTTCAGGATAGAGACCAGTTAAATTTGTTTGTAATTATCAACATGAATGTTAATGTGAGAATGTCTACAGAGAAATGCAGTTACTTTCATGAAAAACATTCATACCTGCAAAAGTAAGTATGTACGAAGAGAGTATGTTCAAATAAGAAGTATGTTTAGAACAAGATCTTCTGTTTGGTAGAAAAGAGACTTTCACACACATATAATCAAGAAAGGAGTAGATAAGAACTGCATTGCCTCCACCGGTAAGGGGCAAGATCTCTTTGGACTGTAGTTAGAAGCATGAATCAAACAAGAAAAAACAACAGGTTAGAGATTTTTTTTTTGCCTGTCGCAACAGAGACCATTCTTGAACTACGATATTACCTCTTATGTGAACATTAATGTTGATCATGTACAGATGAGAAATGTATTTTCTTGTCTTGGGAAGGAGGCAAGATCTCTTTCAACTGTAGTTAGTAACAGGAATAAAAAGAACAGTGCGAACAGATGAGAGAAACACATGTCTTTCACTAATCGATGCATATTCAACTACGATTGTAGTTCTCAATGGGAAAGTTAATGTTTTTGAGCCAATTGCCTCAAAATGACGTTTGAAAGTCATTGCCTTTAATGCAATAGCGTGCAAGCGACTCGCAGTGTTTTTAGCAAAGTGTTTGAAGGACAGCTATGTTTGGTAGAAATTGAGTATTGTGGGCAAGAATGAATTTCATTTACACAGAAACGGAGAAAAAAACAGAAAGGATTGTGTAAGGATAAGGACTACCTTTTCTCAGGCAAAGAAAGACCTCCTTCGGCTATGGCATAAAATCTACTTGACAGAAATGCACTTTCTTTTAAGAATAGAGGCCACTTGAACTTCCGTTGTACTTATCAATGTGAACATAAAGTGACAATGTTTTCTGAAAACATTTATGTTTCAAGGCAGAAAGGGCATACTACACTGCACCTTATTTAGAAACGTGTATGGCTGAGATGTGTTGAGAACAAGACAATGTGTTTTCTAGGACAGAAACAACTAGTTTTTACTGAAATAGCGACATCAAAATGAGAACATGTACTGATAAAAATGAAGCAAGATACTCTTTCAACTGTCGCTTCTAACTCAAATAGTTAATGAGTATAGCAGAAAGAAATTCACAGTCTGTCTCTGACTGACATGTCCTTTAGGATAGAAGTATTACTAGGTTAGGCTTTGGGTTCGGGTTCATGTTAGGGTTACCATTAGCATTAGAATTAGGGTTCAGTTTAGCATTAGGTTTAGAAGTAGTGTTAGCATTAGGGTTAGGGTTTGCATTAGGATTAGGGTTATCATTATGGTTAGGGATAGGGTTATGCCACAACAGCCCCAGTGGAGGCAGTGTAGCAATGCTGAGAGAATCTCAATGGCTACCTGTCCAGAGGTTGGCACCACACATGGTTACGCCTCCTGGGGAAAAGAGGTCCAGGTCCCTGCAGGTGCTTGTTTGGCTGGCTGCTTGGAATGGGTGCTAGATGTGCTTTGTGCTATAACAATAATGCTTTTTAATTATGGGCATTTTAGCCTGTAGAAAACACTTAGATATAGTTTCAGAAACTAAAAGAGATACAGACCAACATTCAGGAGATGGATGTTGACCTCTGTGCCCCCGATCATAAAACCCACAGTTCCAGATGTCAGCCCATGGCCTAATAAACAATTATGGCTAAAGCTGTAAGGAAGCAGCCCACAATGTGACCTCAGCTAGGCTACTGTGGGAGTTACTACAAAATTCTAACTTAGGGCCCTCGAATCATTGCTATTAAAAGTTTAGTGTTCAAAGACAATGATTCTTCTCTTTACTCAGTAAATCAAATCTCTGATACGCTGACCACAAGCAGGTCAAAATAGACAAAGGCTCTCAATTATGCACTTGCTTAGATGTATTTACTATCTCATACTTCAAAAGGAATTGCTGACATTTTTATAGAACGTTTGTCTATCTTTAAACTGTGGCCAAAGATCAGTTCTTTTTGCATAAAAACCTGATACTTTGAAGTAAACTTTGCAGCAGTTCGCAAAACTCCTCAAGATATATTAGATACTAGACTTAAGCTTTCCAGCTTAGGACAACTCTATTGTAACCTCCCTTATGCCTTCACCCTAGGACTAGGTGTGTTTGTGGTTTTGTTCTCGATTTTCCTTTTCTTAGAGCACACTTGTTATTCACTGTTTTGTATATAGTTTTGTATCAAGCTTAAATCTTTTCTTTAGACTAAAAGGGAAATTGTAGTGGGATATTCACTGTGTCTGCTTCTGTGGCACTGACCACACCCATTGAGGGGTGGAGCCAGGGGTGGAAGTGACCTGTGGGGCTTGGTCTCGGAAGGAGGTAGAGAACTCTCTCTTTCTGGTGGGACATGGAGAGATCCAGTTTTAACTGCTTTGTTCATCTGTCTGTGTTGTGAGTTGTTTCTCCCTTAATAAACATCTATTCGGCCTATTTGTTTATCCTGACCTTTATTAAACCGAAATATCTGGTGTGTTTGTGTCTGTCTGTCACGCCGAAGCCACTCCTGACCTGGTCATCCGAGTCTTGGTCTCCACTCAGACCTGTTACCCACTGAGCAGTCTGTGGCAGGGTTACAGTTATGTTTACAGTTAGGATTAGGGTTAGGGTTAGCCTTAGTATTAGGGTTAGGTTTCGGTTTAAGATTAGGGTTAGAGTTAGAGATAGGGATAAGGGTAGGGTTAGTTTTAGGATTAGGGTTAGCAACATTAGCGTTAGGTTTAGCAATAGGCTTAGGGATAGTGGTACGGTTAGGGGTAGGGTTATTGTTAAGGTTAGGGTTTAGGTTATGGTTATGGTTAGGGTTAGTGTTAGCACTGCGTTTATTGTTAGCCTTAGCATTAAGGTTAGCATTAGGATTATGTTCAGGTTAGCATTAGGGTTAAGGTTAGAGTTAGGGTTAGGTATTGGAATAGTTCTAGAGCTTGCATTAGTGCTAACAGTAGCACTAGGGTTAAGGTTATCATTTGGATTAAGTTTATATTATCATAATCATTAGGGTTAAGTTTAGGTTTAGTGTTTTGTTTACGCTTACTTATCCATGTAAAATTTCATGTGCTGTCACTTTCATGAAATACATTCCTTATTACCACAAAAACACCCATATGTCGTACTCAATGAAGCAAATACGTATGAAATGGATGTGTGTAATATGACTCTGTGTTTTCATGTGGTTAGATGCACTATCACCTCTAGATAAAGAGGCATGATCTGTTTGGCTGGTCCTTTGAAACATGAATAGAAACTTGACATTTTGGTCGGGGAAATGCAATGGCTTTCCCAACATACAGGCCTCTCACCTACTATAGTCACTGTGAAAGGTAATCAGAATATGGTTGTGGGGAATGCATTTTCATTTCTACTAAAGATGGCTATAAGTCACACAGTGAATTTAAGAATAATTTTGTATTAGAAATGAGACTAGCAGAAAAATTGTGTTCTCTGGTAGATAAAACACTTCATTTTCTCACAAAGAGCAACATAAATAAAATGGTGTAGCTAAACCTAGGCAATAGCTTATCTTCTGCTACAAAAGAGAAAAGAATTCTTTACGTTGTTGGTCGCAACGAGAATTGAATAATGTATCACTTAATATATATGCATTGTGTTTTACAGACTAGAGACCGATTATCTTTGTTTGTAAATATCAACATGAAAGTTAAAGTGAAGATGTAAAAGAAAAAGCATTCTCTTTTCAGTGAGAACCCTAAACCTAATCCAAACCCTAATCAAACCTAACCTTAACCCTAAAACTAACCCTAACCAAACCTAACCCTAACCTTAAACCTAACCCTAACTTTAACCCTAACACTAGCCCTAACCCTCACCTCACCCTCACCCTAACCCTAACCCTAACCCTAACACTAACCCAAACCCTAACTTTAACACAAACACTAACCCTAACCCTTAACCCTAACCCAAACCAAACCGACACTAACCCTAATCCTACCCATAATCCTTACCCTAACCCTAACCAACACTAAACCTAACACTAACCCTAACCCTAACACTAACACTAACCCTAACCCTAACTTTCACCCACATCTTCACCCTCACTCTCACCCTAACCCTAAGCCTAACCATAAATTTAACAATAATTTTAACCCTAACACCTAACCCTAACATTAACCCACCCTAACCCTAACTGTAAACCTAGCCCTTACCCCTAACCATAACAGCAAACCTAACCCTATCCCAAACCTTACCCCTCACCCGAACACTAACCCTAACCCTATACAACCCAAACCCTAACCCTAACCCTAACCCCAACCCTAACCATAACCCTAACCCTAACCAATTCCAAAACTAACTCTAACTCTAACCCTAACCCTAATCTTAACCCTAAACCTACACCTAACCACTAATCTCTAACCCTAACCCTACCGTAACACTAACCCTAGCCCTGACCCTGACACTAACCCTAACCCTAACTAACCCTAACCATAACACTAAACCTAACTTTAACCCTAACACTAACTTCAACCCTAACCCCTAACCCTAACCCTACCCATAACCCTAACCCTAACCAAACCTAACCCTAACCCTAAACTTAAACCTAACCCTAACCCAAACCCTATCACTAAACCTAAATCTAACCCTAACCTTAAAACTAACCCTAACACTAATCATAACCATAACCTTAATCCTAAACATAACAGTAACCCTAACCCTAAACAAACCTAAACCTAACCCTAACCCTAACCCTAAGAGTATCCTTAACCAAACCAAACCTAACCCTAAACCTAAACCTAACCCTATCCCTAACCCTAACTTTAACCCTAAATATAACCTTAACCCTAACCATCACCCTCATATTCACCTGACCCTAGCCCTAATCCTAAACCTAACCCTAAATTTAATCATAATTTTAATCCTAACCACTAACCCAAACCCTAACCCACCCTAAACCTAACGCTAAACTTAACACTCACCCTAACCATAAACTCTAACAATAACCCTAACCATAAATCTAACACTAAACTTAACCCTAACCCTAAACCTAACCCTAACACTAACCAAACCTAACCCAAACCCCAAACCTAACATTAACCCTAACTTTTACCAATCCTAACCCTAACCCTAAGCCTAAACTTAAATATTACCCTAACCCTAACACTAACCCTAAACATATCCCTAATTTTAACCCTAACCAAACCTAACCCTAATCCCAACCCTAACACTAACCCTACTTTAACCAAACCTAACCCTAACCCTAAACCTAACCATAACCCTAAATCCAACCCTAAACCTAACCCTAACCCTAATTCTAAACCTAACCCTAAACCTATTGCTACCCATAACCCTAACCCTAAACCTAACCTAACTAAACCTAACTAAACTTAACTAACCTTAACACTAACACTAACCAAATCAAAAGCTAACCCTAACCTAAACCTAACCACTAACTTAAATTTAACCCTAACCTAACCCTAATCCTATCCACTAACCACTAACCACTAACACCTAACACTAACACTAACCCTAACCCTAAACCTAACCCTAAACCTAAACCCAACACTAACCCTAGCCCTAACCCTAACACTAACCTGGACCAAAACCTAACCATAACTAAGCCTACCCCTAAATTTAACCCTAAAACTAATCATAACAAAACCTAACCTTAACCCTAATCCTAACCATAACTCTAACCCTAACACTAACCCTAACCCTAACCCTAAACCTAATCCTAATTCTAACCCTAATCCCTAACCACTATCCACTTACCCTAACATTAACACTAACCCTAATCTTAAACCTAACACCTACCCTCATCCTCACCCTAACCCAAACCCTAAGCCTAACCCTAACCCTAACTTCTAACCCTAATACTAATCCTAACTGTAACCCTAACCCTAACCCCTAACCTTAAACCTAACTATAACACTAACTCAACCCAAAACCCTAACACTAAATCTGACCCCTAACCTTAATCCTAACTCTAAACCTAACCCTAACACTAACCCTTAATCCAACACAAACCACAATCCTAACCCTAACCCTAAACTTCACCCTAACCAACCCTAATCATAACCATAACCTTGACCCTAACCAAACCTAAACCTAACCCTATCCCTAACCCTAACCTTAATCCTAACCAACACTAACCCAAATCCTAACCCTAACACTAACCCTACCCTGAATATTAACCCTAACCCTAACACTAACACTAACTCTAATTTTAACCAACGTTAACACTTACCCTAAGGAATTCAAACAATAACACTATCACTAGCCCTACCCCTATACATTAACACCTAACCCTATCCCTAACACTTACCCCTAACCACTAACCCCTAACCCTAACAGTAATCATAACCCTAATCCTAACCCTAAACCTAACCCCAAATCTAACCATAACCCTAACCCTCTCCCTTACCGAAACCAAACCCTAACACTAACCAAGCCTAACCCTTAACCTAAACTTAAACCTAAACCTAACCCTAACCCTTAATCTAACCCTCACCCTAACCCTAACTCTAACCCTAACCCCTAACCCTAAAACTAACCCTTAACCCTAACCTTAACCTTAACCCTAACCCTAACCCCAATCATACCCCTAACCCTAACCCTAATCCCTAACCCTCACCATATCCCTAACACTAACCCTAATTTTACCAACACTAACACTAATCCTAACCCTAACCCTAACCCTTACCCTAACCTTAACCCTAACCCTAAACCTAACACTATACCTACCCCTAAACCCAACCATAACCCTTACCTCTAACCCTAACCCTAACACTAATCTTAACCCTAAACCTATCCCTAACCCTAAACCTAACCCATAACCTAACCCTAACCCAAACCCTAACCCTAACCAACCCTAGCCATAAACCTAACCCTAACCCTATCAGTAAACCTAACCCATACCATAATGCTAACACTCACCCTCACTCTCAAAATAACCATAGCCCTAACACTAACCCTAACCCAAAACCTAAACCAAATCCTAACCGTAACCCTATCCCTAAACCTGCCCCTAACCCCTAATCCTAATCCTAAACATAACCCTAACATACTAAACCTAAATCTAACCCTAAACTTAACCCTAGCCCTACCCCTAAACCCAACCCTAAACTTAACCCTAACCTACCTCTAACCCTAACACTAACACTAATTGTAACCAACCATAACCATAACCATAACCATAACCATAACCTAACACTAACCCCTAACACTAATTTTAACCCCCTAACCCTAACCCTAACAGTAACCATAACCCTAATCCTAACCCTACACCTAATCCCAAATCTAACCCTAATCCTAACCCTACACCTACCATTTACCCTAACCCTAACCCTAACCCTAACCCTAACCCTAACCCTAACCCTAACCCTAAAGCTAAGCCCTAACTTTAACCCTAACCCTAATCCTACCCCTAACCCTAATAATAACCCTAACTTTAAGCAAACCTAAACCTAAACCTAATGCTAAACCTAACCTTAAACATAACCCTAAACCTAACCCTAAAATTAACTACAACCCTAACACTAACCCTGAGCATACACCTACCACTTACCCTAACCCTAACCCTAACCCTAACCCTAACCAAACATAACCCTAACCCTAACCCTAAATTTAACCCTAACCCGAACACTAAACCTAACCCTATACATAACCCTAAAACCAAACCCTAACCCTACATCTACCCCTACCCCTACCCCTAACTCTAACCAAACCTAACCCTGACCCTAACCCTAACAAAACCAAACCCTAACAGTAACCCAAAGCTTAACCCTAACCTTAAACCTAACACAAAACCTAACCCTAAACCTAACCCTAACCCTTACCTCTAACCCTAACTCTAATACTACCCTAACCCTAACCTTATCCATAACCCTAACCATAACACATAACCTATCCCAGACCCCTAAATTTAGCCCTAAACATAACCTAAATCTAAAACATAACCCTAAACCTATCCTAACTTCTAACCCCTAACTCTTAACCCTAACACTAACCCAAACCATAAACCTAATTCTAACCAACCCTAACCCTAACCATATCCATAACCCTAAACCTAACTTAACCCTAAACAATCCTAACCCTAACCCTAATTCTAAACCTAACCCTTGAACTCATCCTCATACTAATCCTAACCCTAACCCTAATCCTAACTCCTACCCTAACCCTAACCCTAACCCTAATCCAAACCCTAACACTAACTCTAACCCAAACCCTAACCCCAACCATAAACCTTACCCTAACCAAAACCCAAACCCTAACACTAACACTAACACTAAAACTATCCCCTAACACTAACACTAACCTGAACCCTATCCAAACCTAACTCTAACTCTAACCCTAACCCTAACCAAACCTAACACTAAACCTAAACGTACATCTCCACCTACACCTAACCCTAACCCTAACACTAAACAAACCTAACCCTAACCATAACCAAACCAAACCCTAACCCTAACCCTAACACTAACACTAAACCTAAACTTAACCTTAAACTAACCCTAACCCAAACCTCTAACCCTAAACCTAACCTTAACCCTAACCCTAACTCTAACCCTAACCAACCCTAAACCTAAACCTAACCCTAACACGACCAGTAACCCAAACCCATACCCTAACCCTAACACTCACCCTCACCCTCACCCTCACAGTAACAATAGGCCTAACACTAATCCTAACCCCTAACCCCAACTCTAAAGCTAACCGTAACCCTAACCCTTTCCCTAAACCTAAACCTAACCCCTAATCCTAACCCTAACCCTAACTCTAAACCAAACCCTAACCCTATACCTAACCCTAAACCTTAACCCTAACCAATACTAATCCTACCCTTAACCCTAAACCTAACACTCACTTAAACTCTCACCCTAATCCAAACACTAACCCTAACCCTAACTTCCAACCCCAATCCTAATCCTAAATGTAACCCTAACCCTAACCACAAACCACTAACCACTAACCCCTAACCTAAACCTCACTTTAACCAACCCTAACCCTAACCCTAAACATAACCCAAACCCTAACCTTAACCCTAACCAACCTTAACATAAACCTAAATCCAACCCTGACCCTAACCCTAACACTAACACTAACCCTAACCCTAACCCTAACCCTAACCCTAAACATAACCCAAACCCTAACCTTAACCCTAACCAACCCTAAACATAAACCTAAATCCAACCCTAACCCTAACACTAACATTAACACTAACCCTAACCATAAACCTAACCCTAAACTTAACCTTACACCGAACCCTAATCCTAACCCTACCCTTAACCATAACCATAACCCTAACCCTACCACTAACCCTAACACTAATCCTAACTTTAACCAACACTAACCCTAAGACTAACCTAACCCCTAAACCTAACCCTAATCCTAACCCTAAACATAACACCAAACCTAATCCTAATCCTAACCCTACACATACCACTTACCCTAACCCTAACCAAACCTAACCCTAACCCTAAACCTAATCATAACCCAAACCCTATCCCTAACTTTGACACTAACCCTAACCCCTAAACAACCCTAAACCTAAACCTAAACATAACCCTACCAGTAACCCTAACCTATATCCTAACTCTAACCCTCACCCTAACCCTATCCCTAAATATAACCCTAACCCCTAATCCTAACACTAAACTTAACCCTAAAACAAACCCTAACCCTAACCCAAACCCTAACCAAAAACCCCTAACCCCTAACCCCTAATCCTAACACTAACACTAAGTCAAAACTTAAATCCAACACCAACCACAACTCTAATTCTAACCCTAAAACTACCTAACCAACCCTAACACTAACCCTAAACATAACCCTAACCCTAACCTTAACCCTAACAAACCCTAATCCTAACCCTAACCCTAACCCAAAAACCTAACCCTAAATAACCCTAATACTAAACCTAACCCTAACCCTAATTTACACCTAACCCTACCCCTAACCCTACCCCTAACCCTAAACCTAACCACTAACATTAACCCTATCCCAAGCCCTAACCCTAATTGTAACCACACTAACCCTAATGCTAACCCTAACCATAACCCTACCCCTAACCCTAACCAACCCGAAACCTAACCCTAACCCAACCATTAACCCAAACCCATACCCCTAACCCTAACACTACCCTCACCCTCACACTAACCCTAGACCTAACACTAACCCTAACCCCTAACCCTAACTCTAAGCCTAAACCTAACCCTAACCCTAACCAACCCAAAACCTAACCCTATCCCTAATTCTAACCCTAACCCTACCAGAAATCCTAACCCTAACTCTAAACCTAACTCTACCCTAACCCAAACCAATCCTAACCCTAACCCTAACCTTAACCCTAACCCTAACCCTAAATTTAACCCTAAACCTAACACTAACCCTAACCCTAACCTTCACCCTCACCTCACCATAACCCTAATTTTAACCCTAACCCTAACCCCTTAACCCCTAACTAAAAACCTAACCATAACCATAACCCTAACCCAAACCTTACCCCTTCCCCTAAACCTACCCATACTCCTAACCCTAAACAACCCTAAACCTAACCCTAATCCTAGACCTAACCCTAAACCTAAACCTAACCCTAACCCTACCAGTAACCCTAACCTATAACCTAACCCTAACACTCACTCTCACCTTCACACTAACCCTATCCCTAACACTAACCCTAACCACTAACCCTGACTCAAAACTTAATCCTAACCCTACCCCTATCCCTAAACCTAACCCTAACCCCTAATCCTAACCCTAAACCTAATCCTAAACTGAACCCTAAACTTAACCCTAACCCCTAATCCCTAGCCCCTAGCCCCTAACTCCTAACACTAACACTAACACTAACCCTAAATGCAACACCAACCACAACAAACACTAACCCTATCCCTAAAACTAAACCTAACCAACCTTAACCCCAACCTTAAACGTAACCCTAACCCTAACCTTATCCCTAACCTTACTCCTAACCCTAATCCTAACCTACCCCTACCTCTAACCCTAAACCTAACCCCTAACATTAACCCTATCCCTAACCCTAACCCTAATCCAAACCAACACTAACCCTAATGCTAACTCTAACCCTAACCCTAACCCTAACTTCCAACCCTAATCCTAAACTTAACAGTACCCCTAACCCTAACCCCTAACCTTAACCCTAACCTTAACCATAACCCTAACCCAAACCCTTATCCTAACCCTAACCCCTAACTCCTAACACTAACACTAACTCTAACCCTAACCCTAAACCCAACACCAACCACAACCCTAACCCTAAGCCTAACCCTAAACTTAACACCTAACCTCAACCCTTACCATAACCTTAAACATAAACCTAATCCTTACCCTACCCCTAACCCAAACCTTAACCCTATCCTTAACCCTAACCCTAATGCTAACCAAGACTAACCCTAATCCTAAACCTAACCCTAGCCCAACCCTAAATTTAACCCTAACCCAAACACTAAACCAAACCCTAATCTAATACTTACCCCATCCCAAAACTTAACTCTAACCCTAAACCTAACTCTAAACCTAACCCTAACCATAAAGCCATTTCTAACACAAGCCCTAACCCCTAACCCTAACATTAACACTAAACCTAACACTAACTCTAAAACTAAATCTAACTCTAACCCTAACCCTAATTTCTAACTCTGAACCTAACTGTAACCCTAACCCTAACACAAACCCTACCCCTAAACCTACACCTAACCCTAACCCTAACCATAACCATAACAATAAACAACCCTAACCCTGACCCTAATCCTAAACCTAACCCTAACACAAACCCTAACTCTAACCATAAACCTAACCCTAACCTAACCCAAACCCTAACCCTAACCTCTAAGCCTAACCCTAACACAAACCCTAACCAAACCTAACTCTAACCTTAACACTAACCCTAACCAAACCTAACCCTAAACCTAACCATACACCTACACCTACCCCTAACCCTAATTCTAACCAAAGCTAACCCTAACCCTTACCAAACCAAACCCTAATCCTAAACTAAACCATATCCCCTAACCCTAACCCTAACCCTAACCCAAACTCTAACCCAAATCCTAACCATACCCCTAAACCTGAACCTAACCCTTACCCTGACCCTAACCATAACCATAAAAAACCCTAACCATAACTTAAGCATAACCCCTAACCCTAATACTAACACTAACACTAAACCTAACACCTAACCCTAACCCTAACCCTATCCCTAACAAACCCTAATCCTGTACCTAACCCGAATTCTAACCCTAAACCTCACCCTCACCCTAACCCTAAACCAAACCCTAACACTAACACTAACACTAACTTTAACCTAACCCTAAACATAACTCCTAACCATACCCCTAACCCTGAACCTAACACTAATCCCTACCCCTAACCCTAACCGTAACCCTAACCGTAACCCTAACCCTAACCGTAACCCTAACCGTAACCCTAACCCTAACCAAACCTAACCCTAACCCCAACCCTAACACTAAGCCTAACCCTAACCCTATCCCTAATTTTAAACCTAACCCTAAACCTAACCTAAACCAAACCCTAACACTAACCTTAACCGAATCATTACCCTGACACTAATCCTAATCCTAATCAACCCTAACACTAACCCTAACCCTAACCCTAACCCTCACTTTCATCCTAACCCTAACTCCTGATTCTATCCCAAAAACTAACCCTAAACCTAACCCTATTCCTAACCCTAACCCTAACCTTAAACCTAACACTAACTTTAACCCTAACCCAAAGCCTAACCCTAAACAAACCTAACCCTAACCCTAACCAAACCTAAACCTAACCCTAGCCATAATTCAAACCTTAACCCTAAACAAACCTTACCCTAACCCTAATCCTAACCCTAACTCTAACCCTAACCCTAACTTTAACCCTAAACCTAACCCTAACACTAACCCAAACCCTAACCCTAACCTTCAACCTTATCCTCCCCCTCATCCTCACACTAACCCTAACCCTAAATTTAACCATTATTCTAACCCTAACCCCTAACCCCTAACTCTAACCCACCCTAACCATAACGCTAACCCTAACCCTAACCCCTAATTCTAACCCTAACCACAAACCAAACTCTTAACCAAACACTAACCCTAACCCTCACACTAACACTAACCCTATCCAAACCAAACAATAACCATAACCATAACCATAACCCTAAAGGCAATCCTTACCCTGCCCCTACCCTTAACCCTAACTCTAACACTAACCCTAACCCTAATTAATCCTCACCCTAACCATAACACTAAACACTCATGGTCACCTTCACTGTTACCCTGAGCCTAAACCTAACCCTAACACTAACTTTAACCTAACCCTAAACCTAACCCTAACACTAACCCCTAACCCTAACCTAAAGCCACACCCTCACCCTAACCCTAACCATAACCATAACCATAACCCTAACTTACCCTAACCCTAAACCTAACCCTAACCCTAACTCTACTGCTACTCTTAACCCTAATCTTAACCTTAACCCTAACTCTACCCATAACCCTAAACCTAACCCTAACACTAATTAACCCTAAAACTAACCATAACAATAAACTTAAACCTAACCCTAACCCTATCCAAACCTAAGCCTAACCCTAACCCTAACCCTAATCCTAACCAAACCTAACCCTAACCCAAAGGCTAACCCTAACCCGAATTTGAAATTTAAATTTACCCCTAACCGTAAACCAAACCTTAACAATAACTCTATTCCTAAACATAACCCTAATCCTAACACTGACCCTAACCTTAACCTTAACCATAACCCTAACCATAACACTTACCAACTCTAACCCTAACCCTAATTCTAACACTTAAATAACCCTAACACTAACCCTAACCCTAACCTTAATCCTACCACTTCCCCTAACACTAACCCTAACCTTAACACTAACCCTAACCAAACCTAAGCCTAACCCTAACACTAACCAAACCAAACCCTAATACTACCTTTAACAATAAACAACACTATTCACTAATCCTATCCCTAACCCTCCAATATCCCTAATCCAAACCGTAACCCTAACCCTAATCAACCCCAGGCCTAACTCTAACACTAACCCTAGCCCTAATCCTAATCCTAATTCTAACACTAACCCTACACATAAACTTAACCCTAACCCTAACCCAAACTCTAACCCAAATTCTAACCCTACCCCTAAACCTAAACCTAACCCTGACCCTGACCTAACCCTAACCCTAACCAACCCTAAACCGAAATCAAAGCATAACCCCTAAACCTAACCGTAACACTAACCTTGACTCCTAACCTTAACTCTAACCTTAACCCTAACCCTACCCTAACCCTAGCCTTAAACCTAACCCTAATAAACTCAAACCATAAAGCTAACCCAAACTCTAACCCTAAAACTAATCGTAACCCTACCACTCACCCTCACCCTAAACCTAACCATAACCCTAAACCTAACCCTAACACTAACACTAACAATAACACTAACTTTAAGCTATCCCTAACCACTAATTATAACCCTAACTCCTAACCCTAACCCTAACCCTAACAATAAGCCTAACACTACCCCTACCTATACCCCTAACCCTAACTGTAACACTAACCCTAACCAAACCTAACCCTAACCTTAACCAAACCTAACCCTGACCCCAAATCTAGCAATAAGCCTAACCCTAACCCTAATTTTAACCCTGATCCTAACCCTAATCGTAAACCCAACCCTAACCCTAACCCTAACCCTGCCCTGACCCTAACCCTAATCCTAATCAACACTAACCCTAACACTAACCCTAACCTTCACTTTAACCCTAACCCTACACATAACCCTAACCCTAAAACTAACACTAACCCCTAACCCTAACCCTAACCCAATCCCTAACAATAACCATAACGCTAAACTTAAACCTAACCCTAACCCTAACCAAACTTAAACCTAACCATAACCCTATCCCAAACCAAACCTAACCTGAACCATAAACCTTACCCTATCCCTAACCCTAACCAATGCCTATCCTTAAACCTAACCCTAACCTTAACCCTTACCCTAAACCTAACCCTAACCCTAACAATAACCCTAACCAACCCAAACCCTAACCTTAAACCTAACCCTAACCTTAAACCTAACCATTAACTTAAACCTAACCCTTATTATAAACCTAACACTAATCCTAACACTAATGAAACATAAACCTAACCCTAACCCTAACTCTAACTTTAACCCTAAACCTAATCCTAACCCTAACCCTCACCCTCATCCTCACAGTAACCCTAACTCTAAACCAAAATTTAATCTTAATTCTAACCCTAACCCCTAACCCTATCCATAACACTAACACTAACCCACCCTAACACTAACATTAAACGTAACCCTCATCCTAATCCTAACCACTAACCCTAACCTTAACCCTAATCCTAACCCTAAACACAACCCTAACACTAACTTTAACCAACCCTAACTGTAACCCTAACCCTAACCCTAAACCTAACCCTAACCCAAACCAACCCTAACCCTAACCCTAATTCTAACCCTAACACTAACTCTAACCATACCCGTAACCCTAACCCTAACGTTAAAATTAACCTTAAACCTAACCCTAACCATAACCATAACAAAACCTAACCATACCCAAACCAAACCATAACTATAACCCTAAACCTAACCCTAACCCTAACCCTAAATTTAACCATAAACCTAACCCTAACCCTAACCCTAACCCTCACCCTCACCCTCACCCCCACCATCACACTCACCCTAACCCTAACCCTAACTTTAACCCTAACTCTAACCCTAAGGCCTAACTTAACCCTAACCCTAACCCAACCTAACCCTAGATGTACCCATAACCCTAACCCTAAAACTAACCCTAACGAAACCTAACACTAACCCTAATCCTTACCCTAACCCTAGCCTTAAACCTAACCCTAACCTTAACCCTAACACTAACACTCATCCTCACCCTCACGCCAACCCTAACCATAACCAAACCTAAAACTAACCCTAAATCTAACTAAACATAAACCTAACAGTATCCCTAACCCTAACACTAACCCAAAACCCTAACCCTAACCAAACCATAACCCTAACAAACCATATCCCTAAACCTACCCCGAACTCTAACTCTAACCCTAAACCTAACCCTAACCCTCACCCTCAGTCTAACCCTAACCCAAACCCTAACACTAACACTAAATTTAAACTAACCCTAACACCTAACCCAAACCCTAACCCTAAATCTAACCCTATATCTACCCCTACCCATAAACCTAACCGTAAACCTAACCCTAACCAAACCTAACCCTAAACCTAACCCTGACCCTGACACTGACCCTAACCCTAATCCTAATCAACCCTAACATTAACCCCAACCCTAACCCTCACTTTAACCCTAACCCTAACCCATAACCCTAACCCTAAAACTAACACTAAGCCCTAACCCCAACCCTAACCTTAATCCAAACCCTAAACCTACCTTAAACCTAACCCTAAACGTAACCTTAACCCTAAACCTAGCCATAACCCTAACCAACCCTAACCCTAACCCCAACCCTAACTTTAACCAACCATAACCCTAACACTAAACCTAACACTAAACCTAAGCCTAAACCTAACCCTAACCAACCCTAACACTAACCCTAACCCTAACACTAACCCTAACCCTAACACTAACCCTACCCCTAACCATAACCCTAAACCTAACCCTAACCAAACCTAAGCCTAACCTTAACACTAATCAAACTATACCCTAACTCTAACCGTAACCCTAACCCTAACCCTAAACTTAACCCTATCCCCTACCCTAACCCTAACCCTACGCTTCCCATAACACTAACCCTAACCCTAACCAACCCTAACCTTAACCCTAACCCTAATCCTATCCTTAAACCTAATCCTAACCTTAACCTTAACCCTAAACATAACCCTAACCCTAACAACCCTAACCAAAACCCAAACCCTAACCCTAACTTTAACCAACCCTAACCCTAAAACTAAACCTAACACTAACCCTACCCCTAAACCTAACCCTAACCAACCCTAACACTAACCCTAATATTAAACATAATCCTAAATCTACCCCTACCCGTAACCCTAACGCAAACCCTAAACCTAACCCTAACACTAACCAACCCTAAACATAACGCTAACCCTAACCCTAAACCTAAACTTAAACCTAACCCTAAACTTAATCCTTACACTAAACCAAATCCTAACCTTACCGCTAACCCTAATCAACCCTAACCCTATTCTTAAACCTAACCCTAACCTTAACCTTAACCCTAAACCAAACCCTAACCCTAACCAACCCTAAACCTAACCACAACACTAACTCTAACTTTAACCAACCCTAACACTAACACTAACCCTAACCCTAACCCAAACTTTAACCCTAACCCTAACCCTAAACATAACTGTAACCAAACCTAACCCTAACACAAACCGTAACCCTAAGCCTAACCCTAACATTTTAACATTAATTTAACAGTAAACCTAATACTAACAGTAACCCTATCCCTAAACATAACCCTAAACCTAACCCTAACACTAACCTTAACCATAACCCTAACCTTAACCCTAACCCTACCTCTAACCATAACCTTAACCCTCCCCCAACCCTAAAGCTAACCAACTCTAACCCTAACCCTAATCCTAACTCTTACAATAACCCTAACCCTAACACTAACACTAACACTAACACTAACACTAACACTAACACTAACACTACCCCTAACACTAACCCTAACCTTAACCGTAACCAAACATAAGCCTAACCCTAACACTGACCAAACCAAACCCTAAACCTAACCCTAACCCTAAACTTAACCCTATTCCTAACCCTAACCCTAACCCTCTGGTAAGATGAGACCACGTGGAAACACTTAGATTAATAGAAATGGGTTAATATTGAAGACAGAGCTAGCTGATAAGAAACACTAGTAACTGGCCAACAGAATTATATCTAATACAGAGTCTCTGTGTGTTATTTGGGGCTGGTGCAGTAGTGGGACCAGACCAGTGGCGGGGGGAGGGGAAGGGGGGAGAAACCTACTCGTAACATATGGCGCCACAATGTGGCTAATAAGAACTTCCACTTAAAATTTAACAAAAGCTTAAAAAAGGGATTTAGAAACAAAAGAACAAAGACAAGCAAGGCTTCTTGCTAACATCATTTTTCTGGGTTGGACTCTGTTTTGTGAGACACAAGCAAAGATGTGCGCGGCTCCTTTAAGGGAAGTTTCCTGACTCAGCATAAACGGCAAAAACAAAACAAAAAAAAAAACAAAACAAAACAAAACAAAAAAACAGCTTTTAAAGAGCTCTGCTAACAATTCATTGGTGTGTACGAGAGCTGGCAATGGCAGTGACCACATCTCCAAGCCGGCAGCCTGCTGCTGGATGGCAGCGTAGACCAAGGCAGTGAGCACAGCTCTCAGTGCTGGCAGTAAAGGTACCGCCACCGTCTTTGATAGACCGCAGCTGAAACAACTGTGGCTTTCATTTTAACAATGTTGTTGTTTACTAGATAGAAGACTCGTGGCCAGAAAAAAAGATAAGGATTCACAGTAAAGACAGATTCACATTAAGAGAAAGCGCAAAGGGTTTACAGTGTGTTCTAAAATATATGTAGGCTTGGAAGAGAAAGGAATAAAATGGTTTTAAAAAGACAGAGAGGAGCTGGGTGTGGTGGCACACATCTTTAATTCCAGCACTTGGGAGACAGACAAGCAGATCGCTGTGATTTCAAAGTGTGCAGAGTGAATTCCAGGACAGATAAAAGTTACACTGAGAAACCCTGTCTCAAAAAATGAAAAAATAGAAGTAGAAGAAATAGAGTAATAAAAAAGCCATGTAAAGATGGGAAGCATAGAGAAACTTTGGATAATATACGCTGTTCTGTTGTCTTTAAATTGACTACTGAGGAAATAACAACAACTGATAAAAGAAATGCTGCTGGATCAATCCAATTATATTTTTTTAAATGTTTTTACTTCAAAATTTAAGTCTAACGACAGGTTACTGGGGAAAAGGATTTCTATTTTTGTTTCCACGGAAAATGAAAAGCTGTGGATTCCTTCCAGACTAACATGGTTTGATCAAGCCAGACACCCTGAAACAGTGTCCCAGGTGATCCAACATTCAAAACAGCTGGGACAAGGCAGCTTTGCAGACTACAGCCAGGATTTCTTCATCTTCTTAGGATCCTTCCATGACAGCGCCCCCTACCAGCAGGAAGCAGTTTGGAAAGAACAATGCCCAAATTCCCAAATATTGTTTATAAATGTTTGTTTTCATTTAAGTGGGCTTGATTATAAATGGATAATGACCACAACCAATCTCTTTAAAGGTTAAAAAGGGAATTATGATATAGATATGAATACTTTGTTATAGAATGGATTTTCATTTATTGATACAAATTTAAGGTCAATTTTGTGATATGTATAGTTCTCCTCTTGTTTAGGTATTGTGTTTATATAGCTCATTTAAAAAATGTAATGTATAATTTAGTACAGATTATAGATAGTTACCTATAATAGTCAAAACTTTAGTTAGGTGAGTAAGATTTTCTAGATATACAGAGATGTATTTGAGAGGAATAGACATTCTTCAATCCTTTCAAAGACCTACAGAATATGGCATTTAAAATGGTTTAGGGTTTTTCTTGACAGTGAGACATAACTGCTCCTGGCAACACCACCTGCATCAGAAAGGAAGATGGACCTTGAAGAAACGCATTATGGAGTTTGCTTCTAATATGGAAAGACTAGCCATTTGGACAAGATACTGCTCTTGTCTGGACTGTTTGACTTTATGCTGTATAAACTGAACATGCAGGGCCCACAGGGAAGTGAATGTTGATACAAGATGAACAATGTTGTGGGGTTCCTGCTTCATGGAAGAGTCTGTCAGACAGTCTACAGGACACAGAGAAAAGTGACTGACAAACTGCCAATACAGGTGGACAGTTTAAAGTTTCCTGCTTTGCTGAGAGTCTGCCAGACACACTATGGCCTATGAGCTGAAGATGGAACATTACAGAAGAACTTTGGGTGACTAACCAGGTGAGTTGTCTCTGTCATTTCTAGAGTTTATATATTATCCTTATGTGGTCTTTGAACAAGTTGAAGACTTGATAGGATTAAAGATAAGTTACATATAGGACTTTAGACTCACAAAGATAGATGATGGAATATTTTCTTAAATATTACTAAATGTTAATGGACTAAATATTGTTAACTGTGATTCTTATTTGATAACTGTTGTGTGATATATTTTGCTATGCTAAGGTTAAAATCCTTCTTTTATATTTTAGACAGAAAAGAGGAAATGATGGGAGATGTCGTTCTGTAAATATGTTTCTCATACTGGTTAATGAATAAAACACTGTTGGCCAATAGGAAATCAAGATAGGAGGGACTAGGAGACTAGGAGAAAAGAGGAAGTAGTAAGGAGGAGTCAGCATGGGAGAGACTGGAGAGAGCAGAATGCCAGCCCCACTTTCTGGTAATATGAGATCATGTGGAAATACTTAGATTAATAGAAATGGGTTAATATTTAAGACCGAGATAACTGATAAGAAACAAGTAACTGGCCAACAGCATTCATATCAAATACAAATAATACAAATACAAATACAAATACAAATACAAATCTCTGTGTTATTTGGGGCTGGCACAGTAGTGGGCCCAGGCCAGCAAGGGAAGAACTACTCGTAACAAACTATAAAGACTGTTTGTGTTTTAATACTTACTGGGAAATTTTAATGTCAATAGTTATATGGTTTTTGCTGTGGATTACATTGAATTGAACTTTATAAATAATAGTATGTCACCTCAGAGAAGATGAGCCTAGGGGCTGTGAGGCACTAAGCAATTAAGATAGCCATACAAGATTTGTCCTTCAGATATATATGCTCAATTTATTCACACAAACATTACAAATTATAACACAGTAATATAAAAGTTAGACATCTCATCAAGGGCAGAGTAATCATTTTATCAGAAATGCTGCTACAAGGCTTCTCTGGGAAATCTTCTGCAGTATGGATGCTTCATAAACTCACAGGCTCCAATCCTGTCTTCTCTAAATTCCTATGGCAGTGGCAGACTGGGAGGATGGCACTGATGGAAGTCCAGAAAGTGTCGGAGTGCCTAGGCCAAGGGCTAGCATTGATGGGGCCTGTTCCCCCATCACTGAGCCCAAGGCAATGCCCAATCTCAAGTCCCCTCATCAGCTGGATATCAGCACATCGAAGAAGCTCAGATGTATAATCCTAGAGACCATCCCCAAAGTTCCAGTTTTTGTACCATTTCATTGGGCCTTAGCTATGCCATTGCAGAGACACATAGCTTTATGATGGTTCATATTACCATCACCTTGGTGTTACTTGCTTAGCATACCAAGGCCTGTTCCAGGCTAGGCTTCCACATAAGATGCAATGAGGCCTGCCAGTGGCTTTCTTCTGAGGCCCTCATGTTATCATAACTACCTGTTGGCAAACTCAGGCTTTATTCAAAATGGCTTTTTTTTTCCGTCTTTCTGTTCTTTGAGATAGGAAATCCCTGTGTAAACTAGGCTGGCCTCAAATTCACAAGAGATACACCTATCTCTGCCTCCTAAGAGCTGGGATTAAAAATGTTCACCATTACCACCTAGATACAATAGTGTTTTTAAGCTATGCTCTCATCAGTCACTTTGACATTTTCTTCTTCTTCTTCTTATTATTGTCCTCATCATCACCATCATCACCATCATCATCATTATTATTGCAGTATTAGTGTTCAAATTTAGCTCCTTCAAAGCTTGGCACTTTGCAAACACCTACCACTGAGCTAGTCTCCTGTTTCCTTTTTCTTTTGAAACAGGATCTCAGTTACCTAAATGTTAAGTCTGAAATCTGGACGCCAAATCTCCACTACAAGAATGACCCCAATGCAAAAACAGTCTTTATTTCTGAGTAAACACTCCCACCCACCCTGTCCCAAGTGAAAGCAGCAGCAGCACCACCACCAGAGCAGGAGAGACCCAGAGCAGAGAGAGGAGTTTATATAGTAGCCAAGCAGGAGGGAAGGGCTTGATAAACTTCAAAACTGCCTAGCTACAGCCTAAGGATTGACTCAAGCCTGGAGTAAACTAATTGGCTATTCTGGGTCTAGGAATATTCCAAACCCACTGAATGTTGATTGGCTACCCCCATGAAGGGGCAGGAATTCCCAGTCTAGGGGTATTCTACACATCTACCCAGTGTGTAATATGGAAGTTTCTGTTCTGCTTGGTCCCACTGCTGTTTAGACACAAATAAATACAGAGGCTTATATCAATTATAAAATGTTTGACTGATGGCTCGGGCTTCTTATTTGCTAACTCCTAGTTTTGAAACAGGAACAGAGATGGTTCTGATTCCAGCGCCAAACTGTTTCTCTCAGTTGTTCTTTTTGGCTTTTTTAGGTCCATTTCTAGGGCCTGAGTGAATTTCTTTTACAAGTCCCAAATCTAGGCCTAAGTGTGTTATTTTGGTGCTAGTTTCAAAGTTAGGGTGTTTTCCCCTGGCTTGAGGCATAGCGATAAAGTATCTGTTTCAAGGACTCATGGACCTCAATTCCAGGGTGTGTTTCTTTTATTGGGTTGGAGCTGAAGCCCTCAAGTTCTGTATAGGACCTACACCAGGGATTTTCTGGAGCCTGGGTCTCTATGTTCTGCAGCCTTTGTAGTCCTTGGATTTGTAAGACTCCTGCTGTTCAATATCTAGCACTATTATCTTTGCTTTTGTTTTACATAAACCATTTTAGTCGCTCTCATGGTATGTCTCAAAAAGGTTGTCTGGAAACACTTTGTTTATAATTTTACCACTATCTTTTGTAAAGTGACATTACAGGATGGCTCCCATGAAGCCTTGGATGGAGCTATATCCTAATGAGGTGGAACCAGGGGCCACTAGAGTTTCACACTGTGTTGAGTCCTCCAAAATTGCAAGTTTACAGCTAGGAAGGAGGCCTAGCCTTGAGCAGTTGTTTGTTATGATGCATTACTAGATGAAGGCCTCTTACTCAGTTTCCTGTACCTGTAAGTTTTTCTATAGTTCTGTCCTGTCTCAATATCTCTATGAGATATGTAAACAGTTTCACCTATAAATGGGAATAGTATCAGGAAGTTTTTGTAGGTAGTGACAGTGGACTGGGTGGGTTAAGGGGGGAAATATACAACTAGGAATCCCAGAGAAGAAAAAAAAACACAAGGAAGGACCAGACACATGTATATTTAGGTTTTTTTTTCTATTTAAATTCTATTTTCATTTATTTATTTTTGAAATGTTTGTTTTATGTGTGTGCTTATGTGGACATGAGTGCATTATCTGGCAGCTCAAAAGATGGTGTCAGGTCCTCCAGAGTTAAAGTTACAGGCAGTTGTAAGCCTCCTGAAATGTGTGTTGGGAGCTGAAGTTAGGTCCTCTGGAAGAACAGGAAGTGTTATAACCTCAAAGCCATCTCCAGGCATCCTTGTTTTCTTAAGTAACAATGTTCACTTCTTGCAATGCGGAATTTTCACATTTGGCCACGGGTTGTGCTCCATACCTGTTTCAGAGACTATTGGAGGGTTCTTCTTTTGGTGTGCTGTTTGTTAGTCTAATATATAGCTGTATTGTAAGATTTTTAATTTTAATTTGAAGTAATCATTCTGTTATTATAATAATCAGTATTGTGTAGGTATCATGAAAATGAATCAGTGTAAGTCTCCTTAATTAGAACTTGTAGTTGTAAAAAATCATAGTAAATCATGGATTTGTGCCCCATGTTGGACACCAGATAATGGCATGGGAATTAAGATTCACTGTACTCTGTACAGGTGAAGTGTTGTTTACTTGGGGAGAATGTACTTACACAGGAAACATGACTGCCATGGGTTCCTGCTCTGGGGATGCTGCCCATGCCACTCAGATGCTCTCCAGGACTCAAGCAGGAAGAAAGAGAGAGCTCCAAGCCCCAAACCTAATCCTTATCACCAGTCACTTCTGCACCTGTGACCACACACAAACAGAAGTGGTCATTGATACAGGTGTTGGTGTGAATATCTCACTGCATCATTGCATGCCTGCATGTATAGCTGTATAGCAGTTGCACGCAGTGTTCTTGGAGGCCAAAAGAGAGCACTGAATCACTTGTAACTGGGGTTACAGATGGTTGTGGGTGCCATGTTGGTGTTGAGTGTAGAAATTAAGACCTTGGCTAAGAAAGCACTTCCCCTTGCTTCTCTCAGGACAGGCAGCTATAACCTCAGGAAAAGAAAAACAGGCTTACTGAGGCAAGGTATGCCTTTTGTTCTTCACAACCTTGGGTGGGCCCCCTGCAGGAGCCCTAACTGGTCCTTGGAACATGAGATAACTAACTGCTCCCCTCAGCTTCCCCCTCCTCCATCTGGTGCTGGGGTATGTAAGCCAGCCCCCAGTGTAAAATAAAATATATAAGAGCCTTCTTAAGCAAGAGTCCTGTATTATTAACCTTGACACCCTCCGCAGTAACTGCCCCCCTCCCCCGCTATGCAGGTGCAGCAGCTGGGTACTAAACTAGGGTCTTGTCCAGAGTATCAAGTGCTTTTAATCACTGAAAGATCTCTCCCTCTCTGTCCTATAGTTTCATTTGTTATCAACAGAAAAACTCTTCCAATGATAATGCCCATGTGTGATTTTTAAATGCATCTAGATGACATTTTGTTCCCATTTTAGCCAATGTCTGTTGAATCTACAATGTACCATTATTTTTCTATTAAGAGGCCTAGAGATTAGGGTTTTGAGAATCTTTCGTGTCTCTTAAGCTACAAATTCAAAATTAAATAAAAACTAATAAATAGCAGCTACAACTGATTAACATTGTCTAACTTAACTTTGTCACTCTTTAGGACTTAACAAGATCCTAAAGTGTTTTGATTAGTGTTTTAAGAAAATCTAGCCATAAGTAACTACACTCCATGAAAATTATGGTTAAATTTTTAAAAATTATGTATTTACTTTTATTCTATTTATAAGAGTGTTGGTTTGGATATGTCTGTGCACTGAATATGTGTCTTGCGCCAATGGAGGTCGGAAAGGGAATTTGTATGCCCTCAATCTGGGGTTACATGCAGTTGTGTTCCACCACATGGTTGTTGGGAATGGAACCCAGGTCCTCTGGAGGAGCAGCTAATGTACTAAAGCAATGGACCATCTCCCCAGTCCAATGATAGACTTCTTTTCAGAGTTAAATGAAGTTTGAAGTAGGAATGGGATTGAGCTAGAATAGAATGCCTCATCTCCAGTCCTAAATGAGAGAAACATGTAATTTTTTAAACGATTATATTTTATTTAAATCATGTGTATATGTGTGCGACTGTGGGTATGTGTAACTGAGTGCAGTTGATCCTAGAGGCCTAAAGAAGGCATCAGATCTCCTGGAGCTGACGTTACAGGTAGTTATGGGCTGCCTGATGCAGGTACTGGGAACTGAACTGGGTCCTATGAAAAAGCAGCAAATGTTCTAACCAAGAAACTCTGTGGTGGTGTGAGTAAGATTGACCCTCATAGGCTCTTATATTTGAATGTTTAGTCACCATGGAGTTGTACTATTTTAAAGAACTAAAAGAATTAGGAGGGGGAATGGGAAGGGAAGGTGGTCGGGGGGCATGAGACGGTGAGAGAGAGGGAAGGAGGGAGGGAGGGAGAGGTAACTGGGATCGATATGTAAAATGAAAATTAAAAAATAAAAAAAAACAAGAATTAGGAGGGGTAGCCCTGTTGGAAGAGCTACAACATTGGAGATGGGCACTGCAGTTTCAAAAGCCCATGCCAAACCAACAGTCTCTCTTTGTCTTTTCTGCCTAAAGATAAGGATATAGAACTCTCAGCTACTTCTCCAGCACCATGTCTGCCTGGGTGACACCATACTCCCCACCATGATGATAATGAACTTACCTCTGAAACTGTAAGCAAGCCCTCGCCTAAATATTTCTTTTATAAGAATTGCTTTGGTCATGGTGTCTCTTTAGAGCAACAGAACTGTGATTAAGGCATCATCCATCCAGCTCCACATATTTTTGTCATTTCTCACTTTTTTTGGGAAGCCACTTACTTACACATCCTGCTTACTCTGTTAATATTATGTCCTACTCAGGTCTCTGGGGGAGCTCAAGAGAAGATGGTTATAGTTTTCCTTGATTACCAGACCTAGAAAGGAAACTCACTAATGAAATATAAAGTATATAAAGTTAAAGACATTAAAAATAATTGGATAATGCAAATTAGAATTGAAAGACCCACAGAGTGTGGATCCTCACGCCCCAACTCAGGAAAGGCACCCCCCCAATCACTCATGAGAAGCGGTCTTGATGCAAAAGCATGAGGTCTTTTATGTTCCAAGTGGACTGGGGTCCACAGCCATAGTCCATGTGGGGGTAGAGGACTGGGAACCCTGGGTACAGACTTGAGACAGCTTTTATAGGGTTGCAACAAAGCCCAGGCATTGTAAACCAATCATCTCATATATCCAAGCCCGCG
Source organism: Cricetiscus sungorus (assembly GCA_030556225.1). Classification (NCBI taxonomy): domain Eukaryota; kingdom Metazoa; phylum Chordata; class Mammalia; order Rodentia; family Cricetidae; genus Cricetiscus; species Cricetiscus sungorus. Next base: position 55,799,808 of record JANBXA010000740.1, read on the forward strand.
CTTAGCCCAGGAAGTCTGCTTTTGCACGGGCTTCTGGGTGGGGTGACAAGGCTCATTTCCTGTGTTCACTCATTCACAGGTGCTGTCATAAACAGCCCTGTCGTAAACAGTCAAGAATGTGACATTTTGCCTACTCACTGCTAGGGGACAGGGTCTGGGATTTAAACTTCCAGCTTCTTGGGGTCAGTGGAGAGTTAGGCTAAATTTTTCCATCCTTACAGAATCAAAAGTCAATTAAGTACAAGACTTTGAATTCACCAAGATAGGATAGATAATGAAGTATTTTCTCTGGATTTGTCAAAATGCAAGTGGACTAGTTTTTCCCAGCCGGTCGGTCTGGTCCCACCTCCACTCCAGCCCCCAATAACACACACTGAGACTCTGTATTTGATACAAGCTGTTGGCCAGTTATTATCATTGTTTATCGGCTAGCTCTGTCTTAATGATTAACCCATTTCTACTTATCTAAGTATTTCCACGTGGTCATCTTATCAGAGAGTGGTGGGCCCGCATCTGCTCTCTCCAGGCTCTATACGCTGACTCCTCCTTCCTCCTTCCTCTTTCCTCCTTGACTCCTAGCCCTGCCTATCATGCTTTCCCATTGGCCCACAGTTCTTTATTTACAGAATAACATCTCCCATCATCTCCTCTTTTCTGTCTAAAATAAAAGAAGGGTTTTAACCTTAATATAGCAAAATATACCATATAACAGTTATCAAATAAGAATCACAGTTAACAATATTTAGTCCATTAACATTTAGTAAGACTTAAGGAAAATATTCTATCATCTATCCTATCTTTGTGAGTCTAAAGTCTTATATGTAACTTATCTTTAATCCTAACTAAGGAAAACTATAACCATAACTATCTGTCTTTAACTCCTTTAAAGACCATAAAAAGATAATATATAAACTCTAGAAATGACAAAGACAACTCACTGCCTAGTCAGTCAATAACATCTCCCATCACTAGGTATTTTCTTTGAATTTGTTAAATGCAAATGGACTAGATAATTTCTCTGAATTTGTCAAATGCAAATGGATTAGGCATTGTTGATGAATTTATTGCCTGTATATATTGTATATACATATTGTACTCATTGTATATAGTTTATTTATGTTAGTTATAACCTTTTTATATTAGACAAAAATTGGTATTGTGGAGTTATATTATTTATGATTTATGAAAACTTGCCTGAGAATTCAGAAAGCAAAGTCATCCACAAGCTATAGAGTCCAGGCAGTGGTGATCACACCCTTAACACACTCAGGATTAAGATGCAGAGGGATCTACGTTAGTTCAAATCTACACGGACTATACAAAATTGATCTAGTCCTAAAAGAAACAGCTTACACAAGGTGATTCTATCAATAGATAACTTTAATTCCAAAATTAGCAAGGTGGAGATAGGAGGATATGGCTGGGCAGAGAAGGGAGGAAACAGGAGCTGAAAGCCTTTTGCCTCTGAGGTTTTGTGGAGATAGGATTGCCATTTCAGCTGGAGAGAGGTAAGATCTATGTGCTTGGCTACTTTTGCTTCTCTAATCTTCAGCTTGAAGTTTGGTCTCCAATATCAGTCTCTGGGCTTTTATTTTTCATGTTTCATGTTTACAAGTTCATATATACATGCTTCATGTATATATGTATATACATGTGTCTATATGTATATATGCATATATGTGTATCTATATATGTGTATATATGTGTGTGTGTATGTATGTATGTATCTATCTATCTATACTAATATTTTTTTCTTGATGACCCTGCTGTTTTTGTTTGGTTGCTTTAGGTTTCACTCAGGCCACTTTGCATTGGAAACCCAACAAAAGGGATACGCCCTGGGAGATGCTATTTTTCCTTTTCCCAGTAGTCATTAGTTTCCTGTAGTTCTTCTTCTAGACATGGGACCTTGCAAAAAAAATCCCCTTTATTGTTAACATGTCCATTGATAGTGCCATTGTTCTGGTCAAGTTTATGAAGCCACTTCTAGGAGAGACTGTTTTGCAGCAGACTTTCTGGTACTTTGTCTCTTACAGTCTCCCTAACCTTTCTTCTACGATGGTACCTGAGTCGAAGATACAGGAGCTGTATGTAGATGCAATTATGGGTCTGGGCATCCCTGATTTGGTGATATCCATAGTGTTGCCAGTTGTGGCTTTTTATGATGGTCTACTTTTGCTGTAACAAGTGGCTTCTTAGAAAGGAGGCTGGTTACCACCCTTCTGTGAGGGTATAAAGATAAGACTTTGAATTTTATAAGTACTTAATGATGGTCTAGCCATGTAATGATAGTAGAATCTTTTCAAAGGTCCATAACCTCACTAGCATCAAGAAGCTGGCTAAGGTTCTAGTGCCAGTTATAATTTCTCTCCTACTGACATTTGTGGGTAGTAATTGCATAAATGCCACTTCTCTCTCCCTCTCTCTCTCTCTCTCATACATACACACACACACACACACACACACACACACACACACACACAGAGGCTGTTAATTGCTATGATCCATGTATAGAATGGATAGGGTTGTATATATACTTCCCTCCTTTGTAAATTTATGTACTATTTTCTGGAACCACCAAGGCTAGAGCACAGGGTGTAAAGTGGATTTCAGGTTAGATTCAGAGTGATTCTTTTATGTCCGTGTCTACAGTTTGTGGTATCTTCAGCAACACGGGCTCATCATCAAGCCCTGAGAGGAAACCACTTGCTAGATCAACAAACTTCATTGCTTAGAGAATCATTTAGATTGCCCTGACCAATGATTTTTAAAAGGCATGTCTCATGCCTGATCCTCATTTAGCAATCACAACAATTGAGCTCTTATATTGACCATTCATTTTGTGGCTGTCAAGCCATAGTTCATTATCCATTTCTGTGGTAGTTTCCTTTCCAAGAACACAGTATGCTAAAAAGGATGAGCTGCATTTGCACTTTTGGAATTTTATCTCATGATACATATTACTGCGAATTATTTAGATTTATTCATGGACTATCAAGTATAATGGCTGTGGAATACGACTTTATATACTTCTTTTTAATTATTTCACTACTGAATGGCTTGTGGCAGCCTGTGAAGTTTGAAGACAATGTAAATAACAGTTGTTCCAATCATTTGTGTATTTTTTTTAAAAAAAATAACAGTAGTAACTTATATTTTTTAATGACACACTACTGAGGATGGGGACCAATAGGCATATGTAACATTTAATTGAAACATTTTAAAAGACTCAGAAATCTAGAGACAATATCTTAAACTTAAAGGGACAGTGATAACTTTGGCATCATCTCTGATTCATTTCCACCCATCAATCAGTGGCATTGCATTACGTGGTTATACAAGAAGAAAATTCTCTCAGAGTCAGGACAGATTCATGCACTTTGCACTTGTTTTTTTAGATTCGTAATTTATGTCCAGCCTTTCTAAAGTACAATCACACAAGACACCACAGTCACCTTTCCTTCTAGCTTTTCACAGTTATGTAACCATGTCCTCTGAAATTGAAGCACTCCAACCTGCAGGATCCTGTTTCAGCAGAAAGGTAAACAACTCAAAATAGATACAAGAGTGTCTGAAAGTGACCAGATTTACTAGGCCTGATCTTCCCAAGAATAAAGAAGCCAAGCTGCTGGGAGTCACTCTCTATGAAGCCAAGCTGCAAGGAAGGCTGAGACCAGCCCAGCTCACAGGAATAAGCCAAGCTTAACTGATTGACTTGGAAGAACAGTGTCTCCAACCTGTGGGGCTTCCTGTAGTCTGAGCACTGTGCTCCAGGTTCCCTGCATTTGTGAGCTGTTGCCAATGCTGGAGTGGCCTCTGGAGATACAAGTGTTCTAGATTCATTTCTGTTCCTGGGAGTAACCCCTCTCCAGAACTCCTGTAATTAATACTGCAGACGCCAAACCCCAATAAAACACTTTGCTTCATCATGTGGACTTGTGTGATATACATCCTTTCATCTGTTATGGGCTCCCTATAATTTGTCCAATACAGTCTTAGAATTAAGGATGTGCAATAATTATTACTTCCAAAGATCCATTAGACACTCACTCCTCAAACATCTGAGACAATAGCCAAAACTTAGTTTCTCTTGTTGTGAGTGCCTATGTCCAGCAGCCATGCTGTTATCATCTTATTTAGGAGGAATCGGTTTATGTTACTTTTATTCCCAAGAGATCTCATTTTCTCCAATCTCAGAGAATATCTTTTCACCACCATATTCTTGGGGAGATAAAATTTAGTACATATTACACATTGCATTTGGCTTGAAAATTACTTTGTCTGGACACCTATCCCTAAAATACTAATAGAAACTGCTAAGCATTAAAAATTGCAGCTGGAAGGTGCACACCTTTAATCCCAGCACTCTGGAGGCAGAGGCAGATGGATCTCTGTGAGTTTGAGGCCAGCTATACAGAGAACCCCTGTCTCAGAAAAAAAAATGCAATATCGTGTCCTACCTAGTGTATTTTGTGGAAAATCATCACTTTGCAACACAATCTGGTCATTTGGGTGATACTCTCAAACACATATAAAAGACATATATTTTCTAATTAATTATTAAATTATTATATGAATTTATTCTCCTGGTGAAAGTGTTAACCAAAAGAATTAATGTTTTGCATTGCTTCTTATTGATCATGTTGTATTGATAAGTCAGTACATAAACTATATACCTAGACAGACATTTATTTCTATGGGTATTTTTTTAGCTTAGGGGGTAATTTTTTTTTCTGTGTAAAAGCCCTGGCTGTCCTGGAACTTGATCAATCTCACAGAGATCTTCCTGTCTCTGCCACCCAAGTTCTGGTATTCCTCCACTGCCTGGTATATGGTCATATTTTAAAGAATAAGATTTAGAACAAAATGATTTACACAAGTGAAGTAAATGTAACATTTGCTGAAAAAAAATGAAATAGCTCCTATATTTTTTCATCTAGTGATATAATCGAATTGTAGTAAAACTATAACACTCTCAATAAGTTCAGTTTCTGTCACCTAATTAGCTGTCAGATGAATGTCAGATGAAGAGTTGGAGGAATATTAGAAAGTATGTAATTCTTGGAGTCTCCTACAGGCACATTTGTACTTCCTTTTCAGATTGTGTTCTACACATCTGATGTATTCCGTGTGTATGTGTGTATGCAGGGAGGGGGGAAGGAGGGAGGGGGAGGGAGGGAGGAAGAGAGGGGGAGAGACAGGGAGACAGAGAGAGAGAGAGAGAGAGAGAGAGAGAGAGAGAGAGAGAGAGAGAGAGAGAGAGAGAGAGAGAGAAGTGTTCATGTGCTTTTGAGTTTCTGAACTGCAACTCTAAGGCAAAATAGAGCTTTTAATCCCCAAGTCCCCAAGTTGGTTTCAGTCATGGTGTTTTTCATAACAGTAGAAGCCTAGTAAGTAAAATGAAGCTGTGGAGATTGTTCTATGAGTTGCATCTTCCATGATGTTTAATACTTCAAATGCACGAATACTAAAAATGATATCAGAATGTGTGCTTGTCATCAAGCTATAGACACTTCAAACTTACTGAAACTCTTAATTTTGTATGAAGAATACTTTAAATGTTGATTAGAATTGCATAGCTTTCTGTGGCTATGATATGTATAGATGACATTTACATAAAATGTGCTAGCAAAGGCTGAATTTGGGCTATGGTGATGTTACATTATCTCAGGGAAAAGTGAACCGTTATATCCACCACCACCATTGCTTTATGGTGAAGACCAAAGTGAATTCAGCCAATTATATGGAAACAAGTTTCTTTAAACACCAATTTGAAAGTGTTGTATTATTTTTCTTGGGTACTGCAACATGCATTTTTCTCAGCATTGAAAAGTTTGGATTTTACAGTGGATTGTGATGCTTATCATTAAGAATAATGAATGTTAACAAATGGAGTTTGTATGTTATTTTTCAAATAAGCGCAAATATTACCTTGAAAAAAATTTCACCCTTATTTACTACTTCAGATGGTGTAAGGATAAATGTGATACTTAGATGCAATAATAAGAAGTTTGGTTTATTAGCTTACATTTCAAATATTATAAGTAACAAAACTTTCTGCATTTGTATATTTAAATACGACAATGTCTACAGGATTCTCTACCTCCACAACCCATAATTCTTCAGAATTTTATTTCTATAATACAAGACTGTAAGTGAACCAACAATGAATAAGTTTTTGCATTGTTGACCCATTTGCAATAATTAAATTGTTTGCCCAACTTCTGTCTCATTCAATTCTTTCAGACTATGTTTTCCATGTATTCAATCAGTGACCAAAACTGAAGAATATGATGTGTTTCTGACTGATGTTATGCTCAGGTTTGTTAAAGGTATCACATACAACCAAAAGGAGCCTTCCATAATGAAAGGTTGTTTATTTATTTATTGTATTTGAGTCTGGATTTCTCTGTGTAGACTTGGCTGTCCTGGAATTTGCTTTGTAGACCAGGCTGGAATGAACTCATTGAGCTCTTCATGCCTCTGACTTCTAAGTATTGTGATTAAAGGCATGTTGACAATTATGCTGCCCATAAAGGATTTTCCCCTTATCTCTTAGTTCATAATGTATTGCATCTCACAGGTACTTTCTAAACTAACTTCAGATTGGATCCAAGAAGAGTAATCTTTGACAAATGAGCCATTAGAAAACATAGACTGTTTTTGTGACTGAAAACTCTTCTACCATGTGAAGAAAGCAAAAATAACTTGCCATAGGCAGAAAACAAATCCCTGGCCAGTTCAAATGACAGACAATTTAGTGAATCTTAATTGTTGTGGTTGATGTTTGCAAATCCATGACTTGCACAGCTGAGACCTGAAAAAAATCCCCACTGAGCATCCTATAAAGAACTATGTGGACCCCATTGCCCAGCCTCTGCCAAAGATCCGCCTATCCACATGGGATCACCCTAAATCCCTGCCTGCCTGATCTTTGACCCCCATCTTCGAGGGCCTCTTCCAGAGGTGAGTCTGGGACCAGTTCAGCTCGAATGCACACACATACACACACACACACACACACACACACACACACACACACACACACACACACACACACACACCTTCCCTGGAAACTCCCTGGGTTAGCCCCAAATCTCGCTCACCCCTATATCCTGTCACCCAGAGAGAACAGTCCTAGCACGCTGATCCACAACCACCTCCAACACCCACAACCTGCCCTCCCCCCCACCCTGCGCCCTACTGATCCCACTGTTCCACAGCTCTTGTTGAGTACTGGGCCAGAGAGCTGGTCCAACAACCCCCCCTACCCACCCACCTCCAAGTAACTTCCCGAATCGGTTCTGAGCACACTAGACATGCCTATCCACGCTGGACCACCCTGAGACCCTGCCTGCCTGATCTTTATTTCCATCGACGATCCCTGCCAGAGAGAGGCCTCTACCAGAGACACTCTATCCACGTTGAGAACACACTAAGTCCCCAACTGCCTGATTTTTTGTTTTGTTTTGTTTTGCTTTGCTTTTTTACATATTGATCCCAGTTCCCCTCTCCCTCCCTCCCTTCCTCCTTCACTCCTTCCCTCCTTCCCTCTCTCACATCCTCCCTTCCCACCCCCCACCCCCAGCACACCACATATAGGGTGATGCCTTCCAGGAGGGGGTCATCTAAATCTGTCAAGTCATTTGGAGTAGGGACTAGGCCTTCTCTCTTGTATCTAGTTAAAGGAGAATCCCTCCAAGGGGGATGTTCCCCCCAAAGTCCTTTTGTGCACCTAGGATACATCCTGGTTCCACTGTCCAATGTCCCTTAGACTGCCAAGCCTTCTGAGCTCAGACCCATGTGCAGGGGGTCTGAGTCAGTCCCATGCTGGATTCCCAGCTATCAGTCTGGGGGCCCATTAGCTCCTCCTTGTTCAGGTCAGCAGTCTCTATGTGTTTCTTTCTGTAGCCTGGTCTTGTCCTCCCTAGCTGCATATTCGGCTCAGTGTTTAGTTGTGGGTGTTTGCTTCTGTTTCCACCAGCTACTAGATGAGGGTTCTATGATGGTAGATAAGTTAACCATCAATCTCATAATCAGGGAAGGGCATTTATGGTAGCCTTTCCATTGTTGCTCAAATAATTAGGGTCAGGCTTGTAGGTTTCTAGACATTTCCATAGAGTCAATTTTCTCTTGAAACCTATAATGGCTACCTTTTTAATGTGCTCTCTCTCTCTCTCTCCTCTCTCTCGCTCTCTCTCTCTCTCTCTCTCTCTCTCGCTCTCTCTCTCCTTTCATCTATTCCTCCCCTGACTCAATCTTCCTAGTCCCATGTGCTTTCCTCTCCTCCCATTGTCTTTCTCATAATTCCCTCTTCACTCACTGTCCCCCCACTCCCCATATGCTCTAGAGATCTTGTCCCCTTCCCCTTCTGTGAGGGACCATATATGAATCTCTTAGAATGCTCCTTGTATCCTAGTTTCTCTGTCAGTGTGATTTATAGGCTAGTGATACTTTGCTCTATGTCTAAACTCCATAATTGAGTGAATATATTCCATGTTCCTCTTTTTGTGACTGGGTTACCTCATTCAGGATGGTTTCTTCAAGTTCCATCCACTTGCCTGCGAATTTCAAGATTCCATTGTTTTTTTCGGCAGAGTAGTATTATATCATGTAAATGTGCCACATCTTCTTTATCCATTCTTCAGTTGAGGGGCATCTAGGTTGCTTCCAGTTTCTTGCTATTACAAATAATGCTGCTATGAACATAGTTGAGTACATGTCTTTGTTGCATGGATGTGGATCATTTGGGTATATACTTAAGAGGGGGATTACCAGGCCCTGTGGTAGACTGATTCCCATTTTCCTGAGGAACCGTCTTACTGATCCCCAAAACGGTTGTACAAGTTTGCATTCCCACGAGCAGTGGAGAAGCATTACCCTTTCTCCACATCCTCTTCAGCATAAGTTGTCATTGGTGTTTCTAATTTTAGCCATTCTGGCAGGAGTAAAATGGTTTTCATTTCCTCTATTGAGAATTCTCTCTTCAGTTCTGTGCCCCATTTTTGAATAGGGTTATTTAGTGTTTTGGTAACTAGTTTCATGAGTTCATTGTCTATTATAAAGATCAGCCCTCTGTCAGGGGTAGGATTGGTGAAGATGATCTTTTCCCTTCAGTCTTTGGGCTGCCGTTTGGTCTTGTCAACTGTGTCATTTGCCTTACAGAAGCTTCTCAGTTTGAGGAGGTCCCATTTATTAATTGTCAATCTCAGTGTCAGTGCTACTAGAGTTATGTTCAGGAAGTGTACCAATTTGTTCAAGGATACCTCCCACTTTCTCTTCTAAGAGATTCAGTTTGGCTGGGTTTTGAGGTCCTTGATCCATTTGGACTTGAGTTTTTTTTGCATGGTGATACACATGGGTCTATCTGCAGTCTTCTACACACTATCATCCAGTTGTGCCAGCATCATTTGTTGAAGATGCTTTCCTCTTCCCATTGTATACTTTTAGCTGGTTTGTCAAAAATCAGGTGTTCATAGGTATGTGGATTAATGTCAGGATTTTCCATTCAATTACATTGGTCTACCTGTCTATTTTTGTGCCAATATGGGGCTGTTTTCAGGACTATACCTCTGTAGTAGAGCTGAAGTCGGAAATGGAGATGCCTCCTGAAGTTCCTTTATTGTTCAGGGTTGTTTTGGCTACCCTGGGTTTTTTGTTTTTTCATATAAAGTTGATTATTATCCTTTCAAGGTCAGTGAACAATTATGCTGGGATTTTAATGGGGATTGCATTGAATTTGTAGATAGCTTTTGATAAGATTGGTATTTTTACTAACTTTATCCTACCTAAGCATGGGAGATCTTTCCATTTTTGATATCTTCTTTAATTTCTTTCTTTAAAGATACAAAGTTCTTGGTATATAGGTCTTTCACTTGTTTGGTAAGAGTTACCCCAAGATACTTTATGTTGTTTTTTACTATTGTAAAGGGTGATGTTTCTCTGATTACTTTCTCAGCCCCTTTGTCATTTCTATGTATATAGTAGGGATACTGGATTTTTTGAGTTTATGTTATATCCTGCTAGTTTGTTGAAGGTTTTTATCAGCTGTAGGATTTCCCTGGTATAGTTTTTTGGGGTCGCTTATGTAAACTATCATATCATCTGCAAATAGTGACAGTTTGACTTCTGTCAATTGGAATTGGATCTCCTTGATCTCCTTTTGTTGTCTTATAGCTTTAGCTAGAACTTCAAGTGCAATGTTGAAGAGATATAGAAAGAAAGGGCAGCCTTGTCTTGTTCCTGATTTTATGCTTCTCTTCATTCAGTTTGATGTTGGCTGTTGGTTTACTGTATATTGCTCTTATTATGTTTAGGTATGTTCCTGTTATTCCTGCTCTCTCCAAGACATTTATCATGAAAGGGGTGTTAAATTTTGTCAAAGGCTTTTTCAGCATCTAGGGAGATAATCATGTTTTTTTTTTTCAGTGTGTTTATATGGTGGATCACATTGATAGATTTTTGTATGTTGAACCATCCCTGCAATCCAGGGATGAAGCCTACTTGGTCATAGTGGATGATTTCTCTGATGCGTTCTTGGATTCAATTTGCCAGTATTTTATTGAGTATTTTTGCATGTGAGATATTGCTTTGTAGTTCTCTTTCTTTGTTGTGACTTTGTGTGGCTTGGATACCAAGGTGATTGTGGCCTCAAAAAATGAGTTTGGTAATGAACCTTCTGTTTCTATTGTGTGGAACAATTTTAGAAGTATAGGTATTAGCTCTTCTTTGAATTTCTGGTAGAATTCTCCACTGATCTGGGAGGCTTTTGATGAATGCCTCTATTTCATTAGGGGTTATAGGTCGATTTAAGTTGCTTATCTGTTATTGATTTAATTTTAGTAAGTGACAGTTATTCAGAAATTTGTTCATTTTTTTTGAATTTTCAAATTTTGTGGAGTACACGTTTTCAAAGTATGACCTGAAAATTGTGTCTGGATTTCTTCAGTGTCTGTTGTTATCTTCCCCTTTTCGTTTCTAATTTTGTTAATTTTCGCATGTTCTCTCTCTCTGTTTTTTTTGTTAGTCTAGATAAAGGTTTGTCTATCTTTTTGATTTTCTCAAAAAACCAACTCTTTGTTGCATTGATATTTTTGTATTGTTTTCCTGGTTTCTACTTTATTGATTTCAGCCCTCAAATTGATTATTTCCTGGAGTCTACTCCTCTGGGGTGAGTTTCTTCTTTTTGTTCTAAGGCTTTCAGTTGTTCTGTTCATTCTCTAATATGATTATCCTCATATGCACACTTAGTGCAATAAACTTCCCTCATAGCACTGCTTTCAAGATGTCCCATAAGTTCGGGTATGTTGTGTCCTCATTCTCATTGAATTCTAGGGGAAGTCCTTAATTTCTTTATTTCTTCTTTGATTCAAGTATAGTGCAATTGCCCGTTGTTCAGTTTCCATGAATTTGTAGGGTTTCTGCGATTTGTGTTGTTGTTGAATTCCAACTTTAAAGCATGGTGAGCTGATAATACAAGGGACTATTCCAATTTTTTTGTATCTTGTGAGGTTTGTTATGTCACCTAGTATGTGGTCGATTTTAGAGAAGGTTCCATGTGGAGCAGAGAAGGTATATTCTTTTGTGTTTGGTTGGTATATTCTACAGATGTCTGTTAAACCCAATTGAGACATAACTTCTGTTAGTTCTTTTGTTTCTTTGTTAAGTGACTGTCTGGTGATCCTGTCTAGTGGTGAGAGTGGGGTGTTGACACCTCCCACAATGAGTGTGTGAGGTTTTGTGTGTGTGTGTGTGTGTGTGTGTGTGAGCTTTGAGTTTTAGTAGTGTTTCTTTTATGGATGTGGGTACCTTTGTATTTGGGGCTTAGATGTTCAGAAGTGAGACTTTTTGCTGATAGATTTCTCCTGTGATGAATTCAAAATGACTGTCTTCATCTCTTTTGATTGATTTTGGTTTGAAGTCTAACTTGTTAGATATTAGGATAGCTACACCTGCTTGTTTCTTGGGTCCATTTGAATGAAAGATATTTTCCCAACCCTTTGCCCTGAGGTAATATCTGTCTTTGAAGTTTAGATTTGTTTCTTGTATGCAGCTGAAGGATGGATACTGTCTTTGTATCCATTCTGTTAGCCTGTGTCTTTTTATAGACAAGTTAAGACCATTAATGTTGAGGGAGAGTAAGGACCATTGATTATTGATGCTTGTTTGTTTTAGATTTGTTGTTGCAAGTGGTATTGTGGTACTGTGAATATATTTGCCCTAACCCTTGGGTTCTGGTGAAGTGATATTATGTCTTTGTGAGTGTAGTTAAGTTCCTTGGGTAGGAGTTTTCCTTCCAGAACTTTCTGTGGGGCTCGATTTGTAGATACGTACTGTGAAAATCTGGCTTTGTCATTAAATATCTTGTTTTCTCTGTCTATAGTGATTGAGAGTTTCGCTGGGTATAGTAGCCTGGTCTGGCATCTGTGGACTCTTAGTACTTATAGAACATCTATCTAGGACCTTCTGGCCTTTAGAGTTTCCATGGAGAAGTCAGGTGTCTGCCTTTATATGTTACCTGGCCTTTTTTCTTCGCTGCTCTTGATATTCTTTCTTTATTATGTATGTTAGGTATTTTGATTAGTATGTGTTGAGGAGTCTTGTTTCTTTGGTCCAGTCTATTTGGTGTTTAGTATGCTTCTTGTACTTTCATGGGCATGTCCTTCTTCAGATTGAGAAAGTTTTCTTCAATGATTTTGTTGAATATGTTTTTTGCACCTTTGAGCTGGGCTTCTTTGCCTTCTTTTATGCCTATTATTCTTAGGTTTGGCCTTTTCACAGTGTCCCACATTTCCTGGATGTTTTGTGTTAAGGATTTGTTGGACTTAAGATTTTCTTTGGTCGATAAATCTATTTCCTCTAATCCTTTATCTTCAGCACCTGAGATTCTCTCTTCCATCTCTTGTATTCTGTGGTGGTTATGCTTTTGTCTATAGTTCCCGATCATTTGCCCAGTTCTTCTATTTCCAACATTCCTTCAGTTTGTGTTTTCTTTATTGTTTCTCAGTTTTCAAGTCTTGAACTGTTTCCTTCACCTGTTTGTTTTTTCTTAGCTTTCCTTACTTTCTTTAAGAGATTTGTTCATTTCTTGCATTTTTGCATGGTCTTTTTCTCTATTTCTTTCAATATTTGTTTGTTTTTTTTTCCTTTTCATTAAAGGATTTTCTCATATCATCTTTGAGGGCCTCTGTTATTTTTATGAAAATATTTTTTAAGTCGTCATTCTCTTCTGCTTCATCTGCTTTAGTGTGTTCAGGTCTAGTTGGTGTAGAGTCTCTAGATTCTGGTGGTGTCATGCTTGCCTTTCTATTGTTAGGTGTTTTCTTGTATTGGTGTCTTCCCATTGCTTTTTCCAGTTGGTGCAGGTGGGATCTCTCCCTCTCTACACTACTTCCCCGGTGGGCTTAGGTGGGTCAGAGGTTTGATGTCTGGGTGGTTCAAACTCTCTAGGAGGTCTCTCCTCAGGCAACAGCCCAGCAATAGGGGAGGTCAAAGATCAGGCAGGTGGGGATTCAGGGTGGTACCGCATCTGAATAGGCTGGTCTAGTGTGCTCAGAGCGGATCCAGGAAGTTCCCCGGAGGTGGCATGATTGTTGGACCTGCTGTCTGGTCCAGTGCTAACCAGAGCAGTGGGGCAGTGGGTTAGATGGGGCATAGGGTAGGGGGAAGACAGGTTTTGGGTGGTGGGCTTTGTGGATCAGAGTACTAGGAGTGTTCTGGTTGGGGACAGGATATAGGGGAGGGCGAGCGTCACGCCTAACCCAGGGAATTTCCAGGGAAGATTGTGGGAGAGGTGGGCTATTCAACCTGAACTGATCCCAGATTCACCTCCGGCAGAGGTAGGGGTCAAAGATCAGGTAGGCGGGGACTCAGTGTAGACCCACTTGGATAGGTGGGTCTCCAACAGAGGCCCAGCGATGGGGATCCATGTTTGTCATTTTTATATTGTTGAACCCTAATTCCAGGGTCCTGGTGGGCCAGTGGGAGAGCCCTGTGACACAAACACCAAAACCAGGAGATGCAACAAGCAAGAGGTGTATTGAACGAGTGCACTCGGGTGACAGCAATCTCGGAGAATGCTGCACACCCCCCAAAGGGTTCAGGCTTCTTTTTATAGAGATAAATTGCAAATCAGCATACATGCATAGGGCACAAGGTGATTTATTACAAAGTATAATCTCATGTTTGAGAGACCACCCAAGTATGACCTGTTCTTATTCAAAGGATAAACCATAGAATGACTTGGAAAGACCCCAGACTGTCCGTTGGCCAGGAGTGACCCAAACAATGCTGTTCATCTGGGACCATTTGTTCTAGTGTTGGGGGCCGTTTCCTTGTTGTGGGCCAAGACCTGGGAGAGACTTCACTTCAGTTATTTCACAAAAGATTGATATTCAGTTACTAGCCCTATTTAACAGAATCAGCCTAGCATAACCACTAGCCCCATCACCATAGTAACTTTCTTGTTCTCATATCTATTCTTTCCTCCCATGACAATATCCATTCTGCTTGCAAGAACTATTTTCCTGACCCTTTCCCACATCCTTGCTCTGCAAACTAAAATCTTTCAATACAAGAAGGATATTGATGTGTTTTGTGTCCTGTTCCTTTTCAGAATACTTATCAGTTCCGGGAAATGTGTGTGTGTGTGTGTGTGTGTGTGTGTGTGTGTGTGTGTGTGTGTGTGTGTGTGTTCTCTAGGTTTTCCTGCATAGAATTGTATCATCTGGAAATAAACAAATCTTGATTTCTTCGTTTCTCATTGTATCTGCTTCATCTTTCACTTGCTTTATTGCTCTTGCTAATATTCTAAGAGGTGAGACAAATGAACTTGTCTTGCTCCTGATTTTAGCAGAAACATTGTGAGTTTTATCTATTTTTAGGATGACTTTGATTGTGGGTTCCCTTTATATTGCCTTTATTATGTTGAAATATATCACCTCTATCCCTGTTCCCTCTAAGAAATTTATTATAAATAAATGATGTATTTTGTCAAAGGTCATTTGTGAATCAAATGTGGTGATCATCTTTCTATACTTTAGTCCATGTATGTATTTGTTTACATTTTTTAAATTTACATATGTAGACACTTTCATTCATCTCTGGGATGAAGCTGGCTTGAACATAATGCAAAATCTGTATTACTGAATTTTGCTTACAAGTATTTTATTAATAATTTTGGCATATATGTACATCAGAGATGTTGGTCTGTAATTTTCCTGTCGGTTGTTTTATTTTGATATCAGGATTAGAACATCTCTAAGTATCTTCTTGCTAATGTTTCCTGGATGTTTTTGAAGTTTGTCATTTTTCCAACTTGGAGGAAGTGCTACCTGCCATTTTCATACATTCATTCACCAACTTATATGTTGGATCAAACAGTATTCTGGAACAGAATATTAATTCATTGTCAATACAAGTTACTTTACTATGCATACTCAAAGGAAATATTGCTTCTTGCCTTTGAACCTAGTATGATCATGATTCGTCTAATGGTGGGACAAAATCTGATTCCAAATTGTCACAATTTAGAGCAAGCACATTGAGATCTAGAAAGTGCCATTTCTGAAAAAAAAAAAAATCTGAGTAACTTTAAAATTAAAAGTTTGATACAATATCATTTACTAACATGAAAAGAAGCAACTGGACAATTTAATTTTTCTGTGTAGATTCCCCCATGGTAGGTAGGCACTCACCTGGGCTTTCATCGATTCATTTTTTGTTTTAAGAACTTACCAAGTTGCCAGTCAGGCCTTAAATTCATTGTCATGCAGACCTTCCT
Organism: Cricetiscus sungorus; assembly: GCA_030556225.1. NCBI lineage: Eukaryota > Metazoa > Chordata > Mammalia > Rodentia > Cricetidae > Cricetiscus > Cricetiscus sungorus. The sequence goes on from JANBXA010000740.1 coordinate 55,815,589, forward strand.
GCCCTGGATCTCAAGCCAGGCCGGCTTGAACCTGAATTTCGAGGCACGGTTGGGATCGTTTCCGAGGCTCCACGAAGATGAGCCATCTTCAGGCCAGACACCAGAAGCAATACAGGTCCGGGAGGCCCCGTGGTTGCGACCACGGATTGGCCACGCCGGGAAGGCCCCGCCCCCCTGGGCGCGGCGGCCAATGAGCGTGCGGAGGACCGGCGGGCGAGCTCGCGGGCGGCAGTGAAGTTTCTCCTACGCGGCGGCCTGTGCTGCAGAGCCGGGAACGACGTGCGACGTGCGACGCGCGGGTCTCCTCAGAGCCATGTCTAGGCGGGAACCCGCAGCCAACGCTTCCTCCTCGGGCGTTGCTCCCCGGCGAAGCTCGACGGGGTCCCGCGGAGCCGAGCGGGCGGCGGTGGAGGAGCCGAGCCGGAGAGGCCGGGTCGGTAGCAGGGGGGCGGGCGGCGGCTGGAGAGAGCCTGCGGGTGCCACCGCCGAGGCCACGGCCGCCGCTGGCCGTCGCGAACCGCCGCTCTGCTTCGGGGTGAAGAACGACGTGGTGGGCGCGGTGATAGGTGAGCGTGGGCGAGCGGCGACGGGGCGACAGCAGCGCGGGGCGCAATTCTGCGGCGGGCAGAGGTGTATGCGGGAGAGAACCTCCTGAAAGACTCGCGCAGTGTCCGTGGTAAAGCAGGGTGCCACCGAGCGGGGCTTTCCGGTTGCCCGCACCGTCGAGGACGTTTTCACAGACCAGGGGTGCGGTAGTGTCAAGTCAGCCTTGGCTTTGCCTCTGGCTTTAGCCTAACTTGCTGTAAATTCAGCTGCGGAAAGCCTGCACGCTGGGTTACAGTTGCAGTTTTCAGCTTTTCTGAGATGCATTTACAGTGGTGGAAATGTTTCCCTAAGTCAGTATCCTGCGTTAATTCCTAGCTCCAATTACAGTTTCTTGTTCCCTGGGTCCTTGGAGTTAATATTTTTAGTTCTAAAAGCCTGCTTTGGGGTGTGTTTATTGTATGTTTTAAGACTGTTTACTAGAGTAGACAGATTCTATTTCCAGGGCCCGTGTTCAAAAAATCTTAACGAGATCCCCAATATTTGAGCAGGAATAGAAATTAGACCTGCTGCAAGAAGCAGTAAAGTGTAGGCATTGGAATACACACATTTCTTGTTGGGTATGCATATTTGTTTGTTCTCACTCTGGGCTCTGAACCCAGGGTGTACCAAATTATGAGGTGTAGACTCCACTACTGAGCTACACCCTTAGCCCTGCAACCTATATGGTTTATTCGTATGTGTGTGTGTTAAGATATGATAGTCTTATTTTCTCATCTACTTTTCTTCTTCTCCCTTCTCACTCTCTTTTCCTTCCTGTTGGTACTCAGGGTTGAACCCATAGCTGCATAAAGGTTTACACAAATGCATTACCCCTAATCCACTGCTACCCAGACTTACCTTATTTTCATACTTAGAAATAAATACATAGTGACACACGGAAGATTGTGTCCCAGCTCGTCCATCATTAGGACTATACCATTTCTCCTTTCTCCTTTCTCGTGTGCCTTCATATCGACACCTGGTACTGTTGGAGCCCTTTAGATCCTCAAGTAGAATTAAGACATTACAGTGTTTTGGGATTGGCTTAACTGTAGCTAGCATAAAACCCCCAGTCATCTGTTTCTTAGTATCTGACAGGATTTCCTTTTTAAGACTTTTTTTTTTTTCCTTTTTAGTTCCTTATTGTATGTCTCTCCCACTATTGTGTCTGCCCATTCTCCCTTGGTGATGTTCGAGTTGCTTCCAGCTTTTTTAGTTTGGTGATCAGCACCTCTGTGAGCACAGAAGTGCACATACTAGCCACCAAACTTCCAGTCGTTTTTATGTATGTACTCAGTCACAGGGATGCTGGATTAGTTGGCAGGACTTCTGTTTGGTTTTTGCCAGTCATACAAGTAGTTCACAGGTTTCCACTTTGACCAAATCCCTACTAAGGCATGTGTATTTGTTTCAAATGATAGCTATTCTAAAGGTAGTAGTATGGGTCCGTGGTAGAGTGTCGGGAGCGGTCTTTGCGGGTTCTGGGCTGCAATCGGAACCAGCCGAGCGGCCCCAAGTCCATACCTGAGTGGGGGAGTGTGGATGAGTGAAGGCTAGCTATAGATAATGAAGAAAGAGAGAATAAAGGTCAGGAGGGCAGATCAGTCAATACTGAAATGCCAGGAGCTAATTTTCACCACTCTTGTATACTTTAACCAAAAGCGGAACATAGTATCATGTGTATGGAACAAACAGACTTTTCTTCCTCCCTTATTCTAAGGGTTCAGTGACCACACCTTAACTCTAAATGTCTTGTTCCCTAGCCTTGAGGTCAGGAGTAGCCACACCTCAGATTCAGGTCTGTTGATATTTAGACTAAGACAACCAAAACATCCTTACTGTAGCCACACCTTTGACTTGTGACTTGCTGACAGCTTTGAACTCTGTCCTTGTGCCAACATGGAGTTCAGCCATCTTTATGGGCACCCACAATAGAGCACGTGTCTAGCATGCATAGAACTCTTGGTTCAATGCCAAGTACTGCATATTACTTTTTAAAAGAGAGAGATAAAGTTGGATGTGGTGATGTAGCCTTTAACCTCAGCCCTCTGGAGGTAGAACCAGACCTGGTCAGCATATTGAGTTCTGAGCAGGTTGTCACTATATAGTGAGACCCTTGTGTGGTGGCTGTTCTTGGTTGGCAACTTGACTATATCTGGAATAAGCTACAGCACAGAAATGGGAACACTTGTGATCCAGATCTTGAGTCAGAAAGGATTACTTAATTAATCTGGGCCACGCCTTCTGCTGGTAGCCTATATAAGGACAATGGAAGAAGAGAAGGTTTGTTCATTCTTTGCCTGCTTGCCTTCATCTTGTCAGGAGAGCCATTCCTTCATTGGCATTAGGATTCCAGCACATACAGAAGACCAGGTGAGACACCCAGCCTTGTGGAACTGAGCAACTACTAGATTCTGGAACTTTCCATTCACAGTTAGCCTTTCTCCAGTTCTTCCCCAGAGGGACCTACAGCCTTTTACAAGGTTAATTGCACACAGGAGGAAAGGAAACAATCAGACTTTGGGTACTGGTTCTGAATTGATGGTGATTCCAGGAGACATTGTGGCCCTCCAATTCAAGTAGGGGCTTATGGAGGTCAGGTGATTAATGGAGTTTTCACTGATGCCTGACTCATAATAAGTCCCCAAACTCACCATGTGGTTATTTTCCCAGTTTCAGAATGTACAATTGGGACAGGTACTTAGAAGTTGGCAGAATTCTCACATTGGTTCCAAGACCTGTGGAGTGAGAGCTGTTATGGTTGGAAAGGCAAATGAAGCCTTAAGAGTTGCCCCTGCCAAAGAAAATAGTGAAACAGTATCACATCCCTGAAGGAATTGCAGAAATTAGTGCCACCATCAAGGACTTGAAAAAGGCAGGCAGGGGTGATGGGTCCCACCACATCTCCCCTTAACTCTCCTATCTGCCCAGAGCAGAAGACAGGTGGATTATGGAGAATGACAGTTGACTACCAAAACCTCAGTCAGGTAGTAAATCTGATTGCAGCTGCTGTACCAGATGTGGTGTCCTTATTTGAGCAAATTAACTTGTCTCCTGGTACATGGTGTGCTGCTATTGATTTAGTAAGCACCTTTTTCTCAGTACCTGCCCATAAAGACCACCACAAGCAATTTGCTTTCAGTTGGCAAGCAAAGCAGTATACCTGTACAGTTTTGCCTTGGGGATATATTAATTCTCCAGCTCTGTATCATAACTTAGAAGGGATCTTGATTGGTTGTCTCTTCCACAAATTATCCCACTGGTGCACTACATTGATGACATTATGCTGATTAGATCAAGTGAGCAGGAGGTAGCAACCACTTTGAACCCATTGGTAACACATGTGTACCAGCAGATGGGAACTAAATCCAACCAAAATTCAAGGGCCTTCTACCTCAGTATAAGTTTTAGGCATTCAGTGGTGTAGGGGATGCAGAGATACTCTTTCCAAGGTGAAAGATAAATTACTGCACCTAGCTCCGCCCACCACCCAGAAAGAAATATAACATTTAGTGGGTCTATTTGGATTCTGGAGAGAGCACATTCCCCATTTGAGCATGTTACACTTCATTTGCCCTTATACTAAATGCCTGGAAAGCTGCTGGCTTTGTGTGGAGCGTGGAATAGAAGGCTCTTCAACACATTCAGGCTGGAGTGCAGGCCGCTTTACCACTTGGACCATATAATTCAGCAGACCCCATGATATTTGAGTTATCAGTGGCAGATAGGAATGCTGTTTGGAGCCTTTAGCAGGCCGTGTATGTGAATCACAGAAGAGACTGTTGGGATTTTGGAGCAAGGCTCTACCATCATCTGCAGTCTATTCTCCCTTTGCAAGACAGCCTTCTATTGGGCCTTAGTGTAAACTGAACATTTGACATTGGGCCACCAAGCCATAAAGTAGGATGCACACAGCGACAATCTATTAGCAAATGGAAGAGGTATATATGAGGTCAGGACCGAGCAGGTTCTGAAGACACTACAAGCCAGTAAGCAGCTCCCCTCCATGGCCTCTGCATCAGCCTCGGCCTCCAGGTTCCGGCCCTGTTTGAGTTCCTGTTCTGACTTCCTCCAATTATGGACTATGATGTGAAAGTGTAAGTCAAACAAATCTTAAAAAGAAAAGAAAAAATAAGAGGCAGTCTTTTTGTAGTTAGTCTGTTAGACACTTTAGAGATGTTGAATACCTTGTAGACTTAAATGTCAGATCCCTCACCTTCTGAATTTGTTTTATCAGAGATGATACCCAGGGGCTTAGGCTCGCTACTCAGGCAGGTGCTATACTGCTCAGCTGTTCTACATCCTACCTTGCCCACTTTCTAAAAAGCTGAAGGTATGGTGGCTCAGTGCTTGAAATTCCTCCACTTGGGCAAAGGCAGGAGGATTGCCTGGAGTTTAAGGCCAGTATGGGATGTATTGTGAGTTCAACCTGTGCTATAGTATGACTCACTGTCACAAAAATAAAATAAAATAAAAATAGATTTTAAAAAAGCCTGGGTTTTGCTATTGTTAGTAGTGGCTCCAATTTCTTCACATTGTCTTCAGTACAAATTGGATCCAATTGTTGTATGTGCTAGAATAGAATCTTTGAATCTCTATCTCCTACTACTCACACAAATGTGAAATGTCTGCTGAGTGTGGTGCTGCAGATCTTTAATCCCAGCACTTATGAGGCAGAAACAGGCAAATCTGTGAGTTCCAGGCCAACCTGATCTACAGGGCAAGTTCCAGCCAGGATCACACAGAGAAACTCTTTCTTGGAAAAACAAACAAACTAAACAAAAAAAAAAAAAAAAAAAAACAAATGTGAAATGCCATCCTCTTCCACCTTCCAAAACAAAAAGTATTTACTGCAACCTGAGAACCTTCCCTTGAATGATTTGGGGAAGAGCCACACAAAGGCCTTTGTGGGAACTACATAGACCTCTTTTACTGATTTCAGTTCATAATCATATATTTCTTTATTTTTAAAAACAGGTCGTGGTGGATCAAAGATTAGAGAAATCCAAAATACAACAAACACTAGAATACAGGTGAGTCATCTGTGTTTCTGAACCCTGAGAGGTAGCTCTTCATAAGGAGCACCTAACTCTAACATCTGCTTGGTGTTTAGCATGGTGAAGTAAATGGTCAGAGCTTTTCATAGAACTATTCTCTATAATTTGCCTGACTTGTTATCTTTTTGTAGGGTTTGTGACTCTTGGAAGTAAAAACTAAATATTTAAATACAATCTTCATTTAAAAACAATAACTGGAGGCTAGACAAATGACTCTGATTAAGAGCACGTGTTGCTCCTGCAGAGGGCCTAGGTTTGCTTCTCAGCACCCACAATCATCTGTAATTCCAATTCCAGGTGATCTGGTATCTCCTCTGACCTCCTTAGGCACCAGGCAGTGGTTGTTAATACCTTTATCCCAGCATTCAGATGACAGAGGCAGACAGATCTCTGATTTCAATACCAGCCTGTTCTACAGAGTAAGTTCCAGGGCAGCCAGGAGCTACACAGAGAAACCGTGCCTCAAAAAACAACATCAAAAAAAACCAAACAAATACAATAACAGCAAAACTAAAATACAAACAAAACCTTTGTAAAGGGGAGTTAGAGAGAAGTAATGGTAGATGGGCATGAACAAATTACATTGAAAAAGTACACTTTAAACATGGCCAAAGATTTTAAGAGCCAGAGGACCAGGAAGTATGCTGAGATTGGATCTCCTAGAAGTGACAGGGAAGTTACCCCTATTAAACCTTAATAGTAAGGCTGTCTGCTCTTTGAAGACTGTCATCTACTTACTGCCCAACATTTTCACATGTAGTTGTCTCTTTCTAGGCAACTTCTATTGAACTTCATCAGATGAGTCAAGTTATGACATGCTACAAGCATCTTACAATGGTTTCATTTTAGCACTTACCACAGAGTTGCATATATCTGTAGACCCTGGAGTTGAATAACCAGCCAAGACAACACTTGACATACAGTAGTTTCAAGATAAATATTTAATAAATACACATTTAAAGGTGTCATTTGCTAGACCTGGGGCTGTGGACCTATAGACTCATCTGCTCAAGAAGATCGTAAGTTCAAGGCCTGCCTAGGCTACAGTGTGAGTTCATAGCCAACCTGGGTAAATTAGCATGACTCTGCCTCAAAATAAAAAGTAAAAAGAGAGTTGGGAAATAGTTTGGTAATAGTGCACTTATGTGACATGTGTGAAGCCCTAGATGCAATCCTCAGTAGTGTACTATAAATTGTTACTTTTATATTCTATCATAGTTCTCATTACACTAGCCTTCTTGAAAACCTAAATCTACATGGCAGTGGTGGCACACATTTTCAATCCCAGTACTCAGGAGACAAAGGAAGACAGATCTCTTAGTTGAAGGGTGACCTGGTCTTTAGAGTGAGTTCCAGGACAGATGGGGCTACACAGAGAAACTCTGTCTCAAAAAACTAAACAAACAAACAAACAAACAAAAAACTATCTTCATCATTGTAAACATTTATAAATTAAGAGAATCCTTTTCATTTAAAAATTTACCTAACCTAACAGAAAAGAGTTGCCTATAGGCTACTCTACTCCAGTTGTATCGTTCTATAAGATATGACCCCCAAAGTACTATTTACAGGCTGGGGAACATCAACTCATAGTAATGTCACCTGTTGGGTGACATTAATAATTTAAAGGTATTTATTATTTGTGGTGGGGAGAACACAAACACCAGTGTGTGTGTGTGTGTGTGTGTGTGTGTGTGTGTGTGTGTGTGTGTGTGTGTAGTTCAAAACAAAACTTGTGTGGAGTTGATTCTCACCTGTCTTCAGTGGAATCTAAAGATTGAACTCAAGGCCAGGCTTGGGGGACAGGCACCTCTGACTATTGAGCCATCTACCAGTGCATTCTGAATTTAAGTTTTCAGATTATCATTGTTGCCCAGCAGGAGACAAACCCACGCGGGATACATAGGATCTCACTTGAACTGGACATGGGTTAGTAGTGAGGCCATGTTTACATTTTCTTACTGTCTGAAGTAGAGTGACTATCCAGCTTGATGAGGAGACTTCATCTTGATGAGGAGATTCACCTGTGCTTTTCCCTTTGCATCTAGGTAATAAAAGGAAATCCTGAGGCAGAAATCAAAATTTTTGGCAATAAAGCCATGCAAACAAAAGCAAAAACAGTGATAGATAATGTTGTTAAAAAACAACAAAATTACATTCCAGGACACAGAGTTGGTAAGTAACTTTTACAAATTTAAGTGCTTTTGTTTGTTGTTGTTATTGAGACAGATTCTCCCTATGTAGCCTTAGCTGGTCTGGAACTGTCTCTTGCCTTCCAAGTGCTGGGATTAAAGGCATGTACTACCATGCCAAGAATGCTCTAGAAATTTATTCCAATTTATTTATTTATTTATTTTTCTTTCATATATTACATCCTGGTCACAGTTTCCCCTCTCTCCACTCTTCCCAGTCCCTTCCCCAACCTTCCCTCTGTCCCAGATCCACTCCTCCATTTTCCTTAAGAAAAAAGTAGGTCTCCCAGGGATATCAACCAAACATGGCATAGCAAGTTATAATATGACTAGGCACAAACCCTCACATCAGGGCTGACAGGGCAACCCAGTAGGAGAAAAAGGGGCCCCAAAAGTAGGCAAAAAAGTCAGAGACAGCCCTCACACCCACAAGAATGCCAAGCAACATAACTGTAACATATGCAGAGGACTTAGGTCAAATCCACATAGACTCCCTGATTGCCACTTTAGTATCCGTGAGCCTGTATGAGCCACTGTGAGTCCTGGTTAGTTGATTATGTGGGCTGTGTTCTCCTGGTGTACTTGGTTCCTCTGGCTCCCACGATCCTTCCTTTCTCTCTTCTGTGGGATTCCTTGAACACTGCCTAATGTTTGGCTGTGGGTCTTCTTCCATCAGTTAATGATTATTATGCTAGACTCTGCTACATTATTATGTAGCAGAGTATCATTAGAAATCAGTTTATTGATTTTTTTCCTGACACATTTTTAAAGATGCTTTTTACCAGTGTTTTTACTGGTTTGGTTTTGTTCTGTGATACAAAGAATCCATATGTAGGACAAGGTGGTCTCAAACTCTCCACCCTCTTGCCTCAGCCTCCTGAGAAATGTGATACAAGTATATTTCACCCACACTGCTTGTGCTGTAAGCATCATGCTTGATTCCCTTCCTCAGACAAAGCTTCAGATTTCCCAGTTACACATTTTTTAAAAGTAAAAGGCCAGGTTACTTTGGCTTTTTAAAATTACATAATTTCAGTAAAGGTGCTTGACACCAAGAGTAACAAACTGACCTGAGTTCTATTCCCAGAATGCACTCAGTGGAAAGAGAAAACTACTTCCTACATGTTGTCCTCTAACATGTGCCCCATGGCATATTCAGGGGCACATGTGAGTGCACACATTGTGTAAATAAGCAAATAAATAAATTGATGAAATGAAATATACATAATACCCATGGCTACTTAACTATTATGGTAAGTCTAGTTTCATTTTAAGCCACGGGTAAGTTGAAATGAAAGAACTCTTTAACACATGCTTTAGTATTAAGAGTAAAGATTGGACATGTGTGTTTCTGCCTATATGTGTGTGCTCTAGCTTGTATTCAGAGGCCAACAGTAGATCTGAGTGCTCTCCACCTATCTTAAGGTCAGATCTTTCCTTTGAATCCAGACTTCACTGATTGGGCTACTCTAGTTAGCCAGCCTGCTCTGGAAAACCTCTCTGTCCACCTCTCTAGTACTATGATTCTAGGAGGCCCACCATGCCCACTTGGAACTGACATGGGGACAAGGAGTCCAAATATGGTCCTCATGCTTGCTTTGTGTTTTGCACAGAGGATCATCTCCCTAGATCCTGAAAATTACAGATTTTTACATTTATAAGTATTAATATCCTTGTATGAATAAACACAACAGAAGTATTACATTGGGGATTTTGTGCTCCCTGATTAGTATGTTTGGATTTACTTCAAAGCTAATTGTAAAAATCTTTCAACAGATATTATTGCATTCCAACCCTCTGTTGGAACAGACACCAGTACAAGTGACAGTGTAACAGAAGATCAGCCATTGATAGATTGGGATCAAATTCGAGAAGATGCTTTGAAATGGGAAAAGAAAAAGTGGGCAGGTCAGTGCTGTATCCTAGCATTTATATGCAGTGATGCTATTTCTTTACTGAAGTTATGCCTCTGTACACAGCTTCTTAACCTGTGGGTCTTGACTCACATAGGATCATGTAACTGAATTCAAAGGTAATGAAAAATGTGGCAACAGTACAAGGTTTCTGAGCACTCAGGAATCAAGTATTAATTCAAAATCAAAGGCATAATAGCTCTGAGGTGTTTCAGGCAGTGCTCACTATACCCTTGGTTCTGACACAACATACACTCTGCATTACATTCCATCATGCCACACAGTGTCACCAAATGCCCCCTGAAATACCTCTGCTCAGGTTTGATTCTCTTATATGTTATGAATTGCAGTACTTTTTACTCTACATGCTAAGTTTTCTGACCTTACAGAAACATAATGCTTTAACCACAGGAAAGGAAAAAAAGACTTGGTATTTTTTTTTAAACATTCCTCAGCATGTTAAATATCAAATTAGTATGTCTTTGAATTATATTGTTTTAGAATGTTTGATTCTAAAAATTGCTGGCCAGGCATGGTAGCACGCACCTGTAATCCCAGAACTCTGGAGGCAGAGACAAGATCTCTGAAAGCTTGAGGCCAGCCCAGTCTACATAGCTAGTTCCAAGCTAGCCAGGACTACATAGTGAGTCCCTGCCTCAAAAACTAAGTAAGTAAATAAATAAAATTTAAAAATGCTATTTGAGTTGCAGAAGAATTTCAAAACAATAAAAATATTCAATAAATTTGCCTTGGGATTAGGATAGAATTTCCAACAATTTATGAAATGACCATTTTGTACTATGTATTTATGTGAAGTGACATTCTTAAGTGTAAATGATAGAATGTAAAAGTACTGACAATTCTGAAAACTATTGACAATGCTCTATACTCTGCTGTGTTATTCAGCTAAGATTTAGTTCTCTGAATAAAAAAATAAATGAGCCAGGCAGTGGTGACACATGCCTTTAATCCCAGCACTCTGGAGGCAGGCTGGTCTTTGAGTTCGAGGCCAGCCTGATCTACAGAACAAGTTTCAGGACAGCCAGGGCTATGAAGAAAAACCGTCTCAATTGCCCCCCAAAAAAATACAGAAAAAAATAAGTAAGCACATATATCTCAATTTTACCTTAATCTTTAATAAATGATAAAATTATATGTATACCAAAGATTTTTGAAGTAAATCTCTGATTTATTTTCAGTGACTGATATATATACATATGTATGTATATATACATATATACCTGTTTTGCATAATATCCAGGGTCATGTAAAAATTTCTTCAGTGAAAAGTGGCTCTGAGAAAAGTTTAAGAACTGCTTCATAAAATGTCTACTTATAGGCTCAAATTGAGCACTAACCTTGGCTATTAAAATGAGGCAAGAATACAGCATCATTATTTAGTATTTGGTTGTATAGGCTGGAGAGATGGCTCAGTGCTGGAGTACTTATTGTGCAACCATGAGGACCTGGGTTTAGTTCCAGCACCCCACCCGCTGGATATGGTCCTGTGCATGCCTGTAACGCTAGCATGGGGATAGGGAGATGGAGCCAGGAGGATTGGTGGCCAGCCTAACTGAAAAATTTGAACTCCAGGTTCATCAAGACAACCTGCCTCAAAAGAATAAGGTAGAAAGGGGTAGAGGGGGACATCTGCTGCTTTCTGGCCTCCACAAGCTGGAGCATACTCTCAGAAAGATATGTATTTGTGTTTGTATAAACACTCACACATACTTCACATGTACACAAAGATAGAGCACTGTTAATAAAGTAATAGAAATGTTGGTAACTATGTCATTAATGTAGGCCTGAACCTCTGGATGTTAAGTATTTAGGCAGTTGATGTGTTGAGGGGGGCACTGTGTAAGGATTTACGCTTAGAAGAGGTGCTTTTACAACTTCAGGGGCTGCAGAGAAAGTCAGAACAGTGCTTGCTACATAAGCATGAGGACCAAGTTCAGAATTTCATGTAACCTCACAGCTGGGGGAGTAGAGGCAAGTAGATCCTAGGATTTTACTGGCCAGCCAGTCTAGCCAGTTAGTGAACTTCAAATTCAGTGAGATGCCTTGCCTCAATAAAATAGAGTTCACCTTTAATCTCAGTACTCCAGAGGCAGAGGCAGAGGCAGGTGGATCTCTGTGAGTTCAAAGTCATCCTGGTCTACAGAGCTAATTTCAGGACAGCTAGGGCTCTACAGAGAAAACCTTTCTCAAAAAACCAAAAGAAACAAACAAATAAGAGAACATCTAAAAAGGACATCCACCATCATTCTCTGGCTTGCACATGCACACATATATGCATACACACATACACCACACTCAGAGAGAGAGAGATTCAGACAGACACAGACAACCTCAGAAAATTGAATGAAGATCTATATTTCAGGTCTAAAAGTAGTAGTATGGGGGCTGGGAATTTGTGGATCAGTGGTAGAGTACTTTTCCTGAACAAGAAGGTATGGGTTTGATAAGCAACATTACAAAAATAAACACTAATGATATGGTATTGAAAAGATGACGTACTATTAATAGTGTATGTGCTCTTCTTGCAGAAGACAGGAGTTTTGTTCCTAAGACCCATGTCAATAACCTGAGAACCAGCTCCAGGGGGAATTCAGTGTCTCTGCAAGCTTCACTCATATACCCACACATAGACATACATTCATAGACATAATAAAAGTAAAGTGTTTGAGAGCAAATTCATTTGTTGCAGTAATTTGGGATTCTTTAAAAATCATAATCTCCAGCCAGGCATAGTGGTATACACTTTTAATCTCAGCATTCAGAAGGCAAAGGCAGGTGGATCTCTTGTTAGTTCAAGGCCACTTTGGTCTACATAGTGAATTCCAGGTCAGCCAGAGCTACACAGTGAGACCCTGCATAGAAAAAAAATAATAATCACACATTTCTGTCCTTTAATGTAAAAGACTCCTTCCTGGGGGCTGTAGACATGCTAAATGGTTGAGGATACCTACTGCTCTTGGCAAAGAACCCTAGTTCAAGTCCCAGCATCCTTGTTGGGTGCCCACAGCTGCCTGAGACCCCAGCTCCAGAGGGTCCACTGCCTTTTCTGTATATACCTACACACAGATGGTATATATATTCACACAGATATGCATACACATACATAAGAAGTAACAAAATACATATTTTTTTAAAAAAAAAGATTCCTTCCTGGGATATAAAAATGTAGTTTTTTGAGACTGGCATAAGATCTTTGAGACTGGCATAAGCCTAGATGGCAACATGTAGAACTATTTAAAACTGTATGCATAGAGAACTTAATATTATTCTAGTTTGATACCTCTAGTTTTGAATAAGTATTAGTAAATGTACATTCTCATTATTTATCAAAGTTTGGATTGTCATCTTTGTCCCAGATTTACCTCCAATTAAGAAAAACTTTTACATAGAGTCTGCAACGACAAGCTCAATGTCACAAGTGCAAATAGACAACTGGAGGTGGGTAGTTGTTTCATTACCTCAGTGTGTTCTTACGTTCTTACTATTGACTTGTTAGGCAAGGATTTTGAATGATTGTATTGGAACACTGTACCCAACTTCCATGTTTGCTCAACTGAAAACTTGGCTGCATCTTACATGGTGAATTTTAGAGCATTGTTGTCAAATTCTACTGTGGAGCATGGTGGCACATGCCTGTAAGCCCAGCACTCAGGAGGCAGAGGTAGGAGATCATGAGTTTAAGGTCAGCAAGACTGTCACAAACAACAAATGTCTGATTGTGATGGTGGAAGCTGATCTGTTTTTCTCTCAGAGGCCATACATAGCAACTGAACACTTCCTGTGGTTCTTATAGATGAGGAACTAAACACAACATATGCTGGGGGTGTAACATTCAAACTCAATCTGCATGACAGTGACCCCATAATATTATAATGTACCTGAAGAAGTACTATTTTGAAATGATTGTAGCTGCCATAAATACAATGCAATGCATTATTCACATGTGTGTGGTAACAGTGGTACAACTAAAGCTATGATCATCAGAGTATGGTGTTTATGTACAGCTTGTAACACTCTATAATAGGCTACTAGTTTATATTATTTGTTATATTTTTGTTATTATTTTAAAGTATATTCATTCTGACAAAAAGTATACTAGGGCTGGTGGTGTATCTCAGTAGTAGAATGCTTGCTTGTCATGTACAAGACTCTGCATTTGGTTGCCCCTCTCTGCCAAATTTAAAAGTTACTGTAGTTCTGAGGCTATACTAGTGCTTGCCTAGCATGCACAAAACCCAAAGTTTGGTCCCTAGCACCACATATCTAGACATGATGGTGCATACCTATAATCCCAGACCTCCAGATGAAGGCAAGAATCAGAGGTTGAAGATCATCCTTGTCTAGGTAGTGAGTTTGAGAGCAGTCTGGAGTACAAATCCCTGTTTCAAAAAAAAAAAAAAAGGATGGAAGACTATATGTCATATTTATATGTCATATTATACTGTCAGAAAACACCTGTCTTTCCTGTATAAAAATATTTATTTTATGTGACTGCATTAGTGCCTGCATATATGTATAAGTACTACATGAGTGCCCATGGGGTTGTAACTTGCCCTTTGTTGGTGCTGGGACCCACACCCAGGTCTTCTGCAAGTGTAGCAAGTGCTCTTAACCTCTGAGCTGTCTGTCCATTCTCAAACTCATATATCTTATTTTTATTGCACACTGTTGGCAGCATTAAGAAGCATGTTGTTGGGGGAAGACTTTGCAAAAAAAGATGAGTAAGAATAAAGTAAAATTATATGTTTAATTATATGTTTAGTATATAGTGACACCAATTGCTTTGTAGGATAGCTAAATTGTTATTATATTTGTGTGTGGAGGGGAGTGGTACTCCCTGCCAGGGTCAGAGGTCAGATCCTGTGTGTGGAGGTCAGAAAACTTGCCAGGTCAATTCTGTTTCCACTGTGTAGGTCATTAGGCTTACTGACAATTGTTCTTAGCCACTGAGCCATCTCTCCCGCCAAAATGAAATCTAAAAGGGGGCTTGAGAGATAGATCAGTTAGTAAAGTGCTTGCCACAAAAACAGAAAGATCTGAATTTAATCACCAGAACATAAAAAGCTGGCTCAGTGAAGACTTAGTCAGATCACTAAGGCTTGGCAGCCAATTAACTTTCCTGCTCTACTTATTTAGCTCCAGGACAATGAGAGGCCCTGTCTCAAAAAACAAGGTGAACACTCCAGAGAAACAATGTCTGAAGCTGACCTCTGTCCTCCACATGTACTAATGTACATGTGCACGTGTAGTCATGCTCGTGTACACACTTTCAAAAGGCCCGGTTGAGGGGCTGGAGAGATGGCTCAGTAGTTAAAAGCACTGGCGCTGTTGCAGAGGACCTAGGTTCAGTTCCCAGCAGCTCACAACTGTCTATACCTCTAGTTCCAGAGGCTCTAACATCCTTTTCTGGCCTCTTGAAGACTTAATGCACATGGTGCACTTTTACAAGCAAGTGAAACACTTTTAAACATAAAATAAAAATAAATCTTTTTTAAAAAAATGTCAGGTTGGACTAGAGAGTTTAATTTTTAAGAGTTTTAAAGGGCCCAGGTTTGATTCCCATCACCCAACCGTGAGCTTACAACCATCTGTAACTCAATTCCAAGGGAACTACCACCCTCCTCTGACTTCTATGGGCACAAAACATACACTTAAAAAATATTTGTACACATAAAATAATAAGATAAAAAATTTAGATACATAACTATAAAGGCCAGGTTGTATTTGACAGTCACATACAGGTTTGTGTAAGTACACTGTCATGTTTATGAAACAGAGAAATTGCCTATCAGTGATCTCTCAGAATGCATCTGCCATCATTAATTGACATGACTGTATTTTAATTTCAAATTTAAATTGTCATATATGAGTAGTTTAGAGAATTATGTCTCTAATACTGGAAAATTGAGGGTTGGTGATGGGGTGCTGGCAAGATGGCAAAGCAGGTAAAAACTCCTGAAAACCTGAGTTTGACATCCTGGTATTCACAAGGTACAAGTTGTCCTCTGACCTTCAAATGGGCACAATGGCAAGTGTGCATCCCACCCCAACATATACACACATATTAAGTAAGTAAATATAATTTTTTCCTGAGACTGCCCTCGAAGACTAACCTCAGATTTACTGTGTAGCTGAAGATGACCTTGAATTTCTTACCCTCCTGCTGCTTCTACTTTTCTTGTGATGAGATTAAAAGTGTGCACCAACATGCCCAACTTACATTGAACTTAGAAGTGAACTCAGGGCTTTGTGCATTCTAGACTAATACTCTACAACTTAGCCACATCCTAATAACAGTGGAAAGTTAAAAAGGTTTTTAAAAAAAGTGTTTGTTAATATAATAATTTTTTCAATGAAACCCTTTACTTTTTAATTACACTTATTCACATATGCATATGCATATGACCTGCATGGCATGACACACATGGAAGCCAAAGGATCACTTGCAGGAATTGCTTCTCTCCTACTCTGTGGGTCTCAGTGATAGAACATTAAACTCACTGCCATGCACCTTTACTCACTAAGCCATCTGGCCAGCACTGTAATTTCTTTTAATTTTTAAAAATTTCATATATGTGTACTATATTTATATCATTTCCCCTTTCCCTCTCTTCCAATTCCTTATGTGTCCCTTCCATTCCCTCTCAAACTCATGAGTTTTTTTTTCTCCTTGGTACTATTACATATCATTTTTACATGAATTATACAGGTGCTGAGCCCATTTGTTGTTGCTTAAATGTATGTTTTCAGGGATAACTACTTTGTGTTAGATAACCAAGTAGGTCCTTTGTCCTTGAGGAAGACTGATTCTTCCTCCCTCAAATATCATTAATTAATTGCCTGTAGCTCTTCATTTGTGGGTGGGACCTTATGAGACTTACCTCCCAACCCCCCATCAACCTTGACATGTCAACTGTTGTATTGTTCAGGTCCTATTTAGGCAGCCATATATTTGAGATTTCATGGGTGCATCTTCCTCTCATTAAGAAGACACAATTTCACCAAAGATGCCCTGGTCCTCTGGTTCTTACAGTCTTTCTACCTCGTCTTTGGTGATGTTCCCCTAGCCTAAGATGTAGGGCTTGTCTTGTAGATATTATCAGTTAGAGCCGAACATTCAAGTCAGTTTGTTCTCTGAGTTTTGACCTGGTATATTTTTTCTTAATTATCTGTTTGCTATAAAAGAAAGAATAATTTTTGAAACTCTTGAGTTCTTATCTAAAGTCAGAAGATTTATGAGTTTGTGTTTCACATACGTGTATATATGTACACCACATGCACTCAGTCCCCAAGGAAGCCAGAAGAGGGCTTTAAATCTTCTGGATCTAGAGTTACTATTATAGCCACCATGTGGGTACTGGGAACTGAACCCCAGTCCTTTGCAAATAGTACTGTTAACCACTGAACCATCTCTAGAATCTCTTATTAACAACCTTAAAAACTGCCATAAATCTTAAAAATAAGTTGCAAAAATAATGGCTGGGCATAGTAGTACCTGTCTGTAATCTTCACATTCTGGAGATTGAGATAGGATGGAGTTTGAGGCTAGCCAAGGCCACATAAGGTGTGTGTGTGTGTGTGTGTGTGTGTGTGTGTGTGTGTGTGTGTGTGTGTGTGTGTGTATCAGAAAGATGACTGAGATAATGGTAAGCCTTGGTCAAATAACTAATCTTAGGACTGTTTGTTAATCTAGTTTTGTATTATAATGCACATACTTGGGTTCCATTTTTCATACTCGTTCACTCATATAATTAGGTTTTCCTTTACCTCTGCACCCTCATTATAAGAAGAAAACAGACTCCTAATTCTCTTTTTGTATGTTCATTTTTTTTTTTTTTTTACTTGTTTGTTCAGAAACAGAGTCTGCATATCCCAGGCTGGCTTCAAACTTTGAAACCTCCTGTCTCCACCTCCCAAGTGCTGGGATTTCAACTGTATGCCACCAAAAGTCTGGTTTTAATCACTTGCAGATGACTTTCTAGCTATTACCTGAACTGATTATAAAAAATATTTTTTTCTTGAGTAAATTGAACAAATCCACTAATCCTTGTATTTTCAATAAAGGAAAGAAAATTTTAATATAACATGTGATGACTTGAAAGATGGTGAGAAACGTCCTATCCCCAATCCTATATGTAAATTTGAAGATGCCTTTCAAAGTTACCCAGAAGTTATGGAAAACATTAAAAGAGCAGGCTTTCAAAAACCTACACCAATTCAGGTATGCTTTTGTTAATGCCAATATTTTGTTGAATGCTTCCCCCCGCCCCAGATAATGTCTATTAGAAGTTAAATCACCAGAGAGAATGTTTTAAAAGCATATGTCTAGTGCCTCCTGCCAGCACTGCCTCTGGCTAACATGTGTTTAAAAACATAAAAAAAGAGATGGCAAGAGGAGTTGTGATTCTTGTTTCAGTATTTATCATTCTTTTTCAGTCACAGGCATGGCCAATAGTTCTGCAAGGAATAGATCTTATTGGAGTAGCGCAAACCGGAACAGGGAAGACACTGTCCTATTTAATGCCTGGATTTATCCATCTAGACTCTCAACCACTGTAAGAATTCCTTTGACCCTATTCTCTTATTAGTGATTTAATAGATATATAACTAAAACTATAATTAAGTTCTTGCATTGGGCAGAATGATGCCTCTTCTTGACCAGGCTGCACATGGCTGTGCTGATGAAGTATACAGTCATAAAACCATTTTAGGAAGCAATAGGCAGTGTCTACCAAACATCATAATTTAAAAAGCCACTGGAATTAAATTGTTTAAATTGTCCTAAATCATGCTGTTTAATTAAAGTTGTATGAATATATTGTTCAATATAGTTCTATTCAATAAGAAAACATTTAGCATTTCAAATGAAATGTGGGAAATAAAGTCATGTTAAATGAACAAGTAAGTATTTGGTACAGTGGATTGTGGTTTATGTGGTTTATTCTGGCATTTGTCATTTTATGGTATTTCCCTTTGTAATAAAAAAAAGTTATAGAAACTTATACCAGCAGCTTAATTTTTAACCAAAGTCTACATGAGGAACTTTTGGTTTTTTGAAATAGGGTTTCTCTGTGTAACAGTCCTGGCTATCCTGGCATCTGCTTTGTAGACCAGGATGGCCTCGAACTCACAGAGATCCACCTACCTCTGCCTCCCAAGCACTGGGATTAAAGGTGTGCGTCACCACCACTGGCTACAGGAGAAATTTTTAATCTGTACTTCACCAAAAAATACAAATATGTCTTTTCTTCATCTTTGAGCCTCATCACTACAAATTTTGCTCTTATTGAACTTGCCATGCATCTAAGACAAATAACTTAATGTTGATGTCTCCTTTTTAAAGAGCTAGAGAACAAAGAAATGGACCAGGCATGCTAGTCCTTACACCCACCCGGGAGTTAGCCCTTCAAGTAGAAGCTGAATGTTCTAAATATTCATACAGTGATCTTAAAAGGTAAGTCACTCCTTTATAAGTGTTATATTCACCTACATGTTTGTAGTAACTTGGGGGCGGGGGGAGTGGCTGGAGAGAGGAGATGGCTCAGTAGTGAAAAGCACTGACTGCTCTTCAAGAGGAGCTGGGTTCAATTTCCAGCACCCACATGGCAGCTTACAACTGTTTGTAGCTCCAGATCTGACACCCATGGAAAACAACAATGCACATAAAATAAAAATAAATTTAAAAATTTTTAAGTCACTGCTGTGCTATAATAACACAATAGGTTCTGGCTCAAATTTACCTTTTGTTATAGCTTCTGACATCATTAATTCACACCTTCAGAGTCTGGTTTGATTAAAAATAGCTGTATTATATAGAGTCAAAAAATCTAGAAACATGCTTCTTTAGGAAACACTGTAGACTGACTAGCAGTGTAGATGGTTTCCACAAAGGGCAGCTAACTCCTAAGAGCATCAGATATTCTTTTATTTCATCTTACCCTGTAACCAAAATGCTTAGGTTAGTTGTGATTTTGAGTTATGATGATATGTTCTTTTCTTAAATGTGAATTTCTGGATCTTTTTTTAAAGTGTTTGTGTATATGGTGGTGGTGATAGAGATGGACAAATACAAGATGTTTCAAAAGGTGTAGACATCATTATTGCAACTCCTGGAAGATTGAATGACCTACAAATGAATAATTTTGTCAACCTGAAAAGTGTAACCTATTTGGTAATCATGGAGTAAGGGTTTGGAATACTGGGAAGAAAAAAGAACTGAATTTGTAGGAAATGGGTGTGGGGATGGCTGTTTCATGGTGCTCTCTATTGTGGGACTTTTTCCCATTCAGTTTAGCATAGTAAAGAGTAGAAAAGTTAGACATTCATTTTCTCATTCAGTAGTCATAGAAGTGAGTGGGAATCAAGTGAAACAAGTCATTCTGTATCCTTTGACCACAGAAAGTTTATTCTGATCTCCAAGAAGTTGAAGTGTCTTAGATAATAGGAGAAATACGTGTTTAGATATGAGATTGGCCACATTCTTCACTTTGAATACAGGTTTTAGATGAAGCAGACAAGATGCTGGACATGGGATTTGAACCCCAGATAATGAAAATTTTGTTAGATGTCCGCCCAGACCGGCAGACTATTATGACAAGGTAAGAATGCCTAATTATGTATTCAGAATAGAAATCAGTAGATTAAAATCCTATTCTATTAGGTTGCTTTCTCAACTGTCTTTCACAGCATTACTTGAAAGTATTTTGAGATTCTTAAGTGTAACAATAACTGCTTTATCCTTGACTGTTATACCTTTCCAATATAATAGGTGGGTTTGATATTTTTGTTACTTTTTTTTGAGACACTATATAGTTCTTCCTAGCCTGGAACTTTCCATGTAGATTAGGCCTCAAATCAGAGATCTGCCTCCCAAGTGCTGGAATTAAAGGCATGTACTATCAGGCCCAGTTATATTTATTTTTGTCTGTGTGTGCCTGCATGGCATACATGCAAGGTCAAAGCCACCATGTGAGCTCTGGGAATGGGAATTAGGTTATTAGCCTTGGTAGCAAGTGATTTCTGCTACTTGAGTCACTCACAATGAGTTCTACGTTGAAAGTTGGATTTCATGGGAAGATCTTATATTGAATAAATGATCACTTATTTCTAGAGATAAATGTTTGATATTTGATTACTTCTGATATAAAACTGAGGCAGCAATGATTGTTCTATAAAGACTAATTCTTTCTAGGCCTATATTCTTTGTCTTTATTAAGAACAGGGTATGTATACTGGAAAGGAAGTTCAGTAATTAAGAATGCTTGCTGCTCATGCAGAGCACCCAGATTCAGTTCCCAGCATACACATCAGGTGACTCACTACTACCTGTAACTCCGTTTCCAGGAAGTCTGATGCTTCTAACCTGTAGAGGCACCTGCAGTCGCAAGCATATACCCATGCACACATATATATGTAATTAAAATAATAAAACTAAATCTTTTGTTTTTTTAAGAATAGTGTGCCTTCCCAGAAAGCTCAGGAAATGTCACAGAAGAAAGGGCATGTGTCTTCTGGACACTACAAGCAGTTGCTATACAAGACATGCATATGATTGATCTAGTTGGTATTCTAGCATGGATTGAACAGGGTGGGTTGGGGGACTCAAGGCTGTTGCCACTTGCCAGTAGAAAGTCGGTTTTCTTCAGGGATGGCACCATGGTAGGTTGCTTATGCTAAAGTGGATTACCCTATACCCACATATATGTGGCAGCACATTTGAATTCAGTATAGTTGTGTGTATGGTGTGTGAAAGAGAAAGAGACACACACAGAGAAAAGGGGTAGGCATGAAGTTTGGGGGTGGGAGAGAGGGAGAAAGATGGTTGATCAAATAAAATGTATTTGTATATGAATGGAAAATTTTTACAGAAAGGACAGTTGGATGACTGGAAAAATACTAAGTCAGTTTATTTTATGTTATCTGCCATTTCAAAAAAATGAAATTATATTTTTGTACATGTACAAAAGGTGACCAGTTTCATTACTTTATGTATGTTGAAGGAAAGTATAAACTTAGAGTCTTTGACCGATATACTTTAAATGATTTGTATTGGGCCTAAGCACTTGGTTTTTCTTGTTGACACTGTGTGATAAATATAGATTGCTTGGTTTTAGTTGTTTGTTTTGACTTTTATAAAGGATGAAATACAACTAAACCTCTGTTACCTTTTTACATATGAAAATGCATTTGAAGTTATACAGGCATCTTTAACTATTGGATAATATAAAAAAAAATGAGTAAGTGGAAAACAACCTTTTATTAAACTTAGTTTAAAGACTGTGTCCAGTAACTTGACTGTAGCTAGACAACTCTTAATAGGATTTGTTTCACTTATTTAAAAGGCTAGAAATGTAAATATGTCTTTTGTGAGTAGCATAGTTCAACGAATGCTTAAAGAAATTTTGTAGTTGAGCTGATGGTGCACGCCTTTAAGAGGCAGAGGCAGGTGGATCTCTGAGTTCAATGCCAGCCTGGTCTACAGAGCAAGTTCCAGGACAGGCTCCAAAGCTATAGAGAAACACTTGTCTTGAAAAAAGAAAGAAAGGAAGAGAGAGAGAAAGAAAGAAAGAAATTTGGTAACATGTTATAATAAAGATTTGATGTTGGTATATCTTGTTTTGTTTCCAGTGCTACGTGGCCATATGCTGTCCGCCGTCTTGCACAATCTTATTTGAAAGAACCAATGATTGTCTATGTTGGTACTTTGGATCTAGTTGTAAGCTTGTTTTTATTACTATTAAAACTTTTTATAATTATACTTAAAGAACATAGTTCTTTAAGTAGATATTTAGCATTCATAAGGGTATTTTCCCCTGGGTGGGGGGAATAACTGATTTTGATATGTCTATTTTGTTAACTCATTAGTTTAATATATATATATATATATATATATATATATATATACACATACTTACTTACTTACATTCACACATACACACACACACACACACACACACACACACACACACACACACACACACACTGAGCCCTCTCCCCATATATGTATGGGTTGGGGAGAGGGCTCAGTGGATAAAGTGCTTGCCACTCAAACTGAGTGGCAATTCAGATGGAATTCAGATCCTCAGAATCCAAATAAAAAACCAGGCAGATGTGGCAGTCACTAAGACAGGATCCCCAGGGTCTAATACCATATTTGCAAGAATTATCTTCCTGGACTTTGCATATCAGATTTAGAAACATGAATTTCAATTCAGTGAGTACTTTGGCAGTTTAATACAAAAATTGACTAGTGTCATTTTTTTAACCATAATGGAAAAAAACCTTTAAAAATAGATTGTATATGTGTACAGAAATATGAGTGTGGAGGCCTAAAGTTGACAGAATCTTCCTCAATTGCTACCCATGTCATTAAATAAGGCAAAGTCTCCCACTTAACTTGGAGCTCTCTGACTTTGGCTATGCTCATTAGTTACAGTAGTCTAAAGCTTTTAGCATCCCTGCCAATCATTCATGTGTTCCCATACTTAGTGTGAGTAAATGAATGATAAACTCCAAAGGCTGAGCTGTGTTGAGTAGAAAGAGTAATTTTGCTATGCTCACTACTTTTCTGTTTTCAAGGTATTAACTAATTATATATGCATTTCTGAGCCACTTGTGGGTAGTACTAATGTACTATGATCTCTGGATTATTTAGGCTGTAAGTACAGTGAAGCAAAATATAATCATCACCACAGAAGAAGAGAAACGTACTCATATCCAAACCTTCCTAGAGAATATGTCACCTAAAGATAAAGTCATTGTCTTTGTCAGCAGAAAAGCTGTGTAAGTATTTCTTTGTGCTTTCATTATTATCAGCAATCAGTTGGTTTACTTGTGACTGTCAAATGGGGAAGTTGACAAATTGTTTAGCTGATGATGGTCTTAGAATAAGCATGTATGATTAAATTTATTCTTTGCTTCAGTGCTGATCACTTATCAAGTGACCTGATTCTCCGACACATATCAGTAGAGTCTCTGCATGGCAACAGAGAACAGAGTGACCGAGAGAAAGCATTAGAGAACTTTAAGACGGGTGAGTTATAATTGCTGTCTTGTACCGGTGCTTGACTGAGTGATGGTATCTTTTCATATTTCCCATTTCTCGGTCTGTCCTTAGATTGTAAATCCAGAATAGACTTGTAACAGCTCTGAATATTAATCTGCTTCTGAAACATAACTAGCTAACTCCACAAAGACCAATACATGAACAAATGTCAGAATATTAACTTGTAGTAGAGACTGTGTATTAGTTTACCAGAAAGACATATTGCCCCAGTTACTTCACTCTTGTGATAAAACACCATGACCAAGGCAACATATGAAAGGAAGGCCTTATGGGGACCCATCAGCATCACCATGATAGCAGGCAGGCATGGCATTGGAATAGCAGCTAAGAGCTCATGAAACAGAGAACTGCACTGGGGGTGGTGGGAGGCTCCTGAAACTTCAAGCCCTCCCCCAGTGAAGTACATTTTTCCAATAAGGCCACACCTAATCCTTCTCAAATATTAACACCAACGGCAACCAAGCTTTTAAACAAAGGAGTCTCTGGGGACCATTTTCTTTCATTCATGTTCAGATAGTTCAGGAAAGAACCATTTGCTGAACTGTGGTATGTTGTGACTTTCCCATAAAAATCTTTCTTCTCTACTTTTACTATAAGCAATAATCATCTAATTAAATAATAAGAATAATTAAATTCCACATGTCTTGGACTGGCTATTACTAGACAAATTTAGTGTTTATTTGCCTTTACTCTTTAGGTAAAGTAAGAATACTCATCGCTACTGACTTGGCATCTCGAGGACTTGATGTCCATGATATCACTCATGTCTACAATTACGATTTTCCACGAAACATTGAAGAATATGTACACAGAGTAGGACGCACTGGGAGAGCAGGGTAAGCCAGCTGGGCCTACCCAAGAGAGAAGCCAATTCTGGTTCTGGATTCCCTTTACTCCCCTCAGAGACTGTTCTTGCCCAAAAAACCATTTTATTTCCTTGTAAATGTTCTATTCTTCTCTAGACCTTATGGACTGTTTTATTCCTTTCTATTTGGATGAACTAGATTCTGCTGTGATTAGCTTCTTGTAATTTGAATTTTTTGATTGTTTATTGTTGTCTGTATGTTTTGTGTGTGTTTGTTTTTTGTTGTCACTTTTATTCTTTAAAAAAAAAACATTAGTTTATGTATTTGGTCACGTTGTGTGAATGTTGGTGTGCATGTGAGAAGAAAATATAGGATCCCATTACAGATGGTTGTGGGAATTACATGGTTGCTGGGAATTTAACTCAGGACCTCTAGAGAAGTGACCAGCACTCTTAACTCTTGGGCCATCTCTCTAAACCCTGTGTGTTTGGGATTTTTTTGCAGTACTGGGGATTGAATTTCAGGCCTCACACATACGAGGAAGTATTCTATCACTAAGCCACATCCCTGGGCTTCTTTGTACTTCCCCCACCACAGCTCCTACCTCACAGTCTGTAAATTGCCCAGGAAATCCTTGAACTTCGTGATCTTCCTGCCTTAGTTTCCCAAGTATGTAATTGTTTATGCTAATATTTTAAGCCTGCAATATTCCAACAGTGTTCAGTAATTACTTTTATTGTTATTGACAAAGTATTCAAATTTGCATTAGCATGAGAAGAGAACCTTTTTGAACCCTTGGGCTGTTTTTAAAGTAACTGAAATTCTACCAGCCTTCTGAACCCAGAATTTCTGTTTTTCAGACCTGACCAACTGTCTGTAACTCCTGTTCAGAGCATCTGACACCTCATACAAACATGCATGCAGGCAAAACACCAATGTACATAAAAATAATTAATTAAAAAAAACTGCCTGTGCCGGACACAAGAGATTTTTTTTTCCTTATCTTTGTTCCCAAGATAAAAGATTATGACATCTGCTTTTTGTAAGAGTGTGTGTGCACACATACAGTAAGTTAGTCTAGATATGATTTACATTATACAGGACAATACATAAATGTGATGTCATTTTATGTAAGAGATTTGAGCATCCTCTGATTTGATAACCTCATGGGGTCATCAACTCCATTTAGTGCAAAAAGATAACTTTATTTAAATTCTAAATTGCTGTTTATGTGATATTAACTCTATAATGCATACCTGTAAAGGTTGAGGTTCTTGTTTTTGTTCTGTTTTCTGTATTATCATGGTATAAAATAAATTACATGAACTTTTCCCTCTTAAAGGCGAACTGGAATGTCAATTACCCTCATCACAAGAAATGATTGGAGGGTTGCCACTGAATTGATTAATATTCTGGAAAGAGCAAATCAGGTGAGAATATATAACTTATTAGAAATTTACATGTTAACATATATGTCATACCAGCTCTGCTTGGCAAGTAAGATACGTAACAAAACACTAATATGAGGATTACAACATGGCAAAGATTGTGAGCTATGGGAGTATTTGATTGAGAAACTTAATGTGATATGAGTAAGTAATAGATAGCAGTGGGAACACTCTGGGTCTGGCAGTGAGACAGAATACTTGAGGAATGCTACTGTTAAAAAGGGCTATTGGCAAACTAAGGGAGAAAAGGTAGTTGACCAAAATGAAAAATTTGAAAAAGCTATGTAATGGAAACCCCCCCTTCTGACCAGAATCAATGTCCCTCTCCTCCAGCTCTCTATAATTCTGATTATTTCTTTAATCGTGTTATAGTTTATATATGTGGATGAGTGTCTTCTGACAATTCACAGTTTTGTGATTCAGCTTATAAACATATATGGCACCCATATGATTGTTCACAGTCATTTGTAACTCTAGTTCCAGAGAATCCCCCTTCTGGCCTCTGCAGACACCAAGTGCACAAGTGGTATATAGACATGCATGCAGGCAAAACAGTCATACATATAAAATAAAACCAAAAATTGAAAATAAAAATATATGTTAAAGGAACTGTTAGGCAGCTAGAAAACAGTAGAAACAGGAAATTGGTCTGTAGTTTAGTAATATATTTAGGATTTAACTGGCAAAGAAACACCTTTCTTTTCTGCCCTTTTTTCTTTTTTTCTTTTTTGAAAGATGTCTTGTAATTGTGGGATTTTCTGAAATAATTTGAATGTCATTTAGCATAGTGTGAGAAGAAAGGCTCAGAATCCTAATAACATATTTAATAATTGCAGAGTATCCCAGAGGAACTTATCTTAATGGCTGAGAGGTACAAAGCAAATAAACTGAAAAGAGAGATGGAAAAAAAATTGGGAAGACCTCAAGGAAAGCCACAGAAGTTTTACTAATGTCTGGTGTTACACTAGCTTGCCACAGGTAAATTTTTATGGTGTAGACATTCAAATCTGTCTTGTTTGTTTGTTTTATTGTTGTATGTTCTTGGAGACAGGGTTTCTTTATGTATCACTAGAAGTCTTAGAACTCACTATGTACACCAGGTTGGTCCTGAACTCATGAAAGATCTACCTGCTTCTGCCTCCCAAATTCTGGGATTAAAAGGTGTGTGCTAACTACCACACCCAGCAAATCTCTGTCCCTCAAAACTAGGTTAAAATGGTATATGTATTACAATCAACATAATCGCTTAAGAACTGCTAACATAATAAATGATGAAAATTTACTTTTCACCTGTTAAGAAATTCTAGTTAATATAACTGTTTTTAGATATATGCTACCAGTCTGGCCTCATACCTGCCACCCTTCTGCCTTTTCTGTCTTTGCCTCTCAAGTGCTAGGGTTACAGGTGCAAAACAGAACATACAACCTAGAAGTAACTTACATATTTATCAAGTGACTAACAAAAAATACCAGGTCTTGGCAAGCATGTGGAAAAATTGGACCCCTTGTTCACTTGGTAGGATTGTAAATTCATTTGTTTCCTGTGGAAAACACCATAGTGCTTCCTTAACAATCATATGATGTCACAATGTACTTCTGAGTACATGTTCAAAATAATAGGAAGCAGGACCTCAAAACTGTGTGCCCTCATTTCATAGCCTCATGTTTAAAAAACAGCACTACTTTCTTGGAAGCAACCCTGTTAAAGAATATTTAATATTAAATGTGTTGCATTTGTTTATGTTGCAGAATATTTGTTTAATATGTGAAGATGTGTTGTATTTATTTAATTATATAAAAGTGTGCTGCTGTTTTACCTTGCCTTCCTAAGCCCCTGATTAGTCTTATAAAAAGCTGAATGGCCAATAGTGAGGGAGGGAGGAGGTATAGGTGGAACTTCTTGGCAGAGAGAGTAAATAGGATGAGGAATCTAGGCTGGAAGAATGAAAAGGAGACACCAGGAAGATGCCAGGAGACAGACAGACAGGCAGAACAGGAAAGTAGAACATACAGAATGAAAAAAGTTTAAAAGCCCCAAGGCAAAACACAGATGAATAGAAACATGTTAAATTAAATTAAAAGAGCTAGTGGGAGAAGCCTAAACTAAGGCCAAGCATTCATAATTAATAATAAATCTGTCTTTATTTGGGAGCTGGCTGGTGGCCCAAAGAAAATTCCAACTACAAATGGGGGCCTGAATTTCCACATAGGACCTGAAAAAGCTGGAAAAACAAAAAACAAAAAACAGACACAGCTCCCTTAAGAGGCACTGCTGTGCAGTAGAGCACTTGGGCAGCCAGCAAGCTAAGTAAAAATGCCTGCCACAGTGCAGGTACCAACTTCCTAGAGCTGGAGTGGCAAATGCAGCTCTTGGCAAAATCCACAGGTTTAAGGCTTTGCCCTTACTGCCTAAGGAGAAGGCAGAGCCAATTTCCAGAGACATAAGGTAGAAAGCCTACCTTTCACTTAGCAGTTTAAGGTTTTGCTCATGTAGTAAGAGAACACTACAGATGCACAGTAAAACATGCCCAGGCCAAGGAAAAAAATCTAAATAGGTTACAGTGTGTCAGTGCTTAAGAAAGAAAATAAAATGGGTATAGACAGTCATAGTTTAAAAACAAAGTCTTTTAAAAAGTAATAAAAAGTAAGCCATGTAAAGATGGCAAATGTAAAAGGAGTCTGGATCCTGTGTGGTGCTTTGTTGACATTGAATTTTTTGAATGCTGATGAGTAAATAACAGCTGCTGAGAGATATAAGATTATAAAAAGAATTGCTGAATTAAATCAGCCTAGATACTTGAGAGATGTCTTAACTTTAAGATGAAATTCAGAAAATGTATTGAACTGGGAGAGAAATCATGCTTTTGTTTCCATAGGAAATGAAAGACTGTGGATTCCTTCAAAATTAATATAGACCAGATTTGACTGGGGAGACCCCCTAAAAATCTTGGCTACAGACATAAAGAAATAAACCTAGAAAAAAAACTACAAGACAGGTGATATATATGCTGATCCCTTGGCATGGAAACAGCTCTGAGACTGGATGAGACATGATAGATCTTATTGGGTACAGAGTCCTCATGACTTACATTACATGCTATCCTTTCATATGGCTTGGATAAAGTTTAGTTATATAGTTCAAACAAACTTAAAAAGTTGACAGATGTCTTTTACCTGATCAAACATGAAACAAAAAATCATCTTTGTCTGGCTTCTGTTCAGTGCACAGTCCATACTTGTGTTAATTCTGATAATGTTATTCTGAAAGTTTGTTCTCAGAGCAAGGGGAACAGACACCAATGAAAATGCTGCCCTTAGAGAGTATCTCTGTTGCAGTTCCCTCAGAGTTCTGCATTCAGAACAACTTCAAGTCTGCTGGCTGAGATGGTACAGTCTCATAGACTATTTAGCCAGGACATCATTTAAGCCTTGTACTTTCCCATAACACATAGCCTGAACAACAAATGTTATAGCTATTTTTCTTAGGATTTGACTCAATTTTCTAAGGGTTCCCTGGGGACGCCATCATCCCCAGACAACAGGAAGCAATCTAGAGAATACAACACCCACATTCCCAAGAATGGAGTGGTGGGTTTTGGTCATTTGGTGGGTTATGGATGTTTGTCATTATTTAGTGAGAATATAGAAATATAGGATAAAAAGACAAATACTCATCTCAAATATTTTACATTGGTGTGGGTTTTTGTATATTGATACAGATTTAAGGTTATTTTGTTATAATATATAGATAATTTTAAAATGCAAGTTAGTGGTTAGTCATCTAAAACAATCAAACTTGTAGTCATGTTAGGTATGTTTTTAAGGTTAAACATATATTTTAGAAGGATAGGTGATCTTCAAATGCTTCAGAGACCTAAAGAATATGGCATTTAGGATATTTAATAACATAAGGATTTTCATGACAGTGAGACACATCTGCTCCTGGCAGCACCAATCTACTTCATAAAAGGATGATGGGCATCGAAGAACCTCCATATGGAGTTCACTTCATTGTGGCAAAGCTAGCCATTTGGGCAAGAAACTGCCCTTGCCTCGACTGCTGACAGTATACTGTACAAACTGGACAAGCAGGACACAAAGAAAAAAGACTGCTGAACTTTGCCAAGACAAGGTGGGACAGTCCTTCAAAAATTCCTGCTTCATAGACAAGTCTGTCAGATATTCTAGGCCTGTAGGCCAAAGATGGATGCCCCAATATTGCAGAAGAACGTTGGTGACTGTCCAGGCAGCCAGCTATTTCATTTCTATAGATTTGGAAGTTGCTCTGCACTTCCTGTTTACTCAAGTAATATTATCTACTCCTCGGGTCTCTGATGGGGTTGAAGACAGATAGTTATAGTTACAGTTTTCCTTCTTGCCAAATTCAGATAAGAGATTACATAAGAGATATAAAGTTTATAAGGTTAAGAAACATAAAAGCTTAAATTGTTATCTAAGAAAATGATTTGAGGTCTAAAAAGATAATTTGGGGTTGGTTATACAAGTTAGGATAGAAAGTAAATTAGTTGCACAACTTTGGACTCACCAAGATAGGATAGATAATGTAAAATTTTTCTCTGAATTTGCCAAATGCAAATGAACTGGATATTGTAAATGTAATTCTTTTCATTGTTCTTATTGTATATAGTCTTACTATGTTAAAGATAAAACTTTTCTAGGGGCTGGCCCAGCAGTTAAGAGCACTGGCTGCTCTTCTAAAGGTCCTGAGTTCAATTCCCCTCAACCACATGGTATCTCACAACCAACTATAATGGGATCTGATACCCTCTTCTGTAATGCAGGCATACATGCAGACAGAGCATTGTACATAAAAATAAATAAATAATGTTTTTTTTTAAAAAAAAGCTAAAACTTTTCTTTTAGACAAAAGGGGGAAATGTGAAATATTTGTTTAACTCTGCAACAATGCATTACATTTGATTATAAAGATGTGTTGCATTTATTTATGTTACAGAATATTTGTTTAATATGTAAAGTTGTATTGCATTTGTTTATATTGTGGAATACTTGTTTAACTATGTAAAGATGTGTTGCATTTGTTTAATATGTAAAAATGTGTTGCTGTTTTACCTTGCCTGCCTAAAGCACCTGATTGGTCTTACAAAAAGCTGAATGGCCGATATGAGGGAGGAGGTATAGGTGGAACTTCCAGGTAGGGGGAGCAAGTAGAAGGACAAATTTAGGCTCAGTGAAGAACAAGAAGGAGACACTAGGGAGACACCAAGGAACAGACACACACACACACACACACACACACACACAGAAGAAGCAGGAAAGTAGGACATACAGAATAAAAGGTAAAAGAGCCAATTGGTGGTAGTGCACACCTTTGATCTCAGCACTTGAGAGGCACAGGCAGCAGGGTCTTTTTTGAGTTCAAGGCCAGCCTGGTCTACAGAGCTAGTTCCAGTATAGCTAGGATTGTTACACAGAAAAACCCTGTCCTCAAAAACAAAAAATAATAATAAGTTAAAAGAGCTAGTGGGAAAAGCCTAAGCTAAGGCTGAGCATTCACAATTACAAATAAGTCTCCGTGTCTCTATTTGGGAGCTGGTTGGCAGTCCAAAGAAGATTACAACACAACCCAAATGTCCAAGAATAAATTAATATGGTGCATTACAAACAAAACAATGGGACATGCCACCTTAAAAAGGTACGTGGCCTGTTGCAACCAGAGTGAATTTTGAGGCTATTATACTTTAAATTAAAAAGCATTGCAAGTGAACAAAAACTTCATGTGAATCTAGGAATAGGCATCTAAAATATCCTGGAGGCAGCAGGATCAGGATTTCTGGGCAGCCTGGCCTTACATGAGACCTTGTCTGAAAAAAAATCACAAAAACAGAATAATATTTTCAAGGATGAGTGGGGATAAGATAAGCAAAGTGGCATCACTGTTTAATAGATATAGAGTTTGAATTTTGCAAGTTGAAAGCTATGGAAATTGCACACACAACAGTGAATATAGTTGTCAACACTGAACTGCACACTTGAAAGTGGTTGAGATAGTGTATTTTACATTATGTAATCATACCTTTAAAAAATAATTTGAGATGGATAGTGGTGGCGCATGCCTTTATAAGCACTTATGGGATATAGAAGCAGGCAGATCTGTGAAGCCAGTCTAGTCTACAGAGCAAGCTCCAGGGCAGCCAGGGCTACACAGAGAAACCCTGTCCCCCCCCCCCAAAAAAAAGAATTTTTTTTTTTTGTAATAGTAACTTTTCTCCCACTTATTTTTCAGGATTCAAGATTTTATTGGAATTGTTGAAACACACATCAATATGAAGAGACTTGGCTGATTCTTAAAATAATAGTGTTTTTAAATGTAGAATTCAATGTTTTATACTTTCTTTAATAAAAATCAATAGTTTTTAACCTTGTTGAAATTTTTCATGGCTATTTGTTAAGGTAGTACTAAAAGGCCTTACTTATAATATTTTAATTTAAAAAGAGAACCTTTGGGCCTGAGGATGTTGCTCAGTGGTAGGGTGCTTGCCTACTATGTGTAAGATCAAGGGTTCAACCCTCAGCACTACAAAAGAAAAAAAAGACAATTGTCACCTGTAATGTTGCTGCACCAACATCTGAAGAGTCTGATGCTTGTCCAGATGTTGTCATGCAGTGAAAAGATACTGTGAAAAAAAAATGTTGATTTACTTTTCAAGACAGAGTTTCTGTGTAGCTTTGGAAGCTGTCTTAGAACTCACTCTGTAGACCAGACTGGCCTTGAACTCACAGAGATATGCCTGTCTCTGACTCCTGCCACCACTGCCCACCCAAGAAATGTTTTTCTTTCTGGATGGTATTTTAGTTTTGTATTATACAAACAGTATTTTATCTGGATGTACTTTTTCAAATAAGTACAGATCACCTTTTGGAAGTGTGAAATAAGTAAACAGAGAAAACATGAACATGTCTATCAAACTCATAACTCTATGCTGGTATCCTGGGAAAATCAAACTGTATTTACATTAATACTTCTTAAGTCTCATTCGTATAACTGCTCCCTCATGATTTTGTGTTACCTGTTCCATTGTTAATGGCAGTTACTTGTATATTTATGAGCTCTAGGGTTTGTGTAGCTTTAATCTCTCTGTGTATATAATTTTATTTGTGTGTAAGTTATGTGTCATGATGTTAGGCCATCCTCAAGTCTACATTATTCATCCACACAGTGTTTGCTGAGATTTGGTGGCAAGATTAATAAAAGAACCCAAAAGAAGAAAGGAAACAGTCAGGAATCAATAACTGAATCTATAGAAAAAAATATGCAAGTATCAGGTAAATTTGAGTTTTCAAGAGAGGGTATCATATATCCTAGGCCTGACTTGAACTTGCTATGTAGCCTAAGATGACTGTCAACTTTTTGATCCTCCTGCCTTCACCTCCTGAGTGCTGTGATTATATGTACCACCACTCTCATTCCTGTCATTTTAAATGTGTTTCCTTTCCTTAGGTACCCTTTAAATTGTGGCAGTTACAAACAGCCCCTAATTTGAGGGGACTGCATTGAAAGCCCCCCCCCAGTAGATGCTTGGAACTGGATAGTACTGGATTAAATGTGTGTTGTTCCAGTAATACACATCTATTATAAAGTCATTGGCACTGTGCTTATTATTGTCAGCGTGACAGAATCCAGGATCACTTAGGAGACAAGCCTCCAGGTACATCTGTGAGGGATTACTTAGATTGTTTAGTCTTTAACCAGGTCTGTGAGGAATTATCTTAATTAGGTTTATTGACAAGGGAAAACATAGCCTAAAGGAGGGCAACAGCATCTTTTATGTTGGACCGAGCTTGGGTCCTGGACAACATAAAAAGGAGGTTAGGCATAAACATTAATTGTTCTGTGTCTCTGAACTAACTGCATATGCAATGGGACCAGCTGCTTCATATACCTGTAAGGGAGACCCTGCCATGATGAGCCATACCCTTGAACTATGAGGCAAAATAAACCCAAAAATATTTCATCACAGCAACAGAAAAAGTAACTGGGATAGGCACAGTACAAGATTTGCAAAAGGTTGCAGTATATGTGCATGGAGGGCATTGGAAATTACCCTCCTTCACTACCTTATTTTTTGAAACAGGGTTTCTCTAATCTGGAAGCTCATCGGTTTGGCTAGATTAGCTGTTCAGCAAGTTCCTAAGACCCATGAGTCTCCATCCCAAACTCAGATAACAGACATAGGCAGTCAAACCCAGCTTCTATGTAAGTCCTGGATATTTGAACTCAGATCCTCTTGCTTTCATAGCCAGAAATTTCACCCACAGAACCATCTCCCTAGTCCCCCTTTTGGTTTTGTTTGGTTTTTTGGTTTTCGAGGTTTTAAAAAATTGTTACTGTGTCTGGATGGGTATGCCATCCATGCATAACACCCACATATGTAGAGGGTCAAAGAGTCAGTTCATGGAGTCAGTTCTCTCCTTCCATATTTGTGTAGGAATTGAACTCAAGTCAGCAGGTCGCACGGCAAGCACTGCCATCTGTTGAGCCATCACACAAGCTCCTCTTGGGGTTTTAGTTGGTTGTTGACATATTGGACCTTGCTGTGCCTGCTTTGTCCCCTAGGCTGATCTTGAACTCTTGATCAGTCTGCCATCACCTCACAACTGAAGGAGGTACCATGCCTGTTTTGGTGGGGGGTGTCAGTGGTACAAGTAATCAAAGCCAGGGCTTCCCATGTGACAGACAAGTGCTCTGTCCTAAGCTGCACCCCCAGTTCTCCTCTTCATCATCATACATTCTGCTGGAAATAAAGCCACAGCGTTGGTGAAGGTAGACATTGGTTCCCCAGCAATCTGTTTTCTGACCAGACCTGTTCAGTCTATACCCATCTCTGCACTAAAGAGCTCAGTGGTGCTTGTTTCAGGGCCCCTTTGCTGGAGTCTTCATAGGGACTGAATACTTTATGAGACACAGATTTCCCATGAAACATAATTTCAGTTGATGTTTCCCACAAACAAATTAAGTCACAGTTAAGTCATTGCAGCAAAGCTAGCAATTGTTCCCCTTTCTTCCTAATCTCAGATAGATCAGTGTTACAGGAAGGTTTTTCCCGTTGGCCGCCTGACCCACTCTTTGTTCCTCCCCTCTGGCTGCCCAGTCCTGCTGCCACATGTGCCCCAATAACACTCAGAGACTCTGTATTTGATACAATCCTGTTGGCCAGTTACTATTAGTGTTTATGGACTAGCTCTGTCTTAATGATTAACCCATTTCTTTTATTCTAAGTATTTCCACGTGGCTCATCTTATCAGAGAGCGGTGGCCCGGCATCTTGCTTCCTCTAGGCTCTACATGCTGACTCCACCTAACAACTTCCTCTTTCCTCCTTGTCTCCTAGCCCCACCTATCTTGCTTTGTCATTGGCCACAGTACTTTATTAATTAACCAGTATGAGAAAAATATTTACAGAATAACATCTCCCATCAGATCAGTGTTACTGTAAATCTTGGAAATATTTGGATATTAGTTTTCCTTATTCAGACCATTTCACTTAAGTTTTTTATGTGTATGGAAGTTTAGTCTGCATATATGTCTGTATATCCCATGTTTACAGTGGACATGAAGGCCAAAAGAGAGTATCAGATCCTTTACACCTAGGGCTGGAGTTACAGAATATTGTGGGTGCTAAGAATTAAATCAGGGTCCTCTGGAAGAGCAGCCAGTACTCTTAACCACCAAGCCATCTGTCCAGCCCCCATGTTACTTTTTTTTTTTTTTTTTTTAATCATGCTACCTTTCTCTTTGGCATACCCAACTTGCTAGTGTTAATTGTATTGCATTCAAAAGCCATTATTAAATAACAAAGGGGTTATATTAACAACACAAGGACTGCAATGATACAATAATTTGATTACTAAGAATGCAGTTGTGACCAGGCAGTGGAGGAACATGCTTTTAATCCTAGCACTCAGGAGACAAAGGTAGGTAGATCTCTGTAAGCTCTACAAAGCAAGTTCTAGGACAGCCAGGACTCTTACACAGAAAAACCCTGTTTCAAAATCACCACACCCACAAAAAATTTAAAAAAAAAAAATCCTGCAATTTTAGGAGCTGGAGAGATGGCTCAGTGGTTTAGCATACTTGTTGCTCTTGCAGAGGGCTCAGGTTCAGTTCCCAGCACTGAAGTGGCAGCTCAACCACTGGTAACTCCAGTTCCAGGGAACTTGACCCCCTCTTATGACCTCCACAGGCATGAATGTAGTAAAGTATAAATACATAAAAAAAAAGTCTAAGCAAAAATTTTAAGGGTCCTATTATGTAAGCAATGGCTAGGTAAGCACATACAGCATGGATACTGTGGACAAAGACATGACTCATGCCCTAGTAAGGACTGGCAGGACACTGGGCAAGAGTATCACTGTGCAAGATTTCTACATGCCACTCAGAGTAGCATACAGCTTTAAACTTACATTTTTTATTTCCAAAGTTTTCCACTTCAAGTTTTTGGACCATAGTTGATGTAACAGAAATCTTGAAAAACAAAACTGCAGGTAAGTGGTTTTATTGTATACAGTCATGCAGAGCTGAGTGTAGGGACAGTGACATGCTTCTCTGAGAGTGACAACTGTACAGTCCTGGCACTAGCTAGGTTTCTATCATTTTGTCTTTTATAAAACCTTCACCCAAGTACTTGGATGGTGTGGGAACAATCAGAGCTCCAAAAGCTATGAGATCAACCTTCCCTTAATCCTAGAACTCCAGGGTACTCAGCTCTCTGAGTTTAAGGCCAGCCTGGTATACAAAGTAAACCCTGTTTTATTAAAAAAAAAAAAAAAAAAAAAAAAAGAAAAAAAGAAAAAAAAGTAACAAAAAACTCTTTTTAAAGTTATAAATTGATCGACTAGCATGTACAGGGTCCTATCCTAGGTTCTATCCCTTTTTTGAGACAGGAAACAAACTGCAACCATCACATTGAAGGTGAATTGGCAACACTTTGGGGCTGAGAAGATGGCTTCAGGGTCAAGAGTACTTGCTGGGAAGGGAAAGATGGCTCAGGGATTAAAACACTACTGTTCTTGCAGAGGACCCAGGTTCACCATAGACCTGTGCACTTCAAATAGTTAAACTATGTGGGGTGTATAATATCTCAATGAAGTTGTTCCTTAAAGTGCTTTAAAAGACATCAGAACAGTAAGAAATTGGTTTTCCAAGATCTCAGCATGAGTTGAACACAAAAGAGCAATACATAGCCTGATAGTTTATGGATGTAATCCCAGGTACTGGTGAGTCTGGGGCAAGAAGGTCTGAACTTCAAGATCTGAAATTGTCTTTTTATCTTACTTATGTGCTAGGACCTAAATCCAAAGCTTTGTGTACCTTTGTTTTGTTGTTTGTTTGTTTCTGGAAAACAATGGCACGTTTGAAGATGTTAAGAAGAGCTTGGATTTTTTTTTTTTTTTTTTTTTGTCTGAGATTCTACTTGTTAACCGTTCCCAAATTTTCCTCCCCATGTTGACAGTTTTTTTTCTATGACATTCAAACCTAGTGGTTGTTAAGTATAAGGCACAAACTCTAAGGCTGATAAATTCAACTACATTAAAACTTTTAAATCTTATTTATTGTAAGGTACCAACAAAGTGAGGATAACACATGTGGTAGACATGATTTGTTACACATGGAACAAAAAACTACAGGACAATGAGAAAGAGGTTCCTGCAACAAATACATACAATACAAAGTACTCAAAAAAGTTAATGAGCTTCAGTTGTCACTGGTGAATGCTGCTTGAATGGAGAGGAAGAGTCATCCTCTGTCCCATACCCATTTCTCTGCCTGAGGTACCATAGATTTTGTAAAAACATACAAAACAAAAACAAATAAAAATAAATTGCATGCTTATTCACCCATGATAAAGTACCTGAAGTAGGGATGATGCAGAACTTAACTCTTCATTTTTTTCCTACACTGGGACACAGGACCAGGCACTGCTCCCACATACATCTCTCATATTTAAACAAAGTCTAAACCAAATATGTCCAATGTGATCTCTCACAACCTTCTGAAGACTTACACTACCTGAGAAGTGATACTAAGTATGTAATGCATTTATTTTGGGGAAACAGAGATATTTGTTTTCTCTTTCAAAAATGTTTAACTTTTATTAAAATCTTTATATTTGAGGGAATTATGAAAAACTGAGAGCTAAATAATTCATTTTAGTCAGTGCTGTGAACTTTTGAATCATTAGAATCATATTTTTGTATTCAAAGATGACAGCAGCCACATGACAGACAAGCAGCCATATGGTGTATATCTGTCAAGGGAAGGGGGAAACTTCAAAAGAAAGAGTAAAGAAGCAGAGATGAGATACCAAGAAATGTCCCCTTAGGTTCTGACCAGCATACATGGGAACAAACTACTGTATTTTTCTGATTCAGGATGGATGAGCAGAACCAGGCCTAACCCCATGGTGACTCATAAGGACTGCTACTGGCTCTTAGTGTTTTGTTTTGGGTTTTGTTTTTTTTTTTGTTTTTTTTTTTTTTTTTGAGACAAGATCTTATTCAGTATCCCAAGCTGGCCTTGCATTCATGGCAACCCTCATACGTCAGTTTCTCAAGTGCCAAGATTATAAGTATCAATACACTTAACAGATCATGGAATCATTTCGGTTTTATTTTGTTTTTTTCTGCTTTTAAAAAATATTTATTTTTCAAGTGTGTTTGTGTATGTGCAAGCAGAATTGTGCAAGGGTCAGACTAGATTACCTGGAACTGGAGTTACACTT
The DNA here is from genome assembly GCA_030556225.1 of Cricetiscus sungorus. Lineage (NCBI taxonomy): Eukaryota > Metazoa > Chordata > Mammalia > Rodentia > Cricetidae > Cricetiscus > Cricetiscus sungorus. Next base: position 55,854,436 of record JANBXA010000740.1, read on the forward strand.
ATGACCTGCCATTTGGTACTAAAAACAAAACCCGGGTTCTCAGAAAGAACAGCAAGCCATCTCTCCAGTTTCCTTTGTACTTTGTTTTAAGTAGGTTTCGTGTAGCCCAGGCTCTCCTTGAACTAGAGATACAACCAAGGGTCACCCTGAACTATGTTCTTCTGCCTCTACTTCTCATTTACAGGCATATACCACCATGATGGACCTAAGTCCCTTTAACCCAATCTCATTTTAAAATACAATTTCAGGCTGGGAAGATGGCTCAGTCAATACAGTACTTGCTTTGTAAGCATGAGGACCTGAATTCAGCTCCCTAGCAACAATGTAAAAAGCTGTATAGGTAATGCTCAGAGACAAATGGATTAACCTGGACAGCTCCATGAGCTCTGAGTTCAGAGGCAGACTTTGTCTCAAAAAAGTAAAGTGTGGTGGAGGAAGACATTTGCTTCAACCTCTGTCCTAAGTACACAAGAACACATTATAACACATACACAAATACATAATTTCAAAACTTGTCAAAAATTGGAAATCCATTGTTTCTTTCATATTCAATTCTCTTCAACAGAAATTCTTTACTGTTTTTGTCAATTAGTTCTTGAGAGAATAGATTAAACTTTGGAATAAAGTAATGCATCAGTTTCTCTGTCTTGAGGCACTCAACAAAGAATGTCAAAAAGTTATCAAAGCAGGCGCTTACGTGTTTGGGGTCCCACTTACTGTCTTGTGGGTTCTCTGTCCACATGTGGAAGATTGCAGTTTTCACGTGGTAAGAACAGAAATCATCTAGTTCTTCATACTCTTTTTTCAACTGCTCCAAGAGGTATTTCATTAATTTTAAACAATCTTTCCTGTTAAAAGAAAACATTAATTTTTATTTATTTGTAACCTGCCTCTTTTGAGACAAGGTCTCTCTTGGTAACCCTGAATTTCCTGGAACACATAGAGGTCCACGCCCTTTGCCTCCTAAATACAAGTGCTAGAATTAAAGATGTGTACGATCATATCTGTCCTATTTCTTTTGTAAACATGCTTTCTTCTTCATTTCCAAATTTTTAAGGCAGGGTCTCATGTAGCTCAGGGTGGCCTTAAAGTTGTCATGTAGCAGAGAATGGCCTTCAGCTCTATTCTCTTTCATCATAAAGTGCTGGGTTACAGTCTACACTACCATCCTTGCCTCAACTCACTTCTTTTTTCATTTTCCTTGTCTTTTATTTCTTTTGGTTTTCAAAATAGGCTTTCTCTGTAGTTTTAGAGCCTGTCCTGAAACTCACTCAAAGAACAGGATGGCCTTGAACTCACAGAGATCCCCCTGCCCCTTCCTCCCGAGTGCTGGGACTAAAGGTGTGCCACACTCAGTGTCACTTTTTTATTTTTTTACTAAATCTTTTTGTTTTATTTTATTTATGTTTTATGTATGAGTGTTCTGCATGTATGCTTGCATGACAGAAAAGGACATTAGATTCTATTACAGATGATTATAAGATACCATGTGGATGTAGGAAATTGACTCAGCACATTTAACCCGTGAGCCATTTCTTCAGCCCTCAATCTCACTTCTTTAATCCTGTGTATTCAAAGAAATAAAATGACCCACTTACTGGAATTTTGAGTTCTACCGGTCAGTTCCTAACAGCAACAAAACTACTCCATCCCAAAGCAGCCTCTGCTATCCAATAAGAGTCATTCTTTCACCTCTTCACCTTTTACAACAATAATATACTCAATCAGCCAGGTGTACTGTGCATGCCTACAATCCCAACACTTGGGAAGCTAAGGCAGGAAGATCACAATGAGTTCACAATCAACAATGGGTACAGAGTGAGGTCAAGGCCAACCTGGGCTATATAGAGAGATCCCAGCCCCCCCCCCAAAAGGGTAATAAATATTGAATTTACATAAGTGTGTATACATAACCTCCTCTGCTTCTTTCCCTTGTTCCTTCTCTTCTACCCCCTTGGTCTCTTCCCAAAATCATCCCAGCACCACCCTTCTCCCAGCCCAGCCATAATAATATTCACATCTGGGCTATGGCACCAAGAAAGCATTAAATGTTAATATCATAGGTAAATTGTGAATTAAAAAAAAAAAAGACATTACCTGCAACATTTGACTCCAGCAGACTCACAACATGTTTTCTCTACACCATGATTATTCAGAATGTATTTTTCAGTGTGAGAGAAAGAGAGGCGCCATGTCTTGCCTTAATTTAAGAAAGAAAAACAGCTATTTTACTAAAAGCAACCATATGAAAAAAATATTATTTAAGGTTAAATCCTACACTAAAATATCATCCTGGGGAAATTTAAGATAAATACCGACCAAAAGAAGTGAACAGAAAAACAAAGTAATTATTAAAGTAAGTATTACACAGCAAAAGTGGATCTAAATGGGGATATACAGACATCAGAACTAAGGTACTTAGCCAAGATCAAATACATTATCTCTCATATTGTGCTAAATTCATTGCATTAATGTTTTGTTTCTCTGATGCTTTAACTTCCTCAGAATCTTTTAAAAAGCTCTGATTTGTCCAGATGAGTTGCTAAGCAAATTTAAAGAGGCTTCAAAACTAGCACAAGATGTCAGAGCTATTCAAGGGAAAGCCCTGAGATTCAGAACCACAATCTTGTAAGTTCAAGAAGGCAGTACTGTCTTCACTTAAAATGAATTTTACATGCAGGGACCCATAGCCATTAGGAAGTGAAATAATTATTGTTGCTGTAACTTTCAAATTATTTTGAGACGGAGTCTCATGTAGCCCAGATTGGCCTGCAACTCATTATGTAGCTGAGATGACATGAAACTCTTGTTCCTCCTGCTCTGCCTTAGTCAGCCGGCTCTCCTCTGGACAATATTAAGATAGCGGTGCATTTCTCAATTCTATTTAGCCACACTCCTTTTGTGTCTTATGTAGCCTAATGGCTCTTGAAATGCCAGCACACTTTTTTGCTGCCTTTGCATATCACAGTAATGAAACTTTTACAATCTTTCCATTAATATTCATATTTAACAAACCTTGAAAACCATTTCCAACTTTTGCATTCTTGGGTACAAGATAAAAGGGCTCTCGTCTTAGATTAGTTCTAACTTTTGTGCCAAGCCAGTTTTGGATGGGTAGTCCTTCTTTGGTACTAACAGGCCAGCTGCCTTTTGACTCCAAAGCCAGAATTATATCCACAGATATTTCTTCAGGGTTTCTGATAAGAAGTGTTACAGCAGGGCTTCCTGGTTTTTCCTTCTCCACACTGACATCTACACCTGTTTACACAAATTGAAGAAAAGAAAAGGTTGATCCATTTTCTCTGGAAATTTAAAATCTATATATATAGCCTAAACCTTAATAAACTTTAGCCCCAATATAGAATTATACCCCCATGAAGCATAGTGTTTTACCATGTAACCAATAGTTAACTATCTGGAGACAATATCAGGATTCTATCTAAGACCTGTGAGGAAGCATTCCTAAAGACTTTGTGCTTGGGAATGCTGTAATTAAATTTTCACTTAGAATTTTAAAAGGAGAGAAGCCAACAAAAGCCACAGAACAGCAGGGACGAGAGTAGAACAGACCACTGCTACAGTCCAGAAGAGAGGCATCGAGTATCGAGAAACAGTAGCAGAAGAGAGAGTAATTACAGAGTTCAAACTCAGGTTCAGTGGTAATGCTTGCCCAGTATGCCCAAGATCTTGAGTACAGCCCCATTGTCCACCAGAAAATGTTTTCAAGCACAGCTTGCGTCATGATACCCCATCTCTAAATAAACATGTAGTCTCAAATCACCAGGGCACTAAGTCTGTAAGTGAAGAAGGGAAGGCACATGCCTTTGATGTGATTCCAGGAGTCTGTCCTATAAAGTGGTTGACATTTCTATTTCCCAAAACAAAATAATCAGGATGAAGTAACAGTGACCAAAACTAAGTTCACCATAAGCTTGCTCAGTGTTGGTGTAAGGCTTAATATTAGCAGCATTCAAGAGACAAGGCCAGCCTGGTCTACATAGTGACCAGGTAGATAGATAGTCAGGGTTGCATAGTGAGATCCTGTTTGGATGGATGGATGGATGGATGGATGGATGGATGGATGGATGGACGGACGGATGAACTGACAGATTGAAGGAGCAGATATCATTGTGGAGTAGTATGGTCAGATGAGGGGACTTTGGGAGGTGACAGTAGACGGCACTGAGGAAGGACTTCTGGGAATGCCCACAGAAGGGAAAGAGGGAAAGAGATGTTGGAGAGGGAGGTGGAGAGATACACACATGGAGATGAAGGAGATAGAGGATGACACCACAGGAGATAGGGAGAGCAGTGTACATGAGTAAGGCAGCAAGAATGAAAACCAAAAATCTCACCTTTGATATTTTTAACTTCTTCTTTAATGATTTCCCTAAACTTTGACGACATCTTGGATGCTGACAATATTCCCCCTACTAAAAAATGACCCAGTGGATTTCCTCTTGGAATTCTTCCGAGTTTCACAAAATAAAAAGCACCAGTGTCATAATATTCTTGTAGCTGAATTCTGGGTACTTCAAGTTTAAACATAACATCGAATTCATTAGGAGCAGATATCTAGGAAATAGTAAAAATAACATTGAAATATTTTCTTGTAAGATCTTTTCAAACAATTGCTTTTATTTCTTTGAAAGTTTCACTGGAGACTCCACACTGAAAAGCAAGATCCCTGGCCAGACAGTGGTGGTCCTGCCTTTAATCCCAGCATTTAAGAGGCAGAGGCTGGGAGATTTCTGTGAGTTTCTGTGGTCTACAGAGTGAGTTCCAGAACAGCCAGGGCTACACAGAAAAACCCTGACTCTAAATTAATTAATTAATTAATTAATTAATTGAGAAAGAAAGAAGGAAAGAAAGAAAGAAAGGAAGGAAGGAAGGAAGGAAGGAAGGAAGGAAGGAAGGAAGAAAGAAATTCCTAGCTGAGCTTGGTGTTACAAGCCTTTAATCCTAGAACTCTGGAGGCAGAGGCAGGTGGATGTCTGTGAGTTCCAGGACAGCCAAGACTACATAGAGAGAGAGACATTGTCTCAAAAGAACAAAAAAAAAAAAAAAAGAAAAGAAAAGAAAAGAAAAAAAAAAGAAACAGAAACAGAAAAGGAAAAAAAAAAGAAAAGCAAGATTGCCTATATGTATCCCCTCGCAGAACAGGACTACCACAACTGAAAACAGGCATTTCCTGTTATTATACACCATTTTTTTTCTAAGTACAAGCAGTCATGTATGCTTGTTTTTAAACAGGGTCTTACTCTGTAGCCCAGGCTAGCCTGAAACACATGGCATAGCCCAGACTAGACTTAAATTCATGTTTGGTTCCCAGCATCCACATCAGGCCTCTCACAACCACTTGTAACAACAGTACCAAGTGACATGACACCCTCTTATTGTACAAAAGGTACATATTACTCACACATATACATAAATAACATAGAAGTAATTTTTTTTAAAGTAAAAGCCTTTCCACAAAAAGAACTCTCTCTAGTGGACTGCTTCTCTGACAAACTGTCCCAACGCAGAAAAACATAGCAAAACAAAAACCCTATATAATTTACATATCAAAATCCTAGGAATAGGGGTTAATCACAGCATTCCAGAGGCAAAAACAGGTAGATCTCTGTTAAATGGAGGTCTGCTTGGTCTGTGTAGTGAATTTCATTGAGCCAGGGCTACTGGTTCAATCTCTATCTCACAAAACAGTCCCCCAAAACATTATTTAAATCAATTAAATACCTCTTGATGTTACCTTTTATATCACAAAATACACATTGCAGCCACCCTCCTGCCACAGTGGTCACAGAAATGTGTATTAAGGTGACACACATCTGTCATCCTGGCCCTTGGAAAATTGAGTTAAAGTATCACAAATTTAAGAGGTTAGTCTGAGTTACACAGTAAAGTCCTGTCTAAAACCAAAACAAACAATAAAATCCTTTTTCATGTTCCCAACAACAACAACAACAACAACAACAACAATACTTTTCCTGTACTAAATACCACAGAAATAGGGAGAACACCCACTTGGTAGACAATTTTGCTTAGCATACATGAGTCCCTGGGTCCCATGCCCAGGACTATAAACTCGGTATGATGATGGCATAATCCCAGCACTAGGGAAGTAAAGTAGGAGGAACATCCATGGCTACACAATGAGTTAGAGGCCAGCTGGGAATACATGAGACCCTGCCTTAAATTAAAATAAAGAAGTAAAGTAGAACAAAGTAAATAAAAATATCACATAGAAGTCATTATTTAGAGGTGTGCTTTAAAAAAATAATTCATCTTATTTATATGGGTGTTTTGGCTACGTGCACTTCTTTGCACTACCTACAAGCCTGGTGCCTATGCAAACTAGAACAGGGTGTCAGATTCCCTGAAGTGCACTGGATGTTCAGGGTAGTTTACAGATAGTGTTGAATTTCTGTATGGGTGCTTGCAATAAGCCCTGGTCCTCTGGATGAGGAGCCAGTGCTCTTATCCACTGAGCTATCATCTCTCCTGTCCCCTATTTGGCTTTTGTTTTCTTTTGTTTTTAGGGGTTTTTTTGTTTTTTGTTTGTTTGTTTTTGTTTGTTTGGTTGGTTGGTTTTGGGGTTTTTGTTTTGTTTTGTTTTGGCTTTTCGAGATTTGGTTTTCCTGTATTGCTTTGGAGTCTGTCCTGGAACTAGAACTTGCTCTGTAGACCAGACTGGCCTCGAACTCACAGAGTTCACTGGCCTCTGCCTTCCTAGTGCTAGGATTAAAGGAGAGCACCAACAACTCTCCACCCCTATTTGGCTTTTAATGCTGTTTTTTACCTCATTTGCCCATCTCTTGCTAGCACATTTAAGTAGTTGGTTTTAGTTTATTGCTTTGGTACCTAGTAATCTTGCTAATCCACTCATTATATTAATTGTTTGTACATAAGCATAATTCTGTCACCTGTACATAAATAAAAGTGTTTTTCTTCCTTTGTCATCTTACTCACTTGATTTCTTTTTCTTGCCTTATTATAGTGGCTATATGCATTAGTTTGTTTTTATGATCCATTCATGTTGCAAGTTGCTATGAGTTTTTTTTTTCCTTTTTTATTTTTATTTGTTTTGTTTTGTTTTGAAACAGGTTATCTACAGAGACCTGGCTATCCTGAAACTTTCTATGTAGACCAAGCTGGCCTTGAACTCACAAAGATCCACCTGCCTCTGCCTTCCTGCTGAGATTTAGTAGTTGTCATATTATTTGGATAAAACTACTATGATTTACTTCCTACAACCTGGACTGACCTCTGAGCCACACTGCCACTATCTTCAGGAATTCAGGGCGCATGCTCTCCAAAGAGCACCAAAGCTAGGCTTGTTTGACTGTTAGTGTTTGCTCATTGAAGGAGGTGTGAGAAGGTCACAGGACCCTCACCTGAGTATCCAACCACCTCACCCAACCAGTTATCAACAATTCTGCCCTAATTGCAAGTGGTCCCAGTGTCTCCGGAATGGGCTGGAGTCAATCTAGAGGGTATAGTTGGGGAGGATTAAGAAAAGGACTCCATCCATTCAGCCATAGCAGAGTCATCCTCCTTCCACTGTGATTGCTTTAAAAATCACATATGCTCCACCATAACTCCTCAGGAGGAAGTCCAGAGTTCCTCCAAAGCAGTGTTAAGAGAAACTGGCTATCAAAATTGGTCTGTATGCTAACTGAATGAATTTATAAAAAGGTTTTCACAGATCACACAGAGAGAGGGAAGGAAGGAGGGAACGAGGGAGGGAAGGAACAAAGGAGGAAGAGAGGGAAAACGAGAGAGAGAGAGAGAGAGAGAGAGAGAGAGAGAGAGAGAGAGAGAGAGAGAGAGAGAGAGAGAGAGAGAGAGATCAAGCAAGGATAGTTTCAGAAGGGAAGTGGGGGATCCCAAGGCTGTGGAGAACCCAAACACATGAGGCAAGTAAGAAGTGGGCACGGAGCCCCTCCAGCAGGCGGGTCTTGGCCGCTCACCTTCACATGCTCGTAGTAGCTGCCAGCGTTCAGCTGCTGCACGCCATTGAACTCTGACTCATGGCTCCTCATTCTTGACAGCAGGTGCCCCACGACCCCATTCACCACCTCGGCTGCCACCGAGATCTCATTGCGTTTCAATCTCAAATTTTCCAGCACTTTCTTGAGCTTTTTGTCGGGAGTCTCCTCCTGCTCCTTCCGGGACCCCCGCGGAGTTCTCTGCTTCCCCGTCGAGCGCGCACCCCTCCTGTGGCCAGGGCGCTTTGAGATGACGGGAACCTCTGGGTCTGCGAGCGCCTGGGGGTCCAGGACCGCAGTCTGCTGGGGTTCCGGAGCAGTAAGCAGTTCAGCATCTCCAGCCACGCTCAGGGCTGAGATCTGAAGGTCCTTGGGACGCACAGAAGCCCTCCTCGGATGGGCTCGGGGCGCTCGGGCGCGCGGCTTCTCCGTGGGGTCACCGTCTGGCTCCGCACGCCGTGATCTCGCCCCCCTCTGCCGGCCGCAGCTTCCAGCGTGGGACAGGGCGGCCACGGCCTGGTTGGGCTCTGTCGTGGCGCGATTCGCTGCCGGCTTCATAGCGCGGGATGTTGTCGGCCTTAGGCACTGACCCTCCATAGCTGTGTCTCTCCACTATGGTGAGGAAGAATCGACTTCCTCAGGAAGGGGAACTCTTGGTAACTTCTGAAAACGAAACTTAAATATCTGGCGGGAACGCAGCCTGTCTGTGGTGCCACGAGCAGGCGCAGGAACCCACATGAGCTCGCACGTCACTGCCAGGAAGAGGTGGTGCAGGGGACAAGAACTTTCTCAGCCACTCGTGGGGATCAGCTGAGTCACTGGCTGGGAAAGCACCCACCTCTCCTTTTATCCAGAAGACACCGAAAACACTGACATAGGCTGGAGCTGCCAGACTGGTCCAAGATTTATTTAAGGACATCATGGCTCATACATTTGAAATTGATAAAAAAAAATTTTCTATGTAAGCTTTAAATAGGAATTTGGTTGATTGTTGACGTGTTCGACCTTGCTGTGCCTGCATTGTCCCCTAGGCTGATCTTGAACTCTTGATCAGTCTGCCATCACCTCACAACTGAAGGAGGTACCATGCCTGTTTTGGTGGGGGGTGTCAGTGATACAAGTAATCAAAGCCAGGGCTTCCCATGTGACAGACAAGTGCTCTGTCCTAAGCTGCACCCCCAGCTCTCCTCTTCATCATCATACATTCTGCTGGAAATAAAGCCACAGCGTTGGTGAAGGTAGACATTGGTTCCCCAGCAATCTGTTTTCTGACCAGACCTGTTCAGTCTATACCCATCTCTGCACTAAAGAGCTCAGTGGTGCTTGTTTCAAGGCCCCTTTGCTGGAGTCTTCATAGGGACTGAATACTTTATGGGACACAGATTTCCCATGAAACAATTTCAGTTGATGTTTCTCACAAACAAATTAAGTCAGAGTTAAGTCATTGCAGCAAAGCTAGCAATTGTTCCCCTTCCTAATCTCAGATAGATCAGTGTTACTGTAAATCTTGGAAATATTTGGATATTAGTTTTCCTTAGTTCAGACCATTTCACTTAAGTTTTTTTATGTATATGGAAGTTTAGTCTGCATATATGTCTGTATATATACACGTATAAGGCTACAGTGGACATGAAGACCAAAAGAGAGTGTCAGATCCTTTACACCTAGGGCTGGAGTTACAGAATATTGTGGGTGCTAAGAATTGAACCGGGGTCCTCTGGAAGAACAGCCAGTACTCTTAACCACCAAGCCATCTGTCCAGCCCCCTAAGTTACCTTTTTTTTTTTTTTTTTTTTAAATCATGCTACCTTTCTCTTTGGCATACCCAACTTGCTAGTTTGAGCAGGTAAGTGTTCTCACTGTATACAGTAATGTAGAGCTGAGTGTAGGGACAGTGACATACTTCCCTGAGAGTGACAACTGTACTTGCTAGCTTCCTATCATATTGTCTTCTTATGAAACCTGCACCGAAGTACTAGGATGATGTTGGAACAATCAGAACTCCAATAACCACAAGATCAACCTCCCCTTAATCCTAGAACTCCAAGGCACTTGGCTCTCTGAATTTAATGCCAGCCTGGTATACAAAGTGAGTTCCAAAACAGCTAGGACTTTACAGAGAAACCACACTCCAAAAAAACAGGAGGGAAAAAAAGAAAGAGAAGGAAAAAAAAAAAAACCCACTTTTTAAAGTGGTAAACTTCTTAACCAGCATGTACAGGGTCCTAAGTTCTATCCCTTTTTGTGCTAGGAGACAAAAACTGCAACCATCGCATGGAAGGTGAATTGGCAGTACTTTGGGGCTCAGAAAATGGCTTCATAGTCAAAAGTACTTGACGGTTTAGTGATTATGAAGATTATGAACACTGTTGTTCTTGCAGAGGACCCAGATTCACTATTAACCTCTACACTTCAAATGGATAATATTTCAATGAATTTGTTCCTTAAAGTGCTTTAAAAGTCATCAGAACACTTAGAAACTGGTTTTCCAAGATCTCAGCATGAGTTGAACACAAAAGAACAGTACAAACCCAGTTTGGTAGTTTATGGATGTAATCCCCAGGTACTGGTGAAGCTGGGGCAAGGAGGTCTGAACTTCAAGGCCTGAAATTCTCTCTTTGACAGGCGCTATTGGTTCGTGCCTTTAATCCTAGCATTAAGGAGGCAGAGGCAGTTCGATCTGTGAGTTCAAGACTAGCCTGGTCTATAACAGCTAGTACTAGGACAGCCTCCAAAACCAAAACAACAGAGAAACCCTGTCTCAGAGAGAGAGAGAGAGAGAGAGAGAGAGAGAGAGAGAGAGAGAGAGAGAGAGAGAGAGAGAGAGGAGGAGGAGGAGGAGGAGGAGGAGGAGGAGGAGGAGGAGGAGGAGGAGGAGGAGGAACTTCCTAGAGCTGCTCTAAGCACACCTGCCTATCCACTGGGGACCACCCTGAATCCCACCTGCCTGATCTCTGACCCCACCTCCAGTCCTCTGCAGGAGTTCCAGGCTACTCTCAGAAATCCACCTATCCTCTCCAGACCATCCTGAGTCCCTGCCGGCAGGATATTTGACCCCCCCCATTGCTGGACCTCTGCTGGAGCCTTATGTTTGACCCCCATGACTGGGCCCCTGCCTGAGGAGAGACCTCCTAGAGAGCTACACCACCCAGAGCTACAGACATTGAACTTTTGACCCACCTAAACCCACCTGGGGAGTACGAGAGAGAGAGAGAGAGAGAGAGAGAGAGAGAGAGAGAGAGAGAGAGAGAGAGAGAGAGAGAGAGAGAGAGAGAGCGCCCACCTGCACCTACTGAAAGAAGTGATGGAAAGACGGCAACACAAGAAAACACCTAACAATAGAAACACAAGCATGACACCACCAGAATCTAGGGACTCTACACCAACTAGACCTGAACACCCCGAAGCAGATGAGGCAGAAGAGAACGACTTAAAAAATATCTTCATAAAAATAATAGAAGCTCACAAAGACAATGTGAGAAAATCCCTTAAAGAAATAGAAGAAAAAACAAACAAAAAAATTGGAAGAAATGAACAAATCTCTTTTAAAAAGTATGGAAATCCAAGAAATAAAAACAATTAAACAGGTGAAGGAAACGGTTCAAGACTTGAAAACTGAAATAGAGACAATAAGAAAAACACAAACCAAAGGAATGCTGGAAATAGAAAAACTGGGCAAACGATTGGGAACTACAGAAACAAGCATAACCAATAGAATACAAGAGATGGAAGAGAGAATCTTCAGGCACTGAAGATAAACTAGAGGAAATAGATTCATCAACCAAAAAAACATCATGTGAAAAGGCCAAACCTAAGAATAATAAGCATAGAGGAAGGTGAAGAAGCCCAGCTCAAAAGTGCAGAAAACATATTCAACAAAATCAACTTTCCCAATCTGAAGAAGGACATGCCCATAAAAGTACAAGAAGCATACTGAACACCAAATAGACTGGACCAAGGAAGAAAGACCCCTCAACACATAATAATCAAAACACACCATACATACAGAATAAAGAAAGAATATTAAAAGCAGCGAAGGAAAAAGGTCAGGTAACATATAAAGGCAGACATATCAAAATTACACCTAACTTCTCAATGGAAACTCTCAAGGCCAGAAGGTTCTGGATAGATATTCTACAAGAACTTAGAGTCCACGGATGCTAGCCCAGGCTACTATGCCCAGCAAAGCTTTCAATCACTATAGATGGAGAAAACAAGATATTTAATGACAAAACCAAATTTTCACAGTATGTGTCTACAAATCCAGCCCTACAGAAAGTTCTGGAAGGAAAACTCCAACACAAGGAAGTCAACTACACTAACAAAGATATAGGAAATAGATAATCCCACTTCACCAGAACCCAAGAGTAAAGCAGGGCAAATATATTCACAATACCACCTCCAAAAACAATTCTAAAACAAACAAGCATTAACAATCTATGGTCCTTACTTTCCTTCAACATTAATGGTCTTAACTTGCCTATAAAAACACATAGGCTAACAGAATGGATACAAAAACAGTATCCATCCTTCTGCTGCATACAAGAAACACGTATAAGTTTCAAAGACAGACATTAACTCAGGGTAAAGGGTTGGGGAAAGATCTTCCAATCAAAGGGACCCAAGAAGCAAGCATGTGTGGCTATCCTAATATCTAAAAAGTTAGACTTCAAACCAAAATCAATCAAAAGAGATGAAGACAGTCATTTCGTATTCATCACAGGAGAAATCCATCAGCACAAAGTCTCAATTCTGAACATCTATGACCCAAATACAAAGGCACCCACATTCATAAAGAAATGCTACTAAAACTCAAAGCTCACATAAACCTCACACACTTATAATGGGAGACTTCAACACCCCACTCTCATGGCTAGACAGGACCACCAGTCAGAAACTTAACAAAGAAACAAAAGGACTAACAGAAGTTATGTCTCAATTGGGTTTAACAGACATCTATAGGACATTCCATCCAAACACAAAAGAATATATCTTCTCTGCTCCATATGGAACCTCTCTAATATCCACCACATACTAGGTGACATAACAAACCTCAACAGATACAAAAAAAAAAAAAATGGAATATTCCCCTGCTTTAAAGTTGGAATTCAACAACAACACACACCGAAGAACCCTACAAATTCATGGAAACTGAACAATGTGCAATTGCACCACACCTGGGTCAAAGAAGAAATAAAGAAAGAAATTAAGGACTTCATAAAATTCAACAAGAATGAGGACACAACATACCCAAACTTATGGGACACCTTGAAACTGCTTTGAGGGAAGTTGATTGCACTAAGTGTCATATAAAGAAAACAGAGGATAATCACATTAGAGAAAAGCCTTAGAACAAAAAGAAGCAAACTCACCCCAGAGGAGTAGACACAAGGAAATAATCAATTTGAGGGCTAAAATCAATAAAGTAGGAACCAGGAAAACAATACAAAAAAATCAATGCAACAAAGAGTTGGTTTTTCGAGAAAATCAACAAGTTTATCCAAACTAACCAAAAAGGAGAGCGACACCATGCAAATTATCAAAATCAGGAACAAAAAGGGAGACATAACAATGAACACTGAGAAAATCCACACAATTTTCAGGTCATACTTTGAAAACCTGTAATCCACAAAATTTGAAAATTCAAAGGAAATGGACAAATTTCTGGATAACTATCACTTATTAAAATTAAACCAAGAACAGACAAACAACTTAAATAGACCTATAACCCCTAACGAAATAGAAGCAATCATCAAAAGCCTTCCAACCAAAACAAAGCCCAGGGCCAAATGCCTTCAGTGCAGAATTCTACCAGAAATTCAAGGAAGAGCAAATACCAATAATCCCTAAATTGTTCCACACAATAGAAACAGAAGGTTCATTACCAAACTCAAAGCTATAAGAAAACAAAGGGAGATGAAGGGGATACAAATTATAAAGGAAAAAGTCAAACTTTCTCTATTTACAGATAATATGATAGTTTACGTAAGTGACCCAAAAAACTCTACCAGTGAACTCCTACAGCTGATAAGCACCTTCAGCAAACTAGCCAGATACAAGATAAACTCAAAAAAAAAAAAAAAAATCAGTAGCCCTATATTATTCACACGACAAAGGGTCTGAGAAAGAAATCAGAGATACATCACCCTTTACAATAGCCACAAATAACATAAAGTATCTTGGATTATGCTTACCAAACAAGTGAAAGACCTATATAATAAGGACTTTGTGTTTTTAAAGAAAGAAAATAAAGAAGATACCAGAAAATGGAAAGATCTCCCATGCTCTTGGATAGGTAGGATAAACATAGTAAAAATGGCAATCTTGCCAAAAGCAAGATTCAATGCAATCCCCATCAAATTCCCAGTACAATTCTTCACGGACCTTGAAAGGATAATAATCAACTTTATGTGGAAAAACAAAAGACTCCGGATAGCCAAAACAATCCTGAACAATAAAGGAACTTCAGGAGGCATCACTATCCCCAACTTTAAACTCTACTACAAAGCTATAGTCATGAAAACAGCCTGATATTGGCACAAAAATAGACAAGTAGACCAATGGAATCGAATCGAATATCCTGATATTAATCCACACACCTACGAACACCTGATTTTTTACAAAACAGCTAAAAGTATACAATGGGAGGAGAAAAGCATCTTCAACATATGGTGCTGGCACAACTGGATGATGGTGTCTAGAAGATTGCAGGTAAACAAATGTGTATTGCCATGCACAAATATCAAGTTCAAAAGGATCAAAGACCTCAACCTAAAGAAAAGAAAGGGTTGATCCATTTTCTCTGGAAATTTAAAATCTATATATATAGCCTAAACCTTAATAAACTTTAGCCCTGATATAGAATTATACCCCCATGAAGCATAGTGTTTTACCATGTAACCAATAGTTAACTATCTGGAGACAATATCAGGATTCTATCTAAGACCTGTGAGGAAGCATTCCTAAAGACTTTGTGCTTGGGAATGCTGTAATTAAATTTTCACTTAGAATTTTAAAAGGAGAGAAGCCAACAAAAGCCACAGAACAGCAGGGACGAGAGTAGAACAGACCACTGCTACAGTCCAGAAGAGAGGCATCGAGTATCAAGAAACAGTAGCAGAAGAGAGAGTAATTACAGAGTTCAAACTCAGGTTCAGTGGTAATGCTTGCCCAGTATGCCCAAGATCTTGAGTACAGCCCCATTGTCCACCAGAAAATGTTTTCAAGCACAGCTTGCGTCATGATACCCCATCTCTAAATAAACATGTAGTCTCAAATCACCAGGGCACTAAGTCTGTAAGTGAAGAAGGGAAGGCACATGCCTTTGATGTGATTCCAGGAGTCTGTCCTATAAAGTGGTTGACATTTCTATTTCCCAAAACAAAATAATCAGGATGAAGTAACAGTGACCAAAACTAAGTTCACCATAAGCTTGCTCAGTGTTGGTGTAAGGCTTAATATTAGCAGCATTCAAGAGACAAGGCCAGCCTGGTCTACATAGTGACCAGGTAGATAGATAGTCAGGGTTGCATAGTGAGATCCTGTTTGGATGGATGGATGGATGGATGGATGGATGGATGGATGGATGGACGGACGGATGAACTGACAGATTGAAGGAGCAGATATCATTGTGGAGTAGTATGGTCAGATGAGGGGACTTTGGGAGGTGACAGTAGACGGCACTGAGGAAGGACTTCTGGGAATGCCCACAGAAGGGAAAGAGGGAAAGAGATGTTGGAGAGGGAGGTGGAGAGATACACACATGGAGATGAAGGAGATAGAGGATGACACCACAGGAGATAGGGAGAGCAGTGTACATGAGTAAGGCAGCAAGAATGAAAACCAAAAATCTCACCTTTGATATTTTTAACTTCTTCTTTAATGATTTCCCTAAACTTTGACAACATCTTGGATGCTGACAATATTCCCCCTACTAAAAAATGACCCAGTGGATTTCCTCTTGGAATTCTTCCGAGTTTCACAAAATAAAAAGCACCAGTGTCATAATATTCTTGTAGCTGAATTCTGGGTACTTCAAGTTTAAACATAACATCGAATTCATTAGGAGCAGATATCTAGGAAATAGTAAAAATAACATTGAAATATTTTCTTGTAAGATCTTTTCAAACAATTGCTTTTATTTCTTTGAAAGTTTCACTGGAGACTCCACACTGAAAAGCAAGATCCCTGGCCAGACAGTGGTGGTCCTGCCTTTAATCCCAGCATTTAAGAGGCAGAGGCTGGGAGATTTCTGTGAGTTTCTGTGGTCTACAGAGTGAGTTCCAGAACAGCCAGGGCTACACAGAAAAACCCTGACTCTAAATTAATTAATTAATTAATTAATTAATTAATTGAGAAAGAAAGAAAGAAGGAAAGAAAGAAAGAAAGGAAGGAAGGAAGGAAGGAAGGAAGGAAGGAAGGAAGAAAGAAATTCCTAGCTGAGCTTGGTGTTACAAGCCTTTAATCCTAGAACTCTGGAGGCAGAGGCAGGTGGATGTCTGTGAGTTCCAGGACAGCCAAGACTACATAGAGAGAGAGACATTGTCTCAAAAGAACAAAAAAAAAAAAAAAAAAGAAAAGAAAAGAAAAAAAAAAAGAAACAGAAACAGAAAAGGAAAAAAAAAAGAAAAGCAAGATTGCCTATATGTATCCCCTCGCAGAACAGGACTACCACAACTGAAAACAGGCATTTCCTGTTATTATACACCATTTTTTTTCTAAGTACAAGCAGTCATGTATGCTTGTTTTTAAACAGGGTCTTACTCTGTAGCCCAGGCTAGCCTGAAACACATGGCATAGCCCAGACTAGACTTAAATTCATGTTTGGTTCCCAGCATCCACATCAGGCCTCTCACAACCACTTGTAACAACAGTACCAAGTGACATGACACCCTCTTATTGTACAAAAGGTACATATTACTCACACATATACATAAATAACATAGAAGTAATTTTTTTAAAGTAAAAGCCTTTCCACAAAAAGAACTCTCTCTAGTGGACTGCTTCTCTGACAAACTGTCCCAACGCAGAAAAACATAGCAAAACAAAAACCCTATATAATTTACATATCAAAATCCTAGGAATAGGGGTTAATCACAGCATTCCAGAGGCAAAAACAGGTAGATCTCTGTTAAATGGAGGTCTGCTTGGTCTGTGTAGTGAATTTCATTGAGCCAGGGCTACTGGTTCAATCTCTATCTCACAAAACAGTCCCCCAAAACATTATTTAAATCAATTAAATACCTCTTGATGTTACCTTTTATATCACAAAATACACATTGCAGCCACCCTCCTGCCACAGTGGTCACAGAAATGTGTATTAAGGTGACACACATCTGTCATCCTGGCCCTTGGAAAATTGAGTTAAAGTATCACAAATTTAAGAGGTTAGTCTGAGTTACACAGTAAAGTCCTGTCTAAAACCAAAACAAACAATAAAATCCTTTTTCATGTTCCCAACAACAACAACAACAACAACAACAACAATACTTTTCCTGTACTAAATACCACAGAAATAGGGAGAACACCCACTTGGTAGACAATTTTGCTTAGCATACATGAGTCCCTGGGTCCCATGCCCAGGACTATAAACTCGGTATGATGATGGCATAATCCCAGCACTAGGGAAGTAAAGTAGGAGGAACATCCATGGCTACACAATGAGTTAGAGGCCAGCTGGGAATACATGAGACCCTGCCTTAAATTAAAATAAAGAAGTAAAGTAGAACAAAGTAAATAAAAATATCACATAGAAGTCATTATTTAGAGGTGTGCTTTAAAAAAATAATTCATCTTATTTATATGGGTGTTTTGGCTACGTGCACTTCTTTGCACTACCTACAAGCCTGGTGCCTATGCAAACTAGAACAGGGTGTCAGATTCCCTGAAGTGCACTGGATGTTCAGGGTAGTTTACAGATAGTGTTGAATTTCTGTATGGGTGCTTGCAATAAGCCCTGGTCCTCTGGATGAGGAGCCAGTGCTCTTATCCACTGAGCTATCATCTCTCCTGTCCCCTATTTGGCTTTTGTTTTCTTTTGTTTTTAGGGGTTTTTTTGTTTTTTGTTTGTTTGTTTTTGTTTGTTTGGTTGGTTGGTTTTGGGGTTTTTGTTTTGTTTTGTTTTGGCTTTTCGAGATTTGGTTTTCCTGTATTGCTTTGGAGTCTGTCCTGGAACTAGAACTTGCTCTGTAGACCAGACTGGCCTCGAACTCACAGAGTTCACTGGCCTCTGCCTTCCTAGTGCTAGGATTAAAGGAGAGCACCAACAACTCTCCACCCCTATTTGGCTTTTAATGCTGTTTTTTACCTCATTTGCCCATCTCTTGCTAGCACATTTAAGTAGTTGGTTTTAGTTTATTGCTTTGGTACCTAGTAATCTTGCTAATCCACTCATTATATTAATTGTTTGTACATAAGCATAATTCTGTCACCTGTACATAAATAAAAGTGTTTTTCTTCCTTTGTCATCTTACTCACTTGATTTCTTTTTCTTGCCTTATTATAGTGGCTATATGCATTAGTTTGTTTTTATGATCCATTCATGTTGCAAGTTGCTATGAGTTTTTTTTTTCCTTTTTTATTTTTATTTGTTTTGTTTTGTTTTGAAACAGGTTATCTACAGAGACCTGGCTATCCTGAAACTTTCTATGTAGACCAAGCTGGCCTTGAACTCACAAAGATCCACCTGCCTCTGCCTTCCTGCTGAGATTTAGTAGTTGTCATATTATTTGGATAAAACTACTATGATTTACTTCCTACAACCTGGACTGACCTCTGAGCCACACTGCCACTATCTTCAGGAATTCAGGGCGCATGCTCTCCAAAGAGCACCAAAGCTAGGCTTGTTTGACTGTTAGTGTTTGCTCATTGAAGGAGGTGTGAGAAGGTCACAGGACCCTCACCTGAGTATCCAACCACCTCACCCAACCAGTTATCAACAATTCTGCCCTAATTGCAAGTGGTCCCAGTGTCTCCGGAATGGGCTGGAGTCAATCTAGAGGGTATAGTTGGGGAGGATTAAGAAAAGGACTCCATCCATTCAGCCATAGCAGAGTCATCCTCCTTCCACTGTGATTGCTTTAAAAATCACATATGCTCCACCATAACTCCTCAGGAAGAAGTCCAGAGTTCCTCCAAAGCAGTGTTAAGAGAAACTAGCTATCAAAATTGGTCTCTAAGGGAAAAATTAATTTAAAAATAATAATAATAATAATAATAATAATAATAATAATAATAATAGCGCGCGCGGGTAATTCCAGAAGGGAAGTGGGGGATCCCAAGTCTGTGGAGAACCCAAACACATGAGGCAAGTGAGAAGTGGGCACCGAGCCCCTCCAGCAGGCGGGTCTTGGCTGCTCACCTTCACAGCGTTCAGCTGCATGCAGTTGAACTGCCTTTGAACTCCAACTCAAGGCTCTGCATTCTTGACAGCAGGTGCTCCAAGACCTTATTCACCACCTTGGCCGTTCCCCCTCCCTCCCCTACCGCCTCCCCCCCACCCCCCCCTCCCGTCCACACCCCCAGATATCTGCGACTCAGTGTCAAGTTTTTTCAACACCTTCTTAGGTCTTTAGTCAAGAGTCTCCTCAGGCTCCTTCTTGTGGCGTGTCCCTCCTCTGAAAAGGACCCCTTTGGACCTCAGGAGCTTTGGCGGGCTGCTGGGGCTCAGGGACAGCAGGTAGCTGGGGCTTGGGTAGCTCCTGGTTAGGGATGGCTGTCGGCTGGGGCTTTGGGATAGCGAGAGGTTCAGGGTAATGGATGGTTGGTATCTGGGGCTCCTGGAAAGTGAGCACCGAGGGATCAGGGATGGCTGGGGGCTGGGGTTCCCGCACGGCGGCTCTGGTGGCCAAGTGCTGTTGTAGGTCATTGTTAAAGACCAAAATTAAAGTTAAGGAAACCCCACACTTAAAAAATAAAGGACAGTCCAACCTGAAAAGCTAATCCAAACCACTATCAGTTACCTGGAATTTGCTAACCACAGGCAAACTTCCCTCACAAGGTCCTAGGATAACAGGATACCAAGAATTCACACTGCCCCTCCCATCAGTGATAGCTGCAACTCCGGTTTGCCCAGACAAGATTAATTCCCACACCCCGAGGCCCTAAGATCCTGCTGATGGAAACAGGGAGACCATCCGGCCTCAAGGAGAAAACCCAGGACTGGTCACGTACTGAGCAGACAGGGAGTCACAGCCCCACCCTAAGCTTGTGGGTTTTTTTCCTTTAAAAGTACCTGCACCCAGAAAATGTTGCTTCTCTAGCCTGTGTGCTGAGGGAAGCCCGTTTGAGCAAATGTATCCAGTTCATTAAAGCCTCTTGCGTGTTGCATCAACTGGACTGGACATGGAGTTCTTGGGGGTGCCAACCGAAACGGGGAGACTCCTCATTCTGAGGGTCTTACTCTTGGTGCACACGGACGCCCTCCCCGGATTGGCTCAGGGCGCTCAGCCCGCAGCTTCTCAGTGGGGTCCTTCTCAGTGGGGTCCTGCTCCGCACGCTGGGATCGGGCCCCCTCTGCGGGCTGCAGCTTCCCTCTAGGGACAGGGCGGCTGTTGTTTTGCAGCTGCTAGAGCCTAAGAAACACAAACACGAGATTCAGCGCCCACTCGGAGTTTTATGGGAGAGGGGAGAGGAAAGAGGGAGGTAGCTGGTGGCCAACCGAAAGCAGGGAGAGAGAGAGCGGGTGTGGGGCGCTTGCTTTAAAAAGGGGGCTTGCGCATGCGTAACCCAGTCTCTGAGGCCAGGTAGCTTGGGTAGCTAGGTAAGGCCTGACGTAATAATTACGTGGCCATAGGCGTCCCGCCCATCAGAGGCGGGGCCCATAGACTGCCAGAGCCTCAACATTCCCACCTCTTATTACTATTAAAAAGGTGGGGTTGGGCATGGCCCAATAGCGTGAGACTGCAGGTTTCTAACAGCGGCCATGGTCTGGTTGGGCTTCGTCGGCTTTTGAGCAAGCGACACTGTCGGCCTTCCGTTGTGACCTTCCATGGCTGCATTTCTCTGCTCTGGGAAGAAGAATCAACCTTGGGAAAGACTGCAGGAAGTGGGAGGGGAATTCTCTTTAAACGCTGGAAACAAGACTTAAAATATCAGACGGGAACACAGCCTATCAGTGTCGCCAGGACGTAGGAGCCCACCTAAGGTCGCTTGTCGCAGCCAGGAATGTGGATGGTCCAGGAGATGCTTGCTTTCTCAGCCACTGGTGGACTAGTCGAGCCACTGGACTGGAAACCACTCACCCCTCTGTAAATATTAAGACAGAAAGTGATGCCGGCAATGGACAGTCAAGGAAAACCTCAGGCACTCTAAGCGCTGCAATTTTCAGCCCTGTTTCCAGAGAAAGGTTTGCCCAATGTAACAGCTCTGCTCCAGCAGGGGAGGGTTTCCCCAGCGAATCTGTTACCATTTCTGCTCAGGCCTTAGGAATGTAACAACTCCACTCCACAGGGGAAGAAGCCTCTGCTCCACCCAGGCTCTGCTCCACCAGTGCTCCAGCAGGGGAAAAAAAAAAAAAAAAAAAAAGTCAATCAAACCTCTTTCAAGAGATTTATTGGGAAGAATAGATCCAGGAGAGTGGTTGCCTCTGCCAGGGTGGAATAAAGCAATAGCAAACAGAACATGCACAAGGCTTATATAAGGGTGGGAATTAGTCAGATTGTAATCCCCTTGAGATTGTCCAAACTCAAATGGTCTAGATTTCGTGCTCAGGAATTGATTGGTTTTTGTGTTTCTACATGGCCTTATCTTAACTGAAGAAGGCCTGACGAATCCTATCCACCGGAACTCCACCTGATGACTCTTTACATGCAGTCTCATTGTCTCCTAGCCCCGCCTATCTACCCCGCTTCTATTGGCCAATGTTTTATTCATCAACTAATAAGAGAAACATATATATTGAAGGACATCTCCATCACACTAGAGCCTGTCCTGTAAAATGCCTTGATTATCTGTTTAAAATTGGCCATTCCTAGGAGCAGTTTTGAGATAAGCGTGATGCCTCATCTCAGATTGATCTATAGGTGAAAGGGAGAACCAGCCTATCGCGCGCACACACCTAAGTGCACACAATATAAGCACATTTATATTGTTGGGTACCCTCGCCACCTCCAGAAGTCCCCATCTTGCCAACAAACTCGACCATTAATTCTTTGCAATAGTCTCCTTGGCAATCACCACTTTACTTTCAGCTGGTGATTTTGACTTCTTCCTGTAAGTGCTTTAAATCAGTGGGGTTATATTGGCCTACACCCCTATATTTTATTTCTAGAGTTTGTCTCTAGTAATTGACTTATTCAATGAATAAATATTTGACTGCCCAACACAGGACAGCTAGGGCTACACACAGAAACCCTGTCTCCAAAAAAAAAAAAAAAAAAAAAAAACCAAAAAAAACAAAAAACAAAAAAACCCAAGTTCATTTCCCAGCACCACTTCACAACAGTCACCAGGGGATGGAAGGCTCTCTTGTGGCCCTCCAGGGGCACTGGGTATACACATGTACACAAGCAAACATACATGCCAACAAAACACTGACTTTTCTTTTTTTTAAAGAAAAGGAAAATAGCCAGGTGCCAATGATGAACGCCTTTAGTCCCAGCACTAGGGAGGCAGAGGCAGACGGATCTCTTTGAGTTCCAGGCCAGTCTGGCCTACAAATGGAGTTCCGGGACAGCCAGGACTGTTACATACAGAAACCCTATCTCAAAAAAAAAAAAAAAAAAAAAAAAAAAAGCAGGGTATGGGGAGAAAAAAGGTATCATTAATGGCAGTGTGTAGATTTTAAAAAAAAAAAAAAAAGGACAATTTAAAATGTAAAAGTTAGTAACAAGTCTGAGCTATTGGCTGAGCATTTACAATAAAAAAAAAAATAAGTCTCTGTGCAGTTATTTAGGAACTGGCTGGTGAGACAGAAAAGTCTGCCTACAAGAAGAGGTATATTTCAGCTATGGTAGCCATAAGTATAATATAAACACTTCAAAGCCTGATAGTTCAAAGCTAGCCTGGGCTACATAGTAAAAACCCTGTTGGGTGTGAGTTGGTAGCAAACTACTTTGACTCCAGTCAGATCTTTACTAGTTCAAGGCCAAGCT
The DNA here is from genome assembly GCA_030556225.1 of Cricetiscus sungorus. Taxonomy (NCBI): domain Eukaryota; kingdom Metazoa; phylum Chordata; class Mammalia; order Rodentia; family Cricetidae; genus Cricetiscus; species Cricetiscus sungorus. The sequence goes on from JANBXA010000740.1 coordinate 55,877,522, forward strand.
GATCTACATATCAATTCCAGGGTGAGAGGGCAAGAGCAAGGAGGAGTTGGGGGAGAGCAGCTAATAAATCTTTGATGATTCTTGAAAAATGTCCACTATTTGTGAAAGAGAGTATTACAAAACAATTTACATAATAGGCTCTCAATTTCATTATTCATTTTAAAGCATAAATATTCACTTTCTGAGCTGGACATGGTCTACAAACTTGTATCCCCACACTTAGGTAACTGAGACAGGAGATAGAATTTTCAAAACCAGTTTAAGCTACAGCTGTCTCAAAGGGAAAAAGAATCCAAGCCAGGCATAAAATGGAAATCCTGTTTCAGCAGGCTGAAACAGAAAGATCACTGTTAAGTTAATTTCCAGTTCATCCTGGGCTGCAAAGTGAGATATCTCAAAAACACAGTAAGGGGGGCTTCTTGAGATGTGGATGCCCCCTTGACACCTGGCTTTGATGGTTAGAACCCACATAAAAGACTGGATTCCATGGTGTACAACTCTACGGTCTTAGCCTTCTTGCTGCAAGTTGGGAGGCAGACACAAAATTGGCCTGGAGTTCTGTAGCCAGGTGTCCTGGGGTACATAGAAATACAAAAATCTTTCTTTCTCTGTCAATATGTAAAACAAAACACCCACAACAAACAAACCAATACTAGAATCAGTGAAGGACTTTCAGAAAAAAAAAAAAAGTTTACTTGTTTTTGCTCTTCCTTCCTTCCTTTCTTCCTTTCTTCCTTTCTTCCTTCCTTTTTTTCTTTCTTTCTTTTCTGAGACACGGTCTCTCTACATAGCCTTGGCTGACCTGGAACTCACTCTGCAGACCAGGCGACCTCAAATTCACAGATATCCACCTGACTGCCTCTCAAGTGCTGGGGTTAAAGTTGTGTACCATTGTGCTCAGCTAAAGAAATGTGTTGTTGAGAGGCTGCCAAGTCTGGTGACCTGAGTTCAATGCCCAGAAGGCACAGGATGAAAAGAACTGGCTCCTTCCAATTGTCCTTTGATCTTCATATATGTACTGGGGCATGAGTAAGTCCATGTACATACATGCATGTATGCAATTAAGATTTTTAAAATATCTATAGTTAAGTGGAGAGGAGTAAAGTGAAAGATAGTATAATCACACAATCCATGTACAAAATAATGGCATTCTAATGTGTGTTTTTTTTCCCCCTGTGGTTCCAGGGCACCAACAACAAGCCAAAGAAAATTATTCCACTCATATCTAGCTTAGTGAGACTGAGTTTATTGGAGGTATTTGGAGGCAGATGTGTAACTCAAAGACAGCTACATCACAGAAAAGCCCACCCCAGCATGGGTAACAAACCACAGAAGTTGCATCCCTGAAGCTCCCCCACAGTACTTGCATGGCTGATGGTCCTAGGCTCTTTCCCCTAGCAATGGTCCCCCGGAAGCTTATAAATCTTGTTTCAGCTGAACTGGTAACTTTTGTTCACTTCTGGAGGTTTTTTTTTTTTTTTTTTTTTTAGACTCCCTCATCCAGGAAAGAATTTCTTGTCAAGTGGGAATACAGCACTTGACGGGAGTTACAAGTTCTCTAATTCTCCATGTCTGTTTTTATGTAATGTTTAAATTGTGTATAAATAGGGACTGGAGAGATATAGCGCTCTTACAGAGGACCTGCAGTTCCAGCTTAGTGAAACACTGGTGGCTCACAACCCTTCATTGCTCCAATTCCAAGGGAATCTGATGCTCTCTTCTGACTTCTGTGGGCTCCAGCCCCCCCACACACACACTCAGACACACACAAATACACATTTACACACTCAAATGGCTACTCAGACAAAACACTTATACGTATAAATATCCATAAAATAATAATCAAGTTTTATGTAAATAATAGGGCTTGGGGGACATGGTATTAGTATGTAGACCCAGATGGATGTGAACTTGAGGCAATCAATCCTCCAGTTCCTGCCACCTAGTACTGGGATTACAAGCATGTAGCACCACAATGGACTAAGAATGTTTGTTATTAATACAAACAACACAACTGTGTATTTGATGAAGAAGGCTCTAAAGCTGTCAATTCCAAAAGGCTGGACACTGAAACTCCAAATTTGT